>OU343218.1:110490170-110675661 GCA_910596185.1 Chrysanthemum makinoi
ATTAATTAATCATTTCAACCTTAAAATATGTGACACCTAAACTTAGGTGGTGTTTGTTTTTCATATAGAGGCTCTTAACAGCCTCCTAATCTGAACCGTTCAGACGCGGTCAGACATTTTGGTCGCTCGCACCGCTTGTTTTTTTTCCGCTCGACGCTGTCAGAGGCAGTAGATATTAATGATCTAGACTTGAGGGGGTGTCCAATGCCTCTTGCCGACACAAAACCAAAAAAGTAGTAACGAAAAGCAAGCAAATGCGGTTCAAACATGAGTTTTTTTCCCGCCAGATGCGTCGATTCAGAAATTACTGCATTCAGATTCAGATGTACGGTTCAGATTCAGATTCAGAGCCTCTTAAAAAACAAACACCACCTTAGTTAAAATCCGCACACATAGCTCTTGGGACGACCTCGGTTTTACCGAATACTACACTACACGACCGTACACGCCTGCTAGTGCATTAGGTAGACCATAGTGTATAACGAGACAATATAAATATTAAAATCTGGCCAGTAAAACCTGCATCAAGTCCCGAGAAGAATTTATGTTGCTTAAATAAGTCCCTAGAGTCGTTTTAGTAAAAGATCTGAAAAATCGCATGAATGGTCCTTGTACTTAAATTTCGCCGCGCATCCTTATAGTTTTGGATTTGACACTTTCGGCCCAACTGTGATATAAGTATCTCTCTTCTTCATTATAACCCTAAACCTAATAATAACACTCCTCCTCTCTCATTTGTGCCGCACCCGACACAATACGCTGGCCACCATCACCACCGTACACCACCACTCCGCAGTCAAACCACCACCTCTCCCAAATCTATTATTGTGTTGTGAACCCGATTTCGAAGACCGCACGCGTAAATCGCGAATCACGTGTGTTAATACAAATAAGCCGTAAAAACGTTTATTTATATTTTACGATCTTCTAATGTTTTGTCGATAACAAACGTAAAATCATTTTAATGAAACAAATAAAATACGTAAATAGTTTGAGCCAATAGTTTTCTAACACACTTACGTTTTCACATAAAACACTAAAACAAGTATAAGTGATTTTATGATTTAGTAATACATATGTACAACAACTAGTGTTTACATATTGGGCAAATACATACATAACTAGTATGTATTATAAATGGTAAAAACTACAACCCATGGTATTGACCCATACCCATTTGACTAGATGCATTCCATCTATTTGGTACATTGTATCTAATGAAATAACCATGTATCAACCCATGACCCATAACCAAAATACCCATGGGCAAAGAGGAGCGTCCCACGGATCCCTAACATTACACTAGATGGATCCCTTGAGGGTGGGATCCGTAGAACAGTAGTTGTTTCTCCTCTAAAAATAGTGAGCCATTTCTTCCTTTTGGCTTGCCACTCTAACACATACTTTCCCCAAGTATTGTAACTCTCTAACCACTGATCCTAAGGGATCTTTCTATGTAGTTTGTCTTTTGTTTTATGTGATTCTCTAGGTTCCTCTTAAAGGCGAGATCACCACTTGAAGTCGAGCAAGCTCAAGTCCATGAGTTGCCATGTTTCGTCATCATCAAGACTACTGAGGTTCTCTTGTTGATAGTTCTTTCTTCCTCCATAGAAGTGTTGTGTCAAGGGATTAGTGAAGGATGCCGAAAGAGTCAAGACGAAAGCATTAGTGAAAGGTGCTAAAACGTCCGTGTCAAAAGCATTAGTGAAGAATGCTAAAGGTGTCAAGACGGCTAGTGAAAGGTGCTGCTTGTGTCAAGGGCATAAGTGAAAGATGCCTAGGAATCAAATCAAGTGGCATTAGTGAAGAATGCCAAGGTCGTATAATTGATGAGGTGCATCGTTATACAAATAATGATAGTTTGTTTCCAAGGATGTTGATATCCTTGATGCTGTTGTAATAAGGAGTGGGACTCCTTTGGGATTAGGTGTTGTGTAGTGTTGGGTAGTAGTTCCGGTAATGGAACTCGGTACTTAGCCTAGTACCGATAAAGGGTAGGCGACGTTGTGGTAGGTGTGGTTCACCTTGGTGAAAGAACCCGGTGGTTAGCCTAGTACCGGAAAAAGAGTAGGCGACGTTGTGAAGGCTTCTCCACCATAAGGAGTTGGTGTCGTGTAGTGATTACGAACTCTCGAGTACGTGACTCTGGGAGTGGAGTAGGGCAAGGAAGGTGTCCATGTAGCCGAACCACTATAAATACTTGTGTCGTGGTTATGTGCTTCTTACTCTTTATCTTTCGTTACACTTTTATATATCTTTCTATCAACGTCCAACATACACATCTAAATAGATTGACATACTAAATGTTTTAAAACGAAGTTTTAATTGGTAAAACTATTCAACCCCCCATTCTAGTTTTCCACAATTGGCATCAGAGCTTCGTTACCAAGTTTCTTAGAGTATGCTATACTTTAAAAACTTGATACGATCCGTGTATGTTTGAAAACTACAAAGAAGGAAATATTTTAAAACATTTTTTTTTCTCTTTCATGTTGGATATTGATAGATTAATCTAACATATTTGTTTCAAGAAATCTTCATGCTAGGATCTCTCCAAAACCTTCATTTCTATTCAAAGAATAATGAAGTCAACTTTCAAGAAAGAATCTAAAAGTAATCACAACCTACTTACTCTAAGTACAAAGGATTACTTTAAGAGCTCATGAAGTATTTTTGGTCTCATGTCTTCACAAACCAAAATCAATAGCATAGAGGTATGTTTACTCTTCATTAGGTAGCTTATATCTACATGAATATGTTAATACCATTCTTCTTATAAATGCTAGTCTTTCAAAAAGTCTCCTTTCGCCACTTTCCCGACTCATTCATCATCGGGAATAGTATTCATTTTGATCTCGTCAAACTAACGCCGTCATCACAAATGGATTCTCGATAATTAAATCCCGTTGACCAAACATTATTTATTTTATTTTCTTTTTAACCCCAAAACTATTTTTGTTCCATAAGCTATTTTATAACTTATAACAAAAATATTTCCAAACACCCTTTTTCTGTCTATAGTAGCCGGATCCCTCTAGTTGTACTAGTCGGATCCCTTATACAAGGGATCCGGGGGAACCGTGGGACAGAAAACAGCTATACGCTTTTGAAAACCATTACTGATCATTTTCCCTCTCCCCACAAAACACAAAAACGAGTCAAGAATTGATTTCATCCTCATAGGACTCCATATCCTCAAGTACTCTTCTCTAGAACACCATTGTAAGTAATTACACTAACATGTTCTAATTTTCATCATCCTCATCCTAGGGTTTATAGTTTCTCAATTTTTAATCAATTAATTTACTTAGGGTTTTCAAAATTGATTATTAAAAGGGGCTTTCACACAACTAAGATTACATTGTGTTCACAACATTGTTAATACAAATCAAAACCATAAACCCATCTCAACAAATTTTTCCTAATTGGAATACTTGTGTTTCTAGGACCACAAATTGCCTAAAGCCACGCACCAAATACCATCATGATACCGCCATGGACCTCACCCCCCTTACTATCAAAAGAAGTTGTCAAACCTACCGCAAAGTCTTCAAAAGACTTGAAAAATGACTTATCCACGAAGGTCGTGTAGTCAAGGAATGTTTCCTTGAAGATACCGACATTTTTCAAGTCTTCTCGACAATCACTTTTGATTGTCTTTCTTGACATTGCTGAACAAATTTGTCCAGTTTTCGTCTTTGAATTCTACAAAAGCATTAGAATCATTCGAAACGCCGATGATAGCATTTCAATCGCTTTCATCATCAATAAACGAAGCTCCACTCTACCTCTCAACACATTCGCTCTAATCCTTCGCATCCCTTGTGAAGGAATTTGTATGTACTCTCACGATTGGGCAATTTCCTCTTAATCCTTTGCTCTTGATCCCAAACCAATATACCATACTCCTCTTGATGAACCCGAAACCGTTCGAGACACCATCTTCAAAATTAGAGCCGACTAATCCCGTCTCAACCGAAACAAAAAGCTCATTCAGCGTGATCCCTTTCAAATGGAACTTTTCAAAATGCACCCCATTTTTAGAAAATGGGAATAAATTCTTAGGGAAAACGCCATTAGCCTAGTTGGTAACAAGGATCATCCGAATGCATGTCTCGTGCAAATGATTTATTGCCCCATTCACCAAAAGCCATTTAATCTTGCCTATTACATGGTGAAGAGAATGGCCGGGGTATTCAAAGTTGCCAACATGGTACTTCCATATGGTATGCTCCTAACACGACTTTGTAAGTATGTTAGTGCATTACAACCATCTCCTATCAACGATGATCATTTCATTTCCAATCACGTCATGGTACCTCTTACCAAACAACCCCCTAAACGGTTCATGGCCAATGGAAGAAAACCTAAAGCTCTCTCAGACTCCTCGGACGGAGAAGAAGAAGAAGATGAAGAAGAAGAAGATGTCGAACCCGTAGCTAACATCGAATTGGAACCCTTTGATTACTATCAACAACTTCCAACTATTCTAAACGAGACCGCGGAATTCAAACAATTAAGGGTATGATTCAAAACTTAGCTCACTACATCACAAAGTCGGGAAAGAGGAAAAGAAAGGATTGACGAAAGAGACTATAGGATTATGCTTGTTTTGAGACATTTGATCCATGTGTGAATGATTATGTTTTAGCACGATTGTTTGTGTTTTCTTGGATATTATTGTTACTACCATTATCTATGATATGCCGTATGTGACAACATGTTTATTTTGATGTTTAGTTTAACGGTTATCAGTGTATATTGCTTGGTGCAAAATCTGCATCTGCTTCTGTAATGGTTCTGATATGCAGTTTTCGGATCCCTAGTTTTAGCCTAGACGGATCCCTCCTGTGAGGGAACCGTGGGATCCGTGACTACAGATAAGCAATACAGACTTCCTTACATCAAAACAGCTCTCTAGATTACTTCACACTAGCCAAACATAAGACCTTAGAATCAACTAAGTCCTCTTCAAAGCATTTGATAGCTTCATACTCACCCATAGCTTACCTAGGATCTAGTTCAAAGTACTTTTTGATTTAGCAACTCATCAAAACTCACCATATTTCCGCTTCAATACTCACACATTGCTTTTCACATCTCAAAACACTTAGGTGGATATATTGATCAATTTTAGGAAATTGTTTCTAGCCATCCTTATCTCAAAACGGGCAAAAACTAGTTTCTCAATTCTTTTAATTTTTGAGGATTTTTCAAACTCCATCTCAAGCTTACATCTGATCTCTAGGATCATTTATTATAACTTGACATCATCAAAATCCTTAGTGCCATCCTTGAACACCCATTGGTGGTCATAAAGTCTCATTTTCCTTCCATAAAAGGCAATTATTAGCTATATCACTCATTGCCCTTAATCATTCAAGTACACTTCCATTTAAGATACTTAGGAGGACTGAAACACTCAAAATGGTATAGGCTTTAGACCTTAGAAACATCATTTTTACCCTTTCCTAGCTGCTGAGAGTCGGATCCCTAGGATTAGCCTAGACGGATCCCTCAAAGGACGGAACCGTGGGATCCGGGTGACAGATTATGTCAACTCTAGCTAAAACAATCATTTCAAGCCCATCTTGCTAACTTGAACACTCCACCTCATCTTAATTGAGTCCCTAGATCATTAAAATTCAGAATTTGACTCTTGTGCATGCTAATCATAACATTCCTACGAATCTTAGTGGCTTAAGTCTTAAATGCACTTGCCAAATTCTTCCCTTTATAAGTCATCTTGCTAGAATCCCTTAGTCATCAAACACAACATAACTCTCAGCAATTAGAAACATCTTATTTAGTCATTTCATCATGAGGAAAGCTCCTAGTGCTACCTCATCCACCCTAGAACCACCCAAGAAACTTGCTCGGGTTATACACGAAGTCTCCTCAACCGAATAATCTCCGGTTAAGTCCAAAAATGCTAGGATTTCCCCTACACCAACACAACCAATCAAACCAATCCCCAAGAGAATTGTTCCCACAAAAATATCATCACCAAACTCTACAATTCCTACTAAACTAAACACACCCTTTTTAACCAAATCAACATCATTGGTGCCTAGAGAAATATCATTTACCACCTCACAATCATCTCCACATTCCTACAACTTAAAAGACTTACCCCCTAGGCCATCTCATCCTCCACCATTACCAACACACTCTTCACTAGAGAAGATTGTACAACAAAACCAAAGTGTTGAATCAACACTTGCACCAATGTCAATCTCTCCATTCCCTCTATGGTCCATTTTGGATTATCAGAGACATCAAGTCAACCACCCGATCACATGGAAGTTGACACTTCCCTACCTCCACCATCAACCCTTGTTGAGCCACCACTTAATGTGCCTCCACAAATTCCTCCTTCATTTGAGGATCTTCAACCAACTTCACTTGAACCTCCGCCTCAAGACACTCAACCTCTACCACCATCCTTTCAAAACCATGACAAGGATTGCTATAATTGTCAACATGTTGAAAAGTTGATACATGAACTACGTGAAGAGCAACGTTTCATGTTTTATCACCTCCTCGAACATTTCGATGAGGTCAACAAACCTAAACAACCATGAGTCTAAAGTCTCAAGCTCAACCTAAAACGTTTAGGAATCCCATTTCATGTTTGAGGATCCTTAAGCACATGGTTGCTTCTTAAGTTTAGGTCACCCATTAGTATTAAGTGGAATATGTATTACATGGCTAAATCATTCTCTTAGTTTTAGAGATTTATTGATTATCTCTTTGTTTTATTGAATGATAACTTATTTGCCATATTGCTTTGAGTACATGTTTGTTGTTTACATATCTCACTTTCATATTAGCATTGTTTGGTATTTCACCATTGCTGAAAATCTGTCACCAGACAGACGGATCCCTGGAAATTGCCTAAACGGATCCCTCCAAGGAGGGAACCATGGGATCCGTGCAACAGAAGAATAAAATTCTACTAACTTGAGTCTTATTTGCAGGAAATTATGCACTATATACTTGTTTTCTAACCTTTATTTTGTAGATTTTAAAAATACACATGAAGACTTTAACACCTTAAACTAGGGGGAGCTTTGTGTCAAAACATACATTGCAAAACTAGTTGCAATATAATCCTTATTTGGATTACACTTCATGACATCCCATTGCAAAGGTGCAATCTTCAAGGGGGAGCATTTTTGTCACAAGGACGAAACCATTTGCAAAGAAAGTTGCAATGCATTAGCTTATTAGTTTTTATTTACTTGACGCCCTCACAAAGGGATGGACTCGTCAAGGGGGAGTTAAGACGAGAACCATTCCCGTCACTTGCTCTCTTTACATTTTTTCTCTTTTACATGTTTCTCTTTAAACAATGTGTTAGTTTCTTTTCGACGCTCTTTTTGTTTCGACAAAAAGGGGGAGAAGAGAGTAAAAACTCCAATTCGAACTATTATGAATTTTATTTTTTTCCTTAAAATAATTTTATGTTTTGTCATCAACAAAAAGGGGGAGCTTGTTAATACAAATAAGCCGTAAAAACGTTTATTTATATTTTACGATCTTCTAATGTTTTGTCGATAACAAACGTAAAATCATTTTAACGAAACAAATAAAATACGTAAATAGTTTGAGCCAATTGTTTTCTAACACACTTACGTTTTCACATAAAACACTAAAACAAGTATAAGTGATTTTATGATTTAGTAATACATATGTACAACAACTAGTGTTTACATATTGGGCAAATATATACATAATTAGTATGTATTATAAATGGGTAAAAACTACAACCCATGGTATTGACCCATACCCATTTGACTAGATGCATTGCATCTATTTGGTACATTGTATCTAATGAAATAACCATGGATCAACCCATAACCCATGACCCATGACGCATAACCAAAATACCCATGGGCAAAGAGGAGCGTCCCACGGATCCCTAACATTATACTAGATGGATCCCTTGAGGGTGGGATCCGTGGAACAGTAGTTGTTTCTCCTCTATAAATAGTGAGCCATTTCTTCCTTTTGGCTTGCCACTCTAACACATACTTTCCCCAAGTATTGTAACTCTCTAACCACTGATCCTAAGGGATCTTTCTATGTAGTTTGTCTTTTGTTTTTGTGTGATTCTCTAGGTTCCACTTAAAGGCGAGATCACCACTTCTTGAAGTCGAGCAAGCTCAAGTCCATGAGTTGCCATGCTTCGTCATCATCAATACTACTGAGGTTCTCTTGTTGATAGTTCTTTCTTCCTACATAGAAGTGTTGTGTCGAAGGCATTAGTGAAGGATGCCGAAAGAGTCAAGACGAAAGCATTAGTGAAAGGTGCTTAACGTCCGTGTCAAAAGCATTAGTGAAGAATGCTAAAGGTGTCAAGACGAAGGCATTAGTGAAAGGTGCCAAGCGTTTGTGTCAAGGGCATTGGTGAAAGATGCCTAGGAATCAAATCAAGTGGCATTAGTGAAGAATGCCAAGGTCTTATAATTGATGAGGTGCGTCGTTATACAAATAGTGATAGTTTGTTTCCAAGGATGTTGATATCCTTGATGGTGTTGTAATAAAGAGTGGGACTCCTTTGGGATTAGGTGTTGTGTAGTGTTGGGTAGTAGTTCCTCCGTTGTAATGGAACTCGGTACTTAGCCTAGTACCGGATAAAGGGTAGGCGACGTTGTGGTAGGTGTGGTTAACCTTGGTGAAAGAACCCGGTGGTTAGCCTAGTACTGGAAAAAGAGTAGGCGACGTTGTGAAGGCTTCTCCGCCATAAGGAGTTGGTGTCGTGTAGTGATTACGAACTCTCGAGTAGGTGACTCGGGGAGTGTAGTAGGGCAAGGAAGGTGTCCTTGTAGCCGAACCACTATAAATACTTGTGTCGTGGTTATGTGCTTCTTACTCTTTATCTTTCATTACACTTTTATATATCTATCTATCAACGTCCAACATACACATCTAAATAGATTGACATAAGTTAATCTAAATTTTTTAAAACGAAGTTTTAATTGGTAAAACTATTCAACCCCCCCTTCTAGTTTACCACAACGCGCCACCACCGCCTCTATTTTCCTTTTTTTGTATCGTGGTAAGTGGGTAACGGTAATACACGTTTGGATCTATTATAAAAACCCGATTCAAAAGTTAATGTGAATCGGTGTCGCGTTAAACAAGCGGGAACAAATTGTTTTGTTTAAGTATGAATCGGTTAAGGGTTGGTATCATCATTGTGTTGTGTGTGTGTGAGTGTTGAGTTTACCGATTTGAAGCACCGAGCTTGTCTCGTGCTTATTAAGTGTGGTAAGCTTATTGAGTGATTTTGGAGCTTATTTGATTTGAGGTTGTGAGTTATGTTTTGAACCGAGATCCACGCGAAGGTGGGTATGATTTTGTTGTGTTTGGCTTTGGTCCGATTGCAATGTTTTTGGTCCGTTTGTTTTGTGCGTATCAAGGTTCGAGCCGAAACCTCGAGGTCTTGGCATGGTAAGTTTATTTTTGCTTGGCCCGTTTGTGATGTCGTGAGTTTTGGATTGTTGATATCGAGCCGTAGGTTTAGGTTTTGGCTGAGTAATGTTGGATATTGTGATGTTATAAATTGGTCGTGATTCGAGTCGTTTTGATTTGACCATGTCGTGTGTTAACTGAGAACCCGTGGTCTCGTTGTGACCTCGATAGCCCATAGTGGACTTATGATTACTGATTTGGAGCATTTGATGGATTGGTTCATTGAGTTATTGACCCGATGGTGTATTTGGTTTGATTGGGTTCGGGATTATAAGTTTGACCCGAGGGTATTAATAGTGGATTGTGACTCGAAACGAATAATAACTTGTGACTTGAATATTATTTGGACTAAAAAATGAATAAAATAAAAGATATAATAACAACTTTTAGAATTATTAAGAGACAAATTTTAATTTGTCAATTAATAATACAATGACAAAAGTGGAAATTAAAAAAAAGGGAAGTTATAAATTTTGGATAGAAATGGAAAATACAAGTTATTAGACGTTTCGAGGCACGTCTATCCTAGTAGGCCATATTTGGTTTTGTTGGGATATTAGTTAGATTTATTGTGAAGTTTTGGATTGGTCTAGTTTAATAGACCTGACCGAGATGGTTGTTGGACTTATTGAGCTGACAACTCAATACGAGCCCAACAAGTATGTTGGAAATAATTTAATAACACGTGACCCATCCTAATGACTTACCATTTTGTTTGTGATGTTGTAGGTTTGGCTTGGGACTAATAAGCGAGACGAAGGGATCATTGGACTTATTGGGTTGACAAATTCAATAAGGGAACCAATCATCCGTCTGAGTACCTTATTAAGCTTTTATCTTAACCCGTTTGACCGTCGACATTTTACTCGTGTATGATTCGCCTTGATATTGATTGGTAGTTGGATTTAACTTGGGAATTTGCAACATTTTGACTGAGATTATACTTGAGATTTGGAATATATACGTTGGTTGAACTTATTGGACTATTGTTAGACTTTGGACATCGTGAACCTTTTGGACACGATACAAATATAATACACTAGACTTGTAATGAATTTAATGTATTTGATTCGTAGCCGACAAACAATAAGAGAAAAATATCTAAATACTAATAATATTAATTCTTACTTTTATTCATTAAAGAATTTAATTGGGAAATTGAAATTCAAACGAGTCATTTGACTTGAGAATGTTCGATAAACGAATGAGTCAGGCCCAAACTCGTAAAATTTTTATACTTAGATTTATTTTCCAAAAATCCTTTATAAAACCATAAGTCAACATGTATTTTAAAACAAGGTTTTATTTGGAAAATTGGGTAAATGTTGACACTACCAATCGACTTATAAAATTATCATGTTTGGTTTATTTATTTGTTTCGTCTATGTTCATCTATCCTTCTCGATTCGAGTTATCGCCGACTTCTCTTTCCACTTTCTATTGTCTATTCTTTTGGCGTGTGTATTCTTGAGTCTGTATTGCCTAGTCGTACACGATTGATGAATATAAACTGTCGGTCATTAGTTTATGTAATAGGTTGTCATAATTAGGCTGTAATTAATCCACTAGCCTATATAGTAAGCCCATGGGATTTGGAAATGCTTCTAGAATACTGATATGGGCGTTGCCTTGGTTTTACTACTATATAAACATTGTAAACCCTCATTAGAGGGTGTTGCTTTCATTTTATGTAAAGTTGCTTCCTTATTACCATAAGAATGATTCCTTCTATTCTCTTTCTCTCCTTAACTTTCTCTCTCTAGAAATATCTTGTAGACGATTACCATCCTCTTTCGATAGCAAACCTTTAACTACTCTTCCTAAACAATTTCTGGTACTTCGGTATTTTGACACATTTATGAAAGACATAAAGTTTTCAGAAGAAGCAATTGAACGAAATTTTGAAATCAAAATTGCCACTTTTCAATCTGCTTACGAAAAAGAAAAACGACAAAATTTTCAAACGCAATTCTTACCTCATGTGCAAAATTTGTGTTTGTGTGCAACCCTTTGGGAACAGGAACTTTAAAAGGAAGTAGTATTCATGATGAACACTTTCAATGCAACTGAGACTTCGATTTCAAACACAAAACGTAAAAAGAAAATTCTTCGTAAACATGTGGATCGACTCTTGGAAGATGTTCTTTGTTATGATATTATCTCTGTTGTGTTACTCTATACTGCTCATTCATTTTATGAACATGTGCCTGTTGCTGAAATCAATGCTGATACTTCAAAGTTAAAAGAGGAAAATGAAATGTTGAAACAACAGATTGAGTTTTTAAAATAGGAAAATGAGAGAATTTTGATTCAAAATGATAATGTTAAAAGTTAAATGTCAAAAGAACTTTTTGAACTTAAACGACGTCTTCATTGGTGTCAAACTCAAAGTCTTGATTTTCAGCTAGCTTTACAAAATAAAGAAAACTAGTCTGCTGAAAACACGTTGAAGCCAAAACTTGAACGAATGGATGATGAAAACGCGTCTTTAAAGTGTCAACTTTTCAAATATGAACAAGAGATTGAACAAGTGAAAAAGGAATACAAAACAATTTTCGATTCTCTCAAAAAGACATGTACTCAAGCATCAAAACAACTTGATACACATGTGGAATACACACGTAACATGATGAATGTTAATGCAAACTTAAACTCAAAAATTTAGGACCAACAACACATCAGATAAAATAGAAAAAGGAGAGTCTAGTAACACAAATGTGATAGCACCTGGAATGTTTAAAGTTGATATTACTACTAGGCAACACACTATCGACAAACCTCAAGATACTAATACGCCTCCTTCAACTTCTACAGGAATAGTTGCCTCCACTCCTAGCGTTAGCAAATCACAGCCTAAGAGCATCCAACCGAACCATGGGAATTTGCAATGTAGAAGCGGAAAAATAGAAGCTCCAGAAGTAGAAGATCATGTTAGGACTTTGAATAAAAATCATGTTGCATTTCCTTCAGATATTGCGTTAGATGAATGTAATAGTAAAGGAAATGTAATGAATGTTAAACATGTGAACGCTTTTAAAGCGAGTGTTGAAGCTTCTTGTGTGTTTTGTTGTAAAAGTATGCTATCTCATAATTTTGATCATTGTGTTGCAAAATCTCTTTTATCTCATACTTGAAAACATACAAATAGCACCACCTCTAGGCCCACTATAGCTTCTAAGTCTGTGCTAGGCAAAGTGCCAACTGTAGTTTCTAAGAATGCCATAGATGAACCCATAGCCGCAATAACAACTCCTAGGAAAATTGCATCACCTAGTGAATTCACTAAGACAAAAGCATAAACTAGCTGGTTTTGGCAGAGATGGTTACAACGCACACCTAGTTTTAAGTGGTTACCCAAAATTATTGACATGTGCACTACAAATGTAACAGAACCCACTAACTCTTCGGGTTCCAAGTCTACCACTATTCCACCTTCGTCGTCTATATGTAATGCAAGTGATTCAAATCGTCCTCTTGATTGTTGATAGCGGTTGCACCCGACATACGACGGGAAATCTCAAATTGTCAGTATTCATGAAGGACCTCGTCTGGGATTGGTTCTTGGGCGTCTGGTGTGGAAAATGAGGGAGACGCCTTCCAGAGTTTAGGCGTGACGCCGTCAGGTTGTAGAACCAGAATTTTTTATGAGCGGCCATGTGTATTTTGATCAAATCTCTCATATAGGGACGACGTCACCCTTTGATTGGGACGCCGTCAGGCTTGTTGAATGGCCTTTGATCTTGACTTTTCCTTTTTCTTCATGTTTTCGCTCCTTTTCGTCCAAATATGCTTCATTCCAGCATTTTGCTTCTAAAAGACCTAAAAGGTGAAAAGGAACGATTTTAAGTAGTAACGGATATAAAATGTGTTGATTTAGGGCTTAAATGACCCCCTAAAAACGTATGTTTTAAATCCTTATCATGATGCGTTTCAAGCTGTTGTTGCAAGGGAGATTGCTTGAATCCTCCCTGATCTCACTATCCAGATTACTGAGGAGGACCGTAGGAATGCGGCTAGTAGTAGTTGTGGTGGTGGTGGTGGTGCTCAAACCACGGATATAACCGATATTTCTCATGGTTTATTACACAAATGAATTTGGACAAGGCAAATAGTCAAGGATAAGCATAGTTTTAAAGTTCCCGTTTTATTTTCCCTCCCTACACTCAAACTGAACATTGTCCCCAATATTCCCCGAAAGTATCAAAGTTATGATAATGGAAGGTAATTAAAAACGAAAGAAACTAGTACTCCCCTGATTAGCTCGGTAGGATTCGTGTGAAGTAGTGGTTAAATTTTCTTCCAAAAAGAGTGTTTGCGTGAAAAAGCTCCTTCCAATCTTATGTATCTTCTTCTTGATAAATTAAACCTGCATACTTGAAGAAAACATCGCGTAAAATCGGCGGTAACAATATATATGTATATATATATATATATATATGTATATATATATATATATATATGACTCTACTAAACTAAGATATAATGCTTGTGGAATGGATGTTTACAGATTTTTGGAAAATTAAGACCTGGAAAATTCCAAAACTTTATAAGTAGCTCAGAAAACGAGAAAAAGTAGTAAGTAGTTTCTACTCCTCCTGACACCGTCAAGTTGCGACCCTGACGCCGTCAGGTAATCCTGACAGAAATTGGTCTGCGATTTTCTGGAAAATTTTTATCTTTAGAATCTGGAAAAATTTCCTGCAAAACATCCATTATGACTCGATATAAGCATTTGACTCGAACAAACACACCTGTATATCTTTTAAATAATCGTAATTCTCATGTTTACGTTCTTTTTGAAAACGTGTGTAATCCTCCCTACACTTATCCCTTATGTAAAATACCTTTATATATAATTAAGACGAGGTTAAAGACAAAATAAAGCATTTTTACAAATTTAAACATGAGAATAAACAATCAATAAGAGATATACGACACACAAACAAGCAAACAATTAAGCATGGGTTGCCTCCCACGAAGTGCTTTTCTTAATTCATGAGTCTTGTAGCTAGGCTCAAAGTCGTGCCCCTACGTTGTCTCGTGCACGCTTACGGGCCCATATCTAAGCCATTCCAATGTTCTCTCACTTTTCTTGTACTCATCTCCTAACTCAAGGCATTGTTTGTAATACCTCTTAGTTTTCTCATATGGGTACCTAAGTCCATTTTGCTTATCCCTTTCACTAAGCAATGGAATAGGAGTCATTCTATTACATGCCCCAATATCCTTGTGTTTAAACCTAGGATGAGCACGTGGCATTTGGTAGACAAAGTCTTCAACTTCATCAGAGAATGTAATTAGACCATCAATCATCCGTTCATTCAACCTAGTCATTCTCTTAAAAGGTTTTCCAAAAATTACTTGAGTGAGGTCCTTATCAATAAATTCTCCTAAGTTTTCTAAGACCATGAATTCTACCAAATAAGCAAAACTTCCAACAAACACATGCAAATGAGTGACTGCTCAACAACATTGTTCCCTTGATAAGTTAACTCATTGACCTTAATTTAATTGTATAAGTTCCTTGAGATTAAGTTTAAAGGAAAGAACGAATTCAAGTTCCTTGAGATTAAGTTTAAAGGCAAGAACGAATTCAAGATTAAGTTTGTAAGGGAATTGCATGTTAAAGGGACTATCCTTCTCAATTCTACACCTAGGGTCAAAACATTGGGAGGGGTCCTCTTCTATTTCAAAATTAACTTCATCGATGACCTCCCCGTTATCAAGTGCTTCACCATAGTCAAACTCCTCATCGGAATCCGAGTCATAGAAAGGACTATGTTGTTGCCAGTTTATTTCATTATGCCCTAGGTGATTTCCAAAGTGGTGAACGGGTGAAGGGTTTTGTGGGATTGCGTTCTCAATTTCGGGATTGGGAGGAGGATTGGGGGCAGGTAGTGTGAAAACTCTTCGGTGAAAGATGCGAATCATGGTGAGTGATGGGTTTATGATAACGCTACACGCGTCGTTCGGGGTCAAGGAAACTACCCTTTCTTCGAGCAAGTTTTATAACACCCTACGCAGTGAACCTAATCGTTGTAGTGTAGTAATTAGGGTAAGCCACGGGTATTGATATCGTTCTCTAGGGGAATAGGAATGCTAGTAAGAAGTTACTACGCTAAGGTTGGGGTTGAGGAAGATTATTTTTTATCTTTTTATGTTTTTTAGGAAATTGAAAGGTACGAATCTCGGGGTTTGCATTTAGGGGGTTGGTATTGCTACCAATTACTCTACTTATCTAATTATCTAATCTAAGGTGTATGTAGTCTATGTCTAATTATTGTGTGCTCGTATGATAGTTTAAAGATGTGTTTACTTAGGTTTTACTACTCCTTAATTATCTCCTATTGGTGGTTGAATTGTCACGTCCTTATTCTTAGTTGCGTTGTGTGTCTAAGGTTGTAGGGTATGCGTATGTTCCCTAACTCTTTGAACTTACCAAAGGGTCTCGTCTACAAAACCCACTAGGGATAATAAACTCCTACTCTAAGGCACTCTTTGGATGGTTTAGCTTACAACTACTCAAGGAGTTATATTCTAAGGTTCACAAAGATTTAATCAAGCATTAAGTACACAACGAATGACCTATCGCATTACTAGATCATTAATCAACTAAGATAAGAAACAACCAATCAATAATCAATAATTAAGTTTCATATTCCCTAAGCAAACACACAAATAAATTAGCCGGACATGGAGAACATGCAAGCATACACACAAATAATCAAAGACATAATTATATTAATGAAGTAAAGAACTTATCTTGATGTAAGATAGGGTTTGGAACCCTAAAATACTGTACAAGACAGCCTCGGTTCGGTTCTAGGTTTTTACTCCAAAAGACTACACACAAATACTGAAAAATTCGGATTCTATATATAAGATTACATATGCGACGGCGTCACCTTATGTTTTGTGATGTCATCGGGTCTCTGTCATTAGGGTTTCGTCTTGGCCACGTTAGTCTTGCGACGGCGTCACCTTGTGCTTGTGACGCCGTCCCCTTCAGCTTCTGACGCCGTCTGGATTGCTTCTAGGCCGTCTGAGTAGCGACGGCCTACTCTTTTACAACTGAACGTCGTCACTTGAAAATAAGACTTTTGGGTTCTGTCCCGTCACAAAATCCTCGGACGGCGTCGTAGATAAGCAGTGACGCCGTCACCTTATGTTTTCAGCAGCTGGAGTGTCTCGATTCTGACTTTGGCCATTTTTTGTATATTCTTCGTCCAAATAAGTGCCATTCTAGCATTTTGCCTTCAAGAGACCTAAAAAGTGAAAAGGAGCGATATTAAGTAATAACGGATACAAAAGTGATCAAATAAGGGCTTAACGACCCTCAAAAGGTACCTTTTAAATCCTTATCAAATATCCCTACACTTGGTATTTGCTTGTCCTCAAGCAAATGTGCTTTTAACCAATTAATTTATAAGTTAGGGGTCATGAAGCATTGGTTTAAAACAGTCCACAACACATAAGCCCTTGAAAAGTCATAACAAGCACAAATTACATACTAGCACCTCACATGGGGTGTTTGGATACTCACATCTCTCGTGTATATGTAATATAACAAGTTGGAAATGGAAGATAAACACTCATTAACGGTCCTAGTACATAGATTACCATAGGCTTGAGAATTGATCAAATCTCCATCGCTTTGGCGTAAGCACCTAGGAAAGACTATCAAAGAGGTCTTTAAAGGGGTTGTAATGTTAGGCTTACGGTAGGGAAACAAAGGGTTTGGTGGGATAGGCTATTTAGTGGTGGCAAGTCAAAAATCTCTATGTTGCAAGTATCTGAAAGAATGGCGTTGCTATGCCAAGACTCGACACTCTAAACTCTAGCTAACTGAAACAAACAAACATAAATATCAAGGATAGATGTAGGATGGTAGCCCGTTTTTTTTCATCACTCTATTTTTTTTTCCTTTTTTTTTTTTTTTCTCTTCATACACTTTTACTCTACCATCCTCTACGGTAACATCAAAATGATAGGGATTTATAGGCACATCCACACTTGAGTTTTATTACTCTAATACTAATTTGACCTTAATTGAAAAGATCAAAACACTTGGGGTACATTATTATGCAAACAAAGGGAATTTGAATTTAACGTTCCCTTACCGTCATTTCATAAACTTTAACTTTTCCCATGAGTCCCAATCGTCCCAAAAGTGTATACAAAGGATATGACTCGACTTAGCAACTCATGCAAGCAACTAGATAATTGAACTAAGGGTTTAGGGTGATAACAATAATGCACTAAAAGTGAGTGCATACGGGGTAGGCTAAGGCGATTTGGGTGTATATTTGGGGGTGGGGTGTAAACAATGCTCTTCATTGATATTCGGAAAAACTGAAACATCACGAGAAAGGATAGGCGAGGGGTTAACTAGGGTATCGTGTACTAAAGATGAGTACAACGCAAAGGGTGTGGGGAATTACTCAACCGATGTGGAAGAAGTAATTATATTAATGGTATCAAACAAGGGTTATCCTAATGCCTCTTATCATTTAGTTATTCCTAACTACACAAGTGTAGTCTTACTAGCGATCTCGGAATGCATCACAAAACAAGTTCTAGAATCTAATATACTACGGGTTCACACTCTAAGCATTAAAGATGAATGCTTTAATTCCTACTAATCTAAGGCGATCCTCACATTTTGGGTGGAATTTAAGTGGTAAAGGGTTTTGTGCTAGTCATGCAACTTCCTATCCGTGAGACGCTTTTGTTAAAACTAATGGTCCACTCCTATATGTCATGAAAAATTAAAAATTTGGTGCCAAAATTACCCTAACCGACATTTTCTCATGGTTTATTACACAAATACAATTGGACAAAGCAAATAATCAAGGATAAGCATAGTTTCAAAGTTCGTTTTATTTTCCCTCCCTACACTTAAACTGAACATTGTCCCCAATGTTCCCGAAAGTATCAAAGTTATGATAATGAAGGTAATTAAAAGCGAAAAGAAACTAGTACTTCCCTGATTAGCTCGGTAGGATCCGTGTGTGAAGTAGTGGTTAAATCCTTTCCAAGAAGAATGTGTGCGTGAAAAGCTCCTTCCCATCTTTTGTTTCTTCTTCTTGATAAATTAAACATGCACACTTGAATAAAACAAACGAAACCTTCGCGTAAAATCGGCGGTAATAATATATATAAGACTCGATTTAAACTAGGATATAATGCTTGTGGAATGGATGTTTCTGAAATTTCGGAAAATTAAGACTGGAAAATTCCAAAAATTTATAAGTAGCTCGAGAAAAGCGAGAAAAATGTCGATGTTTTACTCCTTCACGGCGAGTCAGGTTATCGACAAAAGCGGTGCGATTTTACGGAAAAATTCGGAAAATTTACATCTTTAGAATCTGGAAAAAGCAAAACATCCATTATGACTCGATACAAGCATTTGACTCGAACAAACACACATATATATCTTTTAATGAATTGTTATTCTCATGTTTACGTTTCTTTTGAAAGCGTGTGTAATCCTCCCTACACTTATCCTTTATGTAAAATACCTTTATATGCAATTAAGACGAGGTTAAAACAAAATAAAGCATTTTTACAAATTTAAACATGAGAATAAACAATTAATAAAAGATATATGACACTAACAAGCAAACAATTAAGCATGGGTTGCCTCCCACGGCGCTTTTCTTTATTTAAGAGTCTTGTAGCTAGACTCGTAGTCGTGCTCCTACGTACCGATATAAGTAAGCCTATCCTCAACAATGTCATAAGGATCAAACTTATCATTCAAGTTCCTAGTAGTACGTTCGGTTAGATATGCCTTTTCAAACTTCTCTCCATGATCATAGATTGTTATCCTAATGTGCCACTCTCCATCACCGTCACTAGGCGGTCTATCCCAATCCCATTTATGTTTAGATTTCTCAACTTTCCACTTATTCATGACAAGGTTGGACCCGAGCTTCCTAGGAACTTGGTCATCTTCCTAAATACTAAGGCGTCCTCGAACGGGTTCACTTCCATATCCCTAGCCATTTCTTTTTCTTGAAAAGTTGCTTTACTAGTGAAGGCTTCATCTAGGTAAAAAGGTCTTTGGGGCCTATGAGGTTCTTGTCTATCAAGGTCCTATCTAGAGGCTCTCTATCCAACCTAATCTCAAGTGGGATTTCCTCTTCTTTGTATGCATTATGCTTTTGACATAAATGAAATTGACCTAGCACTCCCTTCTCCTACCACTATCTTGGACATCTTACAATCGATGATGGCACTAGCGGTAGCTAAGAATCCTCTTCCTCTTGGGCATGTTGGGTCCTTATTCATGTCTAGCATGAAAGTCACCAAAGAGTCAACTTTCCTACGTGTACTACCATGTCTTTTATTATTCCAACCGGACGTGCAACACTACCGTCCGCTAGACCTAAGATGGTTTCCGTTGGTTCTATCTTACCAAAGTTAAGGCTTCGGCGGAGGGACAACGGGAACAAGATTGATGCATGATCCTAAGTCGGCTAGAGCATCGAGAGGTTTGGAAGTTCCAAGCCTACACGGAAGAGTAAATAGCCCGGGATCGTCAAACTTCTTAGGTAAATTATTTCGCACAATAGCGGACCCATGTTTTCCAAGCTTAAGTTCTAACTCATATTTTTCTTTTAAAGCATTATAATAAGGTGCATGAGCTAAGACCTCAAGAATCGGTTTTTCTTGATGGAGTTCCTTGTACTCCTCCTCTAAACTAGGTTTGGATTCTTGGTTGACGGGTTTCTCAAGAGTAGGTTCTACCAATGGTGCAGGGCCTTGGTACCTCATTTTGGATGGCTTGGAACCCTTTTTGATAGCATTTACAGAGTGAACCGTTAGATGTGAGGGGCATGGATGTGCACTCTCCCATGGTGAGCAAGAACATGAAGTCGATGAAATCGAATTCACTTTTGGGTTCTTTATAGTATCACTTGGGAGTGCTCCAACTTCCCGTTCATTGAAGGCTTTTAAGAGGGCATCAAGCTTGTTTGTCATCTCGCTTTGTCTTTGCTTAAAATCGGCTTCAAGCTTAGTCAATCGAGTCTCTTGAGATGACAGGAATCTAGATGCAATTGCCTCAAGATTAGTGGGGTTCCCGATGTTTAGAGAGTTGAACCTATTAGGTGGACTAGATGAGCTTTGGGGCGTGCTTGAGTTTGAGTTTTGGTTCTACTTAAGGTTAGGGTGATTTTTCCATGAGGGGTTGTAAGAGTTTCCTAAGTTGTTTTGTTCGGGCTTGAAAGTGTACCACTTCTCTCCCGCTCCGTCGGTACGCACGGAGGCGTAGTCCGAAAAAGCTTGTTCGGGGAGTCTTGTGCAATCACGAGTGTCATGGGGACCACCACATAACTCACAAGGTAGAGTGATTTTATTCACTTGATGTGAGGACTTAGGATTTTCGTAGGAAATCATTAGGAATTTAACTTGATCTTCAAGTTCGATCATCCTACGGTCGGAAGATTGTGAGTCAATGGGAGTCAAGGAGATTGCCTTAACGGTTTTGGGCAACTCACGGGGGTCATTCCAACTTTTGTTGTCATAAAGAGCAAGGTCCTCTATTATACCCCATGATTCTTCCGCGGTGAGATCACTAAGTTTTCTACCGGCCGCTTGGTCAATGGATCGCTTGGTGGGGAAGTTGACATGATCATAAAAGATTTGGACTTGAAGCCAAAGATCAATGCCGTGATGAGGGACTTTATGGAGTAAGTCCTTGAATCGAGTCCATGCTTCGTAGAGAGATTCACCTTGACGTTGTTGGAACATCAAGATGTCATTCCTAAGTTTAGTGGTTCTCCCCCGTGGGAAAAATTGAGCAAGGAAACGAGAGGTGAGATCATCCCAACTTGAGATGGATCCGGCGGGAAGTCACTCAAGCCAATTACTAGCTTAATCCCGTAGAGAAAATTGGAAGAGACGCAGGCACGTGGTCTCCCGAGTAGTAGCATCAAGGTCAATGGAATCGACAATTTTGAGGAAATCCCTCAGATGCTGATTAGGATCTTCGGAACGAAGTCCATGGAATGCACATCCGTTTTGCACCAACCGGATGGTGTCGGATCGCAGGGCCGTAGTTTGGGCTTGGTCGGGAAGCTCAATGGTGTTCCTATAGCCTAGGTGGCTTGGTCTCGAGTATTCACCAAGAGTACGGGCTCTTGGCGGGTCAATTGGTGGTGGGTTGATGAATGGTGGGTGGTTATCACCTTCCATGATGAAAAGTGATGGGATTACGAACAAAGGTCACGAAGAAGGGGGATAGACTAAGAGAAAGCAAAAAATGAGAAAAATTTACTTAATAGGAATCAAGCAAAGAAACCTAAACGAGGTGGACTACTAACTAGCTATTCTATTCCCTGGCAGCGGCGCCAAAAACTTGATAACGCTACACGCGTCGTTCGGGGTCAAGGGAACTTCCTTTTCTTCGAGAAAGTTTTATAACACCCTAGGCAGTGAACCTAATCGTTGTAGTGTAGTAATTAGGGTAAGCCACGGGTATTGATATCGTTCTCTAGGGGAATAGGAATGCTAGTAAGAAGTTACTACGCTAAGGTTGGGGTTGAGGAAGATTATTTTTTATCTTTTTATGTTTTTAGGAAATTGAAAGGTACGAATCTCGGGTTTGGATTTGGGGGTTGGTATTGCTACCGATTACTCTACTTATCTAATTATCTAATCTAAGGTGTATGTAGTCTATGTCTAATTATTGTGTGCTCGTATGATAGTTTAAAGATGTGTTTACTTAGGTTTTACTACTCCTTAATTATCTCCTATTGGTGGTTGAATTGTCACGTCCTTATTCTTAGTTGCGTTGTGTGTCTAAGGTTGTAGGGTATGCGTATGTTCCCTAACTCTTTGAACTTACCAAAGGGTCTCGTCTACAAAACCCACTAGGGATAATAAACTCCTACTCTGAGGCACTCTTTGGATGGTTTAGCTTACAACTACTCAAGGAGTTATATTCTAAGGTTCACAAAGATTTAATCAAGCATTAAGTACACAAAGAATGACCTATCGCATTACTAGATCATTAATCAACTAAGATAAGAAACAACCAATCAATAATCAATAATTAAGTTTCATATTCCCTAAGCAAACACACAAATATATTAGCCAGACATGGAGAACATGCAAGCATACACACAAATAATCAAAGACATAATTATATTAATGAAGTAAAGAACTTATCTTGATGTAAGATAGGGTTTGGAACCCTAAAATACTGTACAAGACAGCCTTGGTTCGGTTCTAGGTTTTTACTCCAAAAGACTACACACAAATACTGAAAAATTTGGATTCTATATATAAGATTACATATGCGACGGCGTCACCTTATGTTTTGTGACGCCGTTGGGTCGCCGTCATTAGGGTTTCGTCTTGGCCACGTTAGCCTTGCGACAGCGTCTCCTTGTGCTTGTGACGCTGTCTGGATTGCATCTAGGCCGTCTGAGTAGCGACGGCCTACTCTTTTACAACTGGACGTCGTCACTTGAAAATAAGACTTTTGGGTTCTGTCCCGTCACAAAATCCTCGGACGACGTCGCAGATAAGCAGTGACACCGTCACCTTATGTTTTCAGCAGCTGGAGTGTCTCGATTCTGACTTTGGCCATTTTCTTCGTATATTCGTGCCTTTTCGTCCAAATAAGTGCCATTCCAGCATTTTGCCTTCAAGAGACCTAAAAAGTGAAAAGGAACGATATTAAGTAATAACGGATACAAAAGTGATCAAATAAGGGCTTAAACGACCCCTCAAAAAGGTACCTTTTAAAACCTTATCAGTTTACTAACAAAGGTCACGAAGAAGGGAGATAGACTACAAGGAAGCTAAAAATGGGAAAAAAGCTTACTTTTTAGGAATCAAGCAAGGGAACCTAAATGAGGTGGAAATCTAACTAGCTATTCTATTCCCCGGCAGCGGCGCCAGAAACTTGATACCCGTACAACGCGCGTTCGGGGTCAAAGAAACTTCCTTTTCGTCGAGCAAGTTTTTCAACACCCTAGGCAGTAAACCTAATCGTTGTAGTGTAGTATTAGGGTAAGCCTCGGGAACTGATATCATTTTCTAGGGGAATAGAATGCTAGTGAGAAATTACTACGCTAAGGTTGGGGTTGAGGAAGATTATTTTTTATCTTTTTTATGTTTTTTAGAAAATTGAAATTACGAATCTCGGGGTATTGGATTTGGGGGGTTGGTATTTCTACCGATTACTCTACTTATCTAATTATCTAAACTAAGGTGAGGTGAGTGTATTCTATGTCTATTGTTGTGGGCTCTTATGATGATTAAAAATGTGTTTACTTAGATGTTATTACTCCCTAGTTATCTCCTATTGATGGTTGAATTGTCACGTCCTTATTCTTAACGCGTTGTGTTTTCTAAGGTCGTAGGGTATGCGTTTATCCCTAACTCTTTGAAGCAACCTAAGGTTAACGGCTACGAAATATCTAGGATTCATAAACTTAACACTAAGGTTATATTTGGATATTTAGCCCACAATTCTACTGGTAACTTTAAGCTAAGGTTCAACAAAGACTAGTCAAGCATTAATAACACAACGGATGACCTATCGCAATACTAGGTCAATCACAATTAAGATAAGAGACAACCAATCAATATTCAATACCTAGGTTTCATATATCTAAGCAAACACACAAGTAAATTAGCCGGACATGGAGAACATGCAAGCATACACACAAACAATTGAAGACATGATTGAATTAATGAAGTAAAACATTTATCTTGTTGTAAAATAGGGTATGGAACCCTAAGATACTGCCCAAGACAGCCTTAGTTCGGTTTAGGTTTTTACTCCACAAAAATTACCTCTCTAAAAACTGAAAAATTCGGATTCTATATATAGTGTTACAATATGCGACGACTCTTTAATTGTGACGCCGTCAGGTCGCCGCCATTAGGGTTTCGTCTTGGCCATGTCAACTCTGTGACGGTGTCACCTTATGCTTGTGACGCCGTCGACTTCAACCTCTGACGCCGTTGGGATCCAAATCTAGGCCGTCTGAGTTGCGACGCCCTACTCTTTTAAACCTGATGCCGTCACTTGTAAAATAGCAATTTGCTCTCTGATTCGTCTCAAGATGTGTCGCGACGGCGTCGCAATTAAGCCGTGATGCCGTCCCCTTCAATTCCAGCAGCTTGAGTGTCTCGATTCTTGACTTTGGCCATTTTCTTTGTATATTCACGCATTTTCATCCGAATAAGTGTCATTCCAGCAATTTGCCTTCAAGAGACCTAAAAAGTGAAAAGGAACGAAATTAAGTAGGGGCTTAAATGACTCCTCAAAAGTGTACCTTTTAAATCCGTATCAAATATCCCTACACTTCGTATTTGCTTGTCCTCAAACAAATGTGCTTTTGGCCAATTAATTTATAAGTTAGGGGTCATGAAGCATTAGTTTAGAACAATTCACAACACATATAAGCCCCGCAAAAGTCATTACAAGCACGGAAATAACATACTAGCACCTCACAAGTGGTGTTTGGATACTCTCATCTCTCGGGTGTACAATTCCACTAGTAACTATAAGCTAAGGTTCAACAAAGACTAATCAAGCATTAATAACACAACAGATGACCTATCGCAATACTAGGTCAATCACAATTAAGATAAGAGACAACCAATCAATATTCAATACCTAGGTTTCATATATCTAAGCAAACACACAAGTAAATTAGCCGGACATGGAGAACATGCAAGCATACACACAAACAATTGAAGACATGATTGAATTAATGAAGTAAAACACTTATCTTGTTATAAAATAGGGTATGGAACCCTAAGATACTGCCCAAGACAACCTTGGTTCGGTTTAGGTTTTTACTCCACAAAAACTACCTCTCTAAAAACTAAAAAATCCGGATTCTATATATAGTGTTACAATATGCGACGGCGTCACTCTTTAATTGTGACGCCGTCGGGTCGCCGCCATTAGGGTTTCATCTTGGCCACGTCAACTCTGTGATGGCGTCACCTTATGCTTGTGACGCCGTCGGCTTCAACCTCTGACGTCGTCGGGATCCAAATCTAGGCCGTCTGAGTTGCGACGCCCTACTCTTTTAAACCTGATGCCGTCACTTGTAAAATAGCAATTTGCTCTCTGAGTCGTCTCAAGATGTGTCGCGACAGCGTCGCTATTAAGCCGTGATGCCGTCCTCTTCAATTCCAGCAGCTTGAGTGTCTCGATTCTTGACTTTGGCCATTTTCTTTGTATATTCACGCCTTTTCGTCCGAATAGGTATCATTCCAGCAATTTGCCTTCAAGAGACCTAAAAAGTGAAAAGGACAAAATTAAGTAGTAACGGATATAAAAGTGATCAATTAAGGGCTTAAATGACCCCTCAAAAGTGTATCTTTTAAATCCTTATCACCTGGTGTCCTGGGAACAAGAGCAGGTATGCAGGAAGATTGATGTGCTAACCGTGTGCAAGTTTTAAAAATTTAAAAACACGATTTTACCGGACAATTACATTAACACATACGAGCAAGTATACTCGTCCATGATAGTAAAGGTGGGTAAGTCGAGATCGTCTCAAGGGATTTGTGGTTATCGAATTGTTTGAAACAAGAAGGTTTGTCAAGCCTCCTATGAAATTTTTGTTAATCTAAAAACCAATTAAAAGAAACATATACTTGTGTGTAGGTCATAGCCAATTATATAGAGTGTTCATGATAGCTTGATGTAAACTTGATGCAATGCACAAATCATAGGCAAATGATTCACAATCGATGGTTTATGTCATGTAGAAATCATTATAAGAATACAATCACATAGGTAATCCTTTCGGCCCTTAACCAATTGACTATTATTTTGAAATCCATTTGTGTGAAAATGATTCTTATCTAATTTGTTCTTACGAACCCTTTCGGCCTTTTACGTGATGAAATCATTTCAAGTCTATTTTAATAAGCAAATATGATGAGTGTCAATCATCATATCCCCATACTAGTTCGTGCACTAACGTTTTGGAATAAAAACATGAAGAGAAATCCTTTCGGCCATTTATCTTTCAAATGTTATTACCAACAAATTAAGCAAGACTAGATGTTATTTCAACAAACTCATTAAACAAGAATAATTTACATGCATCACAAAGATAAGAACACTCCCAACAATTGTCTACATCTTACACACAAGTATATCCAAGAATTACTCCATTATAACCATAACAAAACACAAGTAGTAAACATGTAATTCATATAATTCATAATAACAAAAATTCATGACAAAGTAACATAGAATACCTATCGTCGGATTATAAGAACTAGTTTTGTGGAATTATAGCAAACCACGCGCCTCCAATCGCCTTATATGACCCGTAATAACTCCAAATTACTACCAAATGATTGAGAATTGCACTCAACAAGTTCCTGGAAGTTTTACAGACTTTATATGACTTTTGGGTTGAATAAAAGTGGTTAGTAATAGCTTTGGTTATAGTCTATTACTTCTTAGGTTGTGTCACACTAAGTACATAGGTCTAGGTTCAATATATAGCCAAGAACCCTTAACTAACAAGCCAAAAACGTTCTCCAGGAGTTAATATCAAGAAATGATAGGACTCAAATGATTAATGGAAGTAATGGCTTCATTAAATGCGAATTTTGTAACTGCAGAACCATCCAGCCGATCGATTGCGGGTTGCAACCGATCGGTTCCTTCACAAATCATCACCCAGCCGATCTGGTTGCGGGCTCCAACCGATCGGCTGGAGTCCATCTGTACAACAAACTTTGACTTTTCTTGACTCGGTTCGATGCATGCTTTTTCCTTGCTTCCGGCACTGATTTCCACGATAGAACTTGATATTTTATTGATGTAGAGAAATCATCGTGCTTCAAAACATTAAGTCTTTGAGTCTTTTATTCTTTCTTCTCCTTCTCAGGAATTATCCAAATGTGCATAAATTCATCATTTCTTCATCTTTTCCGATACCTGGCTACATTTACATACAAATACGCTTCATTCGCAATTTTGCAATAATTATGCGTAAATATAACCGATTATCATGCACAAGACTAACAATAACGCTACTAAAAACATGCTCATTCTGTGCGTTATCAAAGATCAAGTGGAGCATTTCAAGTGGGCTCTTTGTGAACTAATCTTGGACGGGATAGTGAATATGGACTTCACTGATGTGGCGCAGGTGGCCAATGCTTCAAGAAACATAGAGATTCTGGGGGAGATGTCAAAGAGTAACAATAGGAGTAGGGATGGAGACAAGGTACGACAAGTGGATACTCAGAAGAAGGATGAACAAGGAAGTTATGACTGTCATGGTTTGAGGAGTTACGACCGCCATGGTTTAGATAAGCGGGGTAGGTATGAGCAGGGAAATTCTGATCGGCGCGGTTCGAATAAGTGGGGTGACTACAATCAGAGGCCTAGGAATGATCGCAACCAACAGTCTTATCATGATGCTGGATCGTCTTACCAGAAGAAGAACCCTGATGAAGCATCGTCTCCACCATGTGATACGTGTGGGAAGCTTCACCCTAGGAAACCTTGTCATAAAGTTACTAGAGCATTTTTCTTGTGTGGTTCGATGGAGCATAAGGCGCGCGATTGCCCTAAGAATAGCGGAAAAGGGAAGTGAGTATGTGGTTCATAGTTTCGTTACGTCGTTTTCATTTGTGCTTTGATACATTTTATTTAATACTCGCTTTATGCTTTGGATTGTTGGTACGTTTCGACTGATCGTTTGAAAGTCTGGGATTTATTTGATGAAATTTCTTATCGTTTAGCTTTACCTTCGCATCTGTTTCATATTCATGATTGTGTTGTATCATCTGCTCTCTCTCTCTCTCTCTCTATATATATATATATATATATATATATATATATATATATATATATATATATATATATATATATATATATATATATATATATATATATATATATATATATATATATATATATATATATATGATGACGTACCCTCCGATCAGGTCGAAGGACACCCCTTCGACCTCAGTTGAATTTGTATTACGAAGACCCAAGTCTTTCTTCATAAGTCATTGGTGGCGTAAAATCATTCATCATTGATAGGGTTACCAGTTGGGAATTCGCCAGCCGAAGGCCTATGCCCTTCGGAGTCTTCTCTTGAAGGAACCGAAACAAAGGAGAACCTTGACTTGGTCTTCCCCCACGTTCCCACTATCTCCTTAGCTTCCCCGCCAAGACAGAGAGAGTGGGGATGAAGCCCTAGCGGTTACTACAAATCATGGGACGCCCCCATGATCTCCGAAATGTGCGCTAACACTCTCCAAGCTTATTTCTTCATCTATAAATAGGTTGGACGAGTTATTTCAATGGTATGTTCACTCAACACAGTATTTCACATACTCCATATTACTTACAACACATATCACATACTTACTCTCACGCCGGAGGTGGTTCGCAGGGCCCAACCCCTGCGCAATCACTTAACGAAGTGTCTATTATTTTTTATTGCAGATTGGCTAGAAGTTTGGCGCAAGCATATCACCCCTCATACCCTTCGATCACCATCGAAGGCCTGGTCGTACGAATTATTGTACAATCAATATATATGTTTCATATTCTTAAGTCAGATTCGTTATGTTGAAGAGCTAGGATCCGGTCATGAGAAACAAACCCTTCCGTTCATCCAAACTATCTCTATCTGGTACTTATATGTTTAATCATTTCATTTCAAATTCGTGGACGAATTTTCTTTTAGAGGGGAAAAGTTGTAAAACCCTAAATTTCGAATTCCCAATTTCACGTCTAATTTGAATTTTTACCGAGTCGCGTAATTATTAATAAAGGTCTAAACTAGTTTTTATGTGATATTTAATTATGTATTATAATAAAAATTAACTAAATAAATTTGTTAATTTAGTCCAAGATAAAATCAGGCAATCCCCACCCTAGGCACTTTTTTTTTCTTTGTTTCAAGGATTAGAACAAATGTATATCTCTAAATATTAAAGGAGATCTTTTTGCCCTTTCTTAAACCACACGGCACATCCTTTTTGAAAACACCATATTCGTTTTTTTTATTAACTTGCCCTCCCATAACTCCCCCTATAATAAACGCCTTATTCATGAAACCCTAGTCCCATTCGACCTTCAAAGAAATCACATCAAGGGTTCCTGCATTTCCTCCCAAATACGAAGTGTTCAAGAAACTTTGGTGATCATTCATGAGTTGCTCCTGGTTTTTCCTTTACTCCTGGTCTCGTTAGGCGTAGAGGTATCATCTAGTTCCATTCTTGTTTCACATTCTAATCAACACATCTAAGCATGTATAATCTAAGTATCAACCTAATCAGTTCGCAGGCTAATTAATTTATATGAATCTGTTAATATGTGGCCACTTGTTAATTTGTTATAACACGTATGATCACCTCGTAAATTCATGTAAAACGACCCCTAGTAAAACCCTAACCTACTTACATTTTTACTGCCTAAGTCATGAAACTGTAAAACACGAGTCGGATCTGGATATGGCCTAATGTTAAGGTTCGTTTTGTCTTGATAAAACATGGTGTGTCTCGTTTGGATATCGTGTTCTGTGTTGTACATGGGCTAGTAGATAATCAAAAGTTGTTAAAATATGTTACAAACTGATCATTACAGATTGAGTCTTTTTATGTGGGTGTGTTTGGTTGCATGCATGATAGGGTCGATTATGGTTTGGTCATATATATATATGGGTTGTAATCTTCACATACTGAAAGCTGTGGTTACATGGGAAAAATTAAGTTGGGTTAACTATGTAGGTTGGTACGTATGGAATGGGTAATAGGTGACCACATTGGGAATTCTTTTGGTCTCGTTAAGGGTGTGGTGTGGTTTGTTCTTGTTTTAGATTTAGAGTGAAGAGTGTGTCTCGACAAGGTTAATGGGGTGTGTCACGGTTTGGTTTGAAATCGAATAAGTGTGCATGCATGTGTGTCGAAAGGTTTAGGGTGGTTTGATCATGGGTCTTGGGGCGTTAACTTAATCTAATGTATCAAATGAATGTGGAGGCGAGTATAGATTTCATGCATGGAGTCTGGGTACATTGTATCCGCATATGCATATAGGTGTAGCGTTAAAAACCAGTAAAAGAGTCAAGTGAACATAAAATATGTATATAGCAGGGTCTTGACGGGTAAATTTGAGAGCGATCGCGGGATTTATGTGTGAGCCGATTTGTGTTTTGAAAGTGTTTCGGGATAGTTGAGTCGGGGGTTAGTCATAATACGTGTTTACTTGGTCGTAAATATTAGTCTTATGAACCACGAGCGAGTTTAAATATGGATCGATCATGTATGTGAAGCATATTTTCTTTCACTTTTTTTAACGTGCATGAATTTTTGACAAAGTAATGTAAGACCTTTAAGTTTAATTACACATTAAACCCTACACTTTGAGATATTTACAATATAAACTAATAAACCCTAATTATGATAATACAAAAAACATGATAATTAGTTACGTCATTAAAATAGACTCTTAAATAATAAATGGTCCTAATCCGTGTATATTCGTTGAAGAAGATGTGACGATTGTTTCATTGTGCTCATCTTCCCGTTTGCTTTCATTGCATTTGCTAAGGTACAAATATTCTGTCCTTTTTCAGTAAGGGTTTCTCATGACTCTTGATCTTTGATTTTGTTTCATTTGTTATGATATTCCTTTATGATTCTATTCGATATGATTCTTTTGATTAGATATACGTTTGGTTATGTCATTGATGATTATTTGTTTCATTCCATTTATTCACTATCTTTGATTAACAACCTTTGATTCGTTACACTATAGTTATTGTATTGTTTGACCTAATCTGTTGCCTAAGGTATTAACTAGTCATGGAGGTACCATGATCATGTCATTGAGGCACCAATGGCATGACGCTATCTGTGGAGGTGTGATTTTGTCCATAGCGTTCCCTTCTGTGCATGCATTTGATTATGAGTAGTGTATGACTAATTCCACGCGCCTATATATTTGCCGAAAGCAGGTGTATTAAGGACGTGATGTTTTATTTTTGACAGGGGGCGTATGGATGCATTAGGTACTCAGTTCTGATATATGTGTGTGTCATACACGTCTGGGAGTTGATAACTCCATCTGCTATGATTGATTATGATATGTTATGATGTGATATATATGTTTTGATTGTTTTGGTCTATTCATGTAGCATGTTTAGGCACTTGGGCATTCCTTGACAACTTCGTTATTTCCTTATGACCCTTCTGATTATTCCTTATTTCATATTCAGTCCTTCTCTTATTTAACACATTTGTTCAGCATGTCTGCGTTAGATTCATTTCGCTTATTCATTTTGATTTATTGCTTTTTATTATTTATATCTATTCACTGAGCATTAGCTCAGCCGCGTTTTCTTTTTCATGCGGCAGGTATTAAGCGGGATGCTGGGATTGAGTGATGAGAGTAGGAGCTTTTAGTGGACCGACCCAACCCTAGTTTTCCTTGTTATCTGGAATTAGTTTGAGACTTATGTTTTGTCTATTTCTTTTCAATTACGAATTGGAGCAGTTTTGTATTCTTTGGAGAAGTTTTTACTTTATAACTTATATTATATTTATTTAAATCTTCCGCTTGCGTTTATTACGTTCTGATTGACACCATGATGTGACATTTTGACGTTTGTCGGGTTGGGATGTTACAATATGATTATGCTTCGTATGCTTTGTTTCTTATGTTGTCCGAGCTAACCAGTCACGGAGGTACCATGACCATGTCAATGGCATAGCACCATTTGTGGCAGTGTGATTAGTCCACGGCGTCCCCATTTATGTACGAACAGGAGTTGGGTACTCGGGGAGTGGAGTAGGGCGAGGAAGGAAGCTTCATGCCGAACCACTATAAATCATTGTGTTTTTTGTTTGCTCTTTCCATTACTCTCTTGCATTTATTTACTCTTTATTGCATTTACTTACTTACGTATCAATTTGATTTCACATCAAACCAACGAATCTAAATTTACTTAAAACGGACTTTTAAACGGTAAAAACTATTCAAACCAATTCTAGTTTCCACAATTGGAAAGAGCTACGTTGACCATAATTTTTAAAATTTGTTTGATTTTAAAACTTAAATTGATCTATGGACTTTGAAAACTACAAGGATGGTCAGTTTATGTAAAGACCACCACTTTTCAAAAGCGATGTTTTAAATATTAAAAAAATAGATTCAAAATTTATGTGAAATCAAAATATCTTGATCTTTGGCATGTTATTACCGAGAGTTCATGATTGCTTATATATTGTGTTTTTATTTTTCAAATTGTCCAAGATGTAGCAAATAGACTCGGTATCATCTTTTGCGATTTTATATATTCCATTTTTTATTCTTCAAATTGAGCTCTTGAGTCGTCACTCTTCTTAAGCCGCAGGCTAAAATGAGCTAGCGTTGGATGAGAAAATAATAAATAAAAAAATGGAACCAGTGACGAGTTGTTGCTTGAGGCACAACGAAGCTGATCGTAGTTTAAAAAAATTTAATTTTCCAACTTATACAATATTATCGTATGCAAACGCTCTGTCGCAAAACGCGGATAAAATTCACGTTCTTAAACATATGTTAGACCAAATTATACATAATTATACCTCTAAAAATCTATAGCAAAATTGTTAACCTTTTAAACTCCTTGGCTTAAAAACCTCGTTTGATTTTACAAACATGGTCCTAAAAACTTAACACTGTCAGTCAAATCTAAATCAATAATTCCTAAAATACCAAATATAAAGGGTGCTACTATTCATACGGGGTCTATCCCCATAGACATACCAACATCTCAGGCTTGGGCCCCTCCCTCTCTCTCTCCCACTTTCGTCATTTTCTTTTTCTCTCTCTCTCACTTTCGTTCTTTTTCTTCTTTTCTTTTCTTTTTTTATTTTATTTTATTTTATTTTATTTAATTGTGTATAGTTTATTTTGTGTGGTATATTTAATTTGTGTAGTGTTTTTATATGTATAGTGTATTTATTTGTGTGGTATATTTAATTTGTGTAGTGTTTTTATATGTATATAGTGTATTGTTTCCATTTAATTAAACAATAACAATAAAACATTTTATAAACTTTTTTTACGTTACTTTTTATAAATTTTTTTTATAAATTTTTTACAAACTTTTATTATAAATTTTTTATAAACTTTTTTTATAAACTTTTTTTATAAACTTTTTATAAACTTTTTTTATAAATTTTTTATACTTTTTTTATAAATTTTTTATAAACCTTTTTTATAAATTTTTTATAAAAAAAGTTTATAAAAAATTTATAAAAAAAGTTTATAAAAAAAAATTTATAAAATATTTATAAAAAGTAACGTAAAATAAATACCATATACACACTTATTATACACACACTTATTTCTATTTATTAAAAACAAATAAATAAATAAAAAAATAAAGAGGAGAGACAAAGGGACAAAAAAATACCCTTAATTATAGAGAGGGTTGAAATAAAATTATAGCCCTATTAATAACCCACCAAATATAAATATATTTGGCATGAGCTCAACCGATTTGCTGCGTATTTTGTTGACTAATATGAGTTTGCCGCTTTAAACTAAGGGCCCTTAAATTAATTTTCACACTTGGCTCTCATGCATACATCTTATAAGCTTTTCTCTTTGTCTTTTCCTATTTTAGATAAATAAAGCATCTTTTTTTTTTCATCAACAAAATTTTGTCGAGCCTTTTAATTACATAAAAAGAGATGACTTACACATTCTTTGTTTTGATTACAACACTCACTAAACAAGCATATAAAGCACACTTTAAATAATATGCCACATTCTTTGTTTTGATTACAACACTCACTAAACAAGCATATAAAGCACACTTTAAATAATATGCCAATCAATTCTCTTAAATAAACATGGTTTTGTGTGGTTTTCCATGAGACAAGGGTATAAACAAAATTTTGTCTTTATACATCATCATAACAAGATTAGGTATTATCTATTGTGATTGTTGCAGTTGTTTTTTGTGCATGTTAATAAGCAATGTCTCTATACATCTGTTAATACAATTCTGGGCGCTCCCCTGATGAAGATTAGTGTAGGCTAACTTCTCAGGAAATAGATCTTGTATTATGTGAAATTCTTGATCGCTAGCTGCTAAGAAAACCAACACCGTTAGTCTCACCGCGGAACGGGGTTCCGCGGTCAACCTCCGACGTGAGAGTAAGTGATAGCTTTAGGGAAACAAAGTTGGTTCTAGAGAGAGAAAGTATGTGTGTGTTACCGTTCGAGTAGAGGTGAGACCTCTATTTATATGATTGACCTTCCTGTCATGTTCTCAAGGTCACGGGTCTTGAGAGCGCAGTTTGACGTAAGTCAACTGCAGAGCTTGTCCGCTTGTTGTGATGGTGACGTTTTTGAGCGGGAGTTGTCCCGCTTTCCCTTTTTGGGGACTGCAGGTTGCAGTATATCCGGCCTGGGCAAGATTCCTTTCCCTTTATGTTGGGCGCGGTTGCGCCCTTCTTCGGATGTATCTATTGTCCGCGGAAAGGTTTAGTGACATAGCCGGGCTACGTGTCTAGTCCGCGACCGACCCATATGGGTGCCGGGGTGTTCACGATATCATGGTTAGTCCGCGCCAGACCATATTGGTGCCGGGGAGGTCATACATGATCAAGTCCCCCCAGTCTAGTTGTGCTTGTCGGTCTTGGTACAAGCGCTGCTAGACTTAGTTATTCCGCGGCTGGGTGTATCGCATGAAATCCTAATCACTGCTGACTGTATCTTCCACTTATTCCAAGGATAAGCGTTACAGCTGTCCCTTGGGATTCGCGAACCGTCTTTAGCCGCGTATTTTCTGACTGACGTGACGTTTTGGCTGCTTCCATCGCGTCCGTTGATCTAAATAGATCTAGACCGTTAGGTATGAGCCGGAGACGTGGCATTTTTTCAGCCGTTCGATTGAACCGTTGGTTTTTCTCTTTTTGAGAGTATAAATACCCCCCCTTTGTTACTTTTTTGGCTACTGTTGCCATTTCGTCTTCGCGAGTAAAAAAGAAAATCGTCTGCTAAGATCTGTGTGTGCGTCCCAACTTTATCAGGTTAGGTTTTTCTTCCTTTATTGTAATTCCATGGCTAAGAAACTTCTCAGCGACTTTACCTGTAAGTTATCACAGCGAGATTTGAGTGATTTTTGCTCTAAATACCACATTCCTTCTACTGTGAACCCTCTTCTTCCTGGCCCTGAGAATACCATAAAGGATGCCCCTAAGGGTAAAATAGGAGTATACACTAGGTTTTTTGAGCTTTGCAACTTTAGGATACCCCTGTCCGCGTTCCTGTGTAGGGTTTTAGAATATTTTCAGATCCATTTGTCTCAGTTGTCTGTGTTGGCCGCCGCTAGGGTTAGCCACTTTGAGATCCTTTGCCGCGTTCATGGTGGAACACCCACTCTACCGTTGTTTAGGAAGTTCTATTATTCCGGAATGAAAGATGGGTGGATGACCCTATAGAAGCGTAAGGGTCCGAAGTCATTAATTGTACCGGTTTGTTATACCGCGCCTTTGGACTCTGTAAAGAACTGGAAGGAATACTTCTTCTGGGTTGACGCGACCGTGTTTCCTTTGGCCATCTCGTGGAACGAGAAAGTTTCTGTTGACCGTGACCCGCCTCCTTCCGATGATGATGTTGACATGGAGTTGTTACACCTCCTTAACACGCAACGGGCTCCGTTTAAAAAATTCCCGGAGCCGTTCTTAGCCGTGATTGGTCTTAGCCGCGCCTGGGATGACACGACGGCGCGGCCTACCTTTAAAGTTTCGGATACTGAGGGTGGGTTCTTTTTTAGGGTTTGTCGTGTCTTATTGTCTTTTCTTCTATGCTTTGTTACTAACTTGTGCATTATTGCTTGCAGGATTCCGTTCTTAGCCGTTACTAACTTTTTTAGGGTGGGGCCTACACATCGGAGCCATGGTTCTAGAAAAGACTTTCGGAACAGGATTCTGTTTCTCAACGCGTACTGCCTTGCCTTGATCCGCAGCTTTCTTGCCTTGTTGTCGTCTGCCGGTAGTATTTCATCCCTCAGGTACTCGATCAGGGGTGTCATCCATGTATCCCCGTCGTCTTCCACAATTGCCAGCACCTCCTTTTCTTCTATGGATTTTTCTTTCAAGACTTCCACAAGGACCTGTCTTGTCAGGTGGGCTCCGGGGAATCTGTCTGATGGAGAACGTCCGGAACCCTTCAATCAATGCTTTGGCCTTTGCCAAGTAGCGCGCCATGCTTTCCTCCTTTGCTTCGTATGATCCGTTTATCTGGTTTGCCACAAGACGAGAGTCAACATTTGCTGATAAGTCTTTTACCCGCATTTGTTCAGCGATCCTTAGTCCTGCGATGAGTGCTTCGTACTCAGCTTCGTTGTTGGAGGCCTCAAACTCGAAGCGGAGGGCGTAGGTGAATTCTTGCCCTTCCGGGTTTGTCAGGATCAAACCTGCTCCGGACCCTTCCGTACACGAGGATCCGTCCGTGAATAGTTTCCACGGCTCTGAGTATTGTTGTTGGTCCTTCTTGTCAAGGATTTCTTCCTCTGGGACCTCAGCAATGAAGTCCGCTAGAATCTGTCCCTTTATGGCTGTCCGGGGTCGGAAAGTGATGTCATACTCGTCCAACTCTATTGCCCATCCAGCCATCCTCCCACTTTTTTCTGTCTTGGTCAAGACTTGCTTCAGTGGCTGGTCTGTGATGATCGCTACTGGATGTGCTTGGAAGTATCGCCGCAACCTACGGGACGCATATACTAGTGCCAGGACAAGCTTCTCAATTAAGTGTAATTCACTTCCGGACCTTTCAGAGCGCGGCTGACGAAGTATACTGGCTGTTGCCTCGCCTTCCTTTGTGCTAACAAAACCGCACTCACAGCTTCTTGGGACGCGGCTAAATACATGATCAACTCTTCCTTTGGTTGTGGAGCGATGACCATTGGCAGGTTGGCAATGTGCTGCTTTATTTCTTTGAACGCTTGCTCCGCGTCCGATGTCCAGTAGAAGTCACTCTTTTGATGCACTTCTTCGCGTCTTGAAGAATGGAAGGGATCTTTCCACGACTTGGACATGAATCGGCTTAGACTGGCTAATTTTCCATTCGAGACGCACTTCCTTTTTGGTTGTCGGGGATCTGAGAGTAGCTACGGCCGCAGACTTGTCTGGGCAGGCTCTGATGTCCTCCTTACTCACCACATGACCCAGAAACATACCTTGTTCCGCCCCGAATGTGCACTTCTTGGGGTTAAGCTTCATATTGATGTTCCTTAGGGTCTTGAAGGTTTCGTTCATGTCCCTGAGTACTTCTTCCTCTGAATGGCTCTTGATGACTAGATCGTCCACGTACACTTCCAAATTTCTTCCAATCTGTTTCTCAAACGCCTTGTCTACGAGCCTTTGGTATGTGGCGCCAGCGTTCTTTAGACCGAAAGGCATTTTGGTGTAACAGAAGATGCCTTGGTTTGTGTGAAACGCTGTCTTTTCCTCGTCCCCGACTGCAATTTGTATCTGGTGATACCCTTTGTACGCGTCGAGAAAACACTTGAATGGGTATCCGCAGAGGGATTCGACCTTCCAGTCGATCTCCGGCAAGGGGTAGCAATCTTTTGGACAGGCTTTGTTTAAGTCCTTGAAGTCCACACACATTCTCCAACTTCCGTCACTCTTTTTGACGAGCACGGGGTTAGATAACCAATCGTGGTAGTGTACCTCTTTCATGATCCCTGCTGCAACTAGCTTGGTAACATCTTCATTGATTGCTTTGTTTCTTTCCGGGGCTTGTCCTCTTTTCTTTTGTCGTACAGGGTCATAACCGTCACGGACATTCAGTTTGTGTTCCGCAATTTTCCGCGGAACTCCAGTCATGTCGGAGGGTTCCCAAGCAAAGATGTCCAAGTTATTCTTGAGTAGGTCGCAGAGGCTCTTTTTTCCTTTCTCGCTTAACCCGCCCCCTATGGTGACCGTTTGGTCGGGGAATTTGGGATTGATCGCCACCGCTACTCCTTCTGTCACTTCTGTGGTTGTACTGCCGGGTTCTGGTTCCGCGATCATTCTGCACTCAACCGGGACCACCTTGTCACTGTGCAAAGTCACAACTCCGCCACAGGTAGGAAATTTCAGCATCCCATGCGCCGTGGATGGCACTATCCTTAATAGCCTAATCCCCGGACGTCCGATTATTCCGTTGTAGGGAGACGGAGATCGCACCACCATGAAGTTCATCCAAGCACTAGCTGATTTCTCTTCGTCTCCCAAGAGGATCTGTCCTAACGGCCACGAGAGTTCTCCACTGAAACCCAACAGTGGTGATGTGGCAGGAATAAGTCTTTTGCGGATGTCTGGGCTTAGCTTGTTAAAGCAATGTTCGTACAGACTTCAAGCACTTCCGTTGTCCACATACATCCTGTGGATCATGCACCCTCTACGTCCGCCTTGATCACCAACGGATGATCATCCCAGTCATCCGGATATGGGGAAAAGATATTTCCATGTTCAAGACCGCTTTCGGACCCCGTTTGGGTTTGACCGACCGTTGCCAGGTGTTGACCATGTATATGGCGTGATCTTTGTCCTTGGCCGCGGTATCTTTCTTTCCGCCCTTGGGGCCACCATTCTTTTGCGCCCCATTCTTGATCTCTTTGACCAGATGCGCGAGTTGTCCGGACCTGACTGCCTCTTCTATCTGTTTTTTCAACTGATAGCATTCGTCTGTGTTGTGCCCCTTTTCTCTGTGAAAGTCGCAGTACTTGTCTTTATTCCTAGACTCGGCTGGGCTGGACATTGGCGGAGGAGCTGTGAATTTGACCGTATCCATGGCTAGGATTTCTTTCGGCGTCTTCGTGAGGGGGGTGAACCTATCCCCCCTCTTTCTCTCCGGCCTTGAGCGGGTCTTGAACTCCCCTTTTCTTTCAAAGATCTGGATGTTTTTCTGTCCTCCCTCCTGGTTCTTCCACTGGGAGTGTTTCTTCTTTGACTGGTTGGCCGCGGCTACCTCACCTCTGAGGAATGCTTTCACGACCCTCCACATTTCATCCTGCGACTGGGGAATGTTGTCATTGAGCCTTTTGATTAGTTCCGGGTTTGTTATCCCGTGCATAAAGCCAGACACTCTCATGCACTCTGGAGCTCCCTTCACATACATGCTCTCTGTCTTGAAGCGTTCCACGAACGCCTCCGTGGACTCCCCTTCCCGCTGCTTTATGTGGTGTAACTCAACAGGATCTTTCGTATACTTCTTCTGCTGTAGGAAGTATGAGAGAAAACTCGATCTTAACTCCTCAAAGCTGTCAATGCTCTCCGGATGCAGCTCATCAAACCAGCCGCGGGCATGTCCGACAAGGGTGGAGTTGAACATGTGGCACCATGTCGGCATGGCCCACCTTTCCACTTTTGCCGCGGTCTGGAAGATTTTCAGATGATCCTCCGGATCTCCTGTTCCATCGTATGTTCTGATGTGAGCTGGCATTCTTGTTCTGTCCGGGAACTCGAAATTCCGTATCTGACGGGTAAAGGGTATGTGTCGCCACGTCATATGGGGAGTAGAGGTCGTCATCTTCCCGTTTCTTGCTTTTCGGGTTGGACTTCCAATGTCCTCCAGTGCTTTCCTCGCTTTCCGGGGGAGACACTTCCCTGGTTCTGCTGCGGCAAGAGTGGTATGTTTCTCCTGCCGACTTCGAGTGGGAGGCACTGCCGGTAGCACTTCGGCCGTTGGTGTCTATCGGCCGAACCTTTTCGGTCATGTCCCGTACGCCGCTTCGCTTCTTTTGCGTCGCCTACGGAAGTGACCTTTGACCGAGTCCGGAGAACACGGTTGGTTTTTGGTCCCCAAGTCTCGTGGACACATGCGGACGTTCCTTTTCTAGTCTTGAGAATACATCCGGTCGCGGCCTCTTGGCTTCCCACCGGTTCGTTTCATTAGGACCCTCATCGTTTCGACTGCTGAGTCTTGAGAAGACACTTTGCGACTGGAATATTCCGACGGTCCACCTGGCCTGACTGCTTCGCGCCTCCTTTTAGGTGCCCCCTTTATTTCAGATGTTGGGCGGGTATTCCGGGCGTGTTCTCGAGATCTTTCATTTCCAGTCCCATCGTCGAAATCCAGACGGGTTTTGACCCGGTCCAGTTTTTCCTGATGGACCTTTTCTGCCATGAAGGGCAAGATCTGATGGTAGTGCCTTTCGCAGAACTCCCTTATTGACGCGTCTGTCACGGTATTAGGGCGGTGTTCTGTGTCTTGCACTTTCTCATTCCCTCCCGTGTTTCTGACTGTAGATGGCTCAGGTGACGGGGAGGGGTTTTCTGCCAAATTGCTCATTAGAGTTTTTTTTTTGCAAAAGGGAAACGCAGTTATGTCACTGGTCCCACGGATGGCGCCAACTTGTTAATACAATTCTGGGCGCTCCCCTGATGAAGATTAGTGTAGGCTAACTTCCCAGGGAATAGATCTTGTATTAAGTGAAATTCTTGATCGCTAGCTGCTAAGAAAACCAACACCGTTAGTCTCACCGCGGAACGGGGTTCCGCGGTCAACCTCCGGCGTGAGAGTAAGTGATAGCTTTAGGGAAACAAAGTTGGTTCTAGAGAGAGAAAGTATGTGTGTGTTACCGTTCGAGTAGAGGTGAGACCTCTATTTATATGGTTGACCTTCCTGTCGTGTTCTCAAGGTCACGGGTCTTGAGAGCGACAGTTTGTGACGTAAGTCAACTGCAGAGCTTGTCCGCTTGTTGTGATGGTGACGTTTTCGGGCGGGAGTTGTCCCGCTTTCCCTTTTTGGGGACTGCAGGTTGCAGTATATCCGGCCTGGGCAAGATTCCTTTCCCTTTATGTTGGGCGCGGTTGCGCCCTTCTTCGGATGTATCTATTGTCCGCGGAAAGGTTTAGTGACATAGCCGGGCTACGTGTCTAGTCCGCGACCGACCCATATGGGTGCCGGGGTGTTCACGATATCATGGTTAGTCCGCGCCAGACCATATTGGTGCCGGGGAGGTCATACATGATCAACATCAATATTGTAGCTATACTTAATGAAAGTAACATTTCTATACATAAGAGCGGAAGGTGTGGTGAAGAGGGTTTACCTCTTCATCACCGTCACGTCAGCGCCATCTCATCCTAACAAACCTCCACAACTAACCCTCCACTCACAACAAACCTCGACCTCTTCATTTGGGGTCCACCACTACAATTTTTTTTTTTTTTTTTTCACATTTCTAAATAAACTGAATTTATTTATTAAAATAAAAATATAATACAATATATTAAAAAAAAGTTATAAATTAAATATTAAAAAAAATGAATGTAAACCGTTGCGTCTGTTTCAATCCAATACAAAAAAAGAATTACCCATTAACTCCATTTAAAAAAAAAAAAAAAAAAAAAAAAAAAACCTCGTCGTCTTACTTTTGTCACACACACTACACGCTACACAAACACTTTTGATAAAAACGAATAAAAATAAAACACTGAAGGTGTGTCAGAATTTCATGCTCGTTGTGGTGACGAAGAAGGGCTCGACGGCGAGCCACGGCGAGACGCCATGTGGGACGACGGCGAGCTATGAATTTCCCACACCTTCGGCTCTAAGCATGGTTTTTGTCTTTTCACACTTAATGAATTTACTTGTTAATGCTTTAAGTAGCTTTGGAGTATTAGTTAGATTTCCAGATTTTTAATTGTAAATGTTTTCAAACAATTTATCATAAGGAATTTTCCCCCGACAAGTACCTTTTTACATTGTTAAAATGTACAATCCTCCAAAAAGGTGTTATATCAATTGATTTGGGTTAAACATGCTCTTACACACATGCCTAGGGGTGAGCATCGGGTCAAAACTGACCCGAACCCAAAAAAACCGACCCGAACCGAAAACCGAAAAAGGAAAAAACTCAAACCGAAAACCGAACCGAAAAATATATATCAAAACCGAACCGAATAACTCGGTTCGGGTCGGTTTTCGAGTTTCGAGCCGAAACAACCAAAAAAACCGAATCGACCCGAAACAGAAGGGAAACGACAAAAAACCGAATTAAATATACAAAACCGAAACCGAACCGAAAAAGTCGGTTCGATCCGGTTTCGGTCTGTTTTTCGATTCGAGTCGATTTTCGGATGAATTTGCTCAGCCCTACACATTCCACAATTATAATTTGCATTATTCACAGACCCTCCAAGTCAACAACCTATTCACAATATCATGGTTGATGTAAAAAAAATAGTTTGGGATTTTCAAGTTGTAAATGTAGAAATCTACAAGAAATAATTTGGCATGAAATTATTTTGAACAAGTTGTCCTGATCATCTACTTCATCCATCTTAAAATATAAGTTCATTTTGACTTTTTAAAATCTCTTTATTCCAACTTTGACTTTAATTTTTTTTTTTGTTATATAATACTTGCAAACTATATAAATGAATTTGTGTTTTAAATGTATATTGATATGCTATTCATCAATTATTATATAACACGAAAAAAATAATTAAAATTAAAGTCGGATTTTTTTTTTCTAATCAAAATGGACTTTATATTTGCGATGGAGAGATTATTACAAATCATATTCAGTTATTTAACGTTCGAAATTGTTTTTTCAAATCTATCAATAAAAATATAAAATATTAGTAATAAAGTACTCCGTTAAAGGAGGAACATATATAATTTATGTCCCAAACATATTAGCATTGAGGTAACATTAGTGGGAAGTAAATTAAGGATCCGGAACCCACGTAAGAGAGTACATGCTCCAACAACCACTTTCTCGGATTCGGGGCCGACTCGATCCTCATACCCGACCACATCGCATTTTACTCGTTTTGCCCGTTTTACCTTTTTTCACGACCTTCTAAACCGGCACGTGATAATCACACTTGCACTTGTGATCATTCTGCATAGGTCTTCTTTTACGTATATGCCGTCGAATTTAATGTTAAAATGTTAACAATCTAAGGAGTATATAACTACCATTAAGTTTATTTAAAAAAAATAAAAAATAAAATGTGCAGTATTGACATACGATGATTAGAAGAAGATTTGAGGAGAAATAACTAAAGCTTTATGGTTTTTGGTGGAATTAACAATGCTAAGGAAAGTTTGTATATATAACGAGGAGTTCACAGTCACACGTTCAACTGGTTCGAATTAGAATCATAAGCAATAACGAATGTCGAGGGTGGATATGCAATTTTCATTTCCGTAAACGCTGGTAGTTGATAATGCTCGAGCTTACGGTAACTTTGTGAAAAACAAATACGATGAATGTAAGAATAATGGCTCATATCAAGTGAGCAAAATGAAGACATCAATTATTTTTATTTTTTTTTAACTTAGAAGACATCAATTATTGGCAACTTGATTTCTGATGCAACATGTTTATCAACTTGATTTCTACATGCAAAAACTTAGAAGGATGTTGAGCTTATAAATAGCTCATTAGTTTGTTGTTGAAATCACGTACGCCAAAATACATACAAGTACTTCTTGTGTACATAAATAACATAATATCTTTCTTTTCAGTTGCAGTTTTCTACTATTTTTCTAGCATAAGAAATATGTAATTTAAGGTGTTTTATTCTTGTGTTCTCTTCGTATTGTCTAATTTTCAATAAGCTGGTACGGGTTATAGTTGTAGTGTTTGCTCACACTATTTAGTATTTACCTAGTCGATGAGATATTATCGTTATTATTCCAGAACAAGTAACTGTCTAAACATATAAACATAACACAAGTAAAGACTTTTATTGAAAAATAAATGCGTTGAATAAAAACTACGGAATCGATAAAATATACGACCTCTAGTTGAATCATACCGACTTACTTTAATTTTGACTTTATCGCCTGGCCAAGTAAAAGACGATCAATCAATCAATAATCCACTCTCATAACAGATCTAATAATTAATTAAAGAAATTATTTTGGAGTATTGTATGATGATTCGTCATTTGAAACAGAAGTTTTGTATTGTGAAGACTTATACACGTACACACTGATATATGCATTAGGATATACTATCTCTTTAACTAATATTTTTGTGTATTCTATAATATACATGGTACTTTATCACAAGTATTCAAAGTTTACATCTAATTGGATTTTATTCAAGTACACTCCAAATGATTAATTTGAAAGGGAAAAAAATATTAAATTAACACACTCATAAGTTTTCTACAAAATAAATAAAGTTTTGATATGGCACAAAGGACAAATATACTGCTAATTAATTTTATGTATACAGATTGAGCTACGTGCTATCGTATATTAAAAATGAAATGTATTATTACAAAGATAATCTACTAATAGTAAGTCTGTAATATGTACACATAATTCGCATGCACGCTACATATTTAACATGTACATGTATGTGTATAGACTATTGTATGTATAAATATGATTGTAACAAGTAATGATTGATGCATTTAAGCAAATATTTTAAAGGTAAGAAAGAATTATAGATTTTGTCAGGTGGATGCATCCCCTTTATCATCGTCATTCTTCTTATCCTCGGCATATTATACGCTGTAATTTTTATTTATATAAATTAACAGTATAAAATTGAAGTATATATTAGAGTATAGTGTAGATAGATGGTAGAACAGTATGAGGCTTTTGACCTTTGACTGGTAAGCCACATGCGCGGTATCTTTTGACTCGATGATCTTGGGCTGGCCGCACGTGCATACTCTTTAACTATTGGCTCATACTAAATCATTTTCCACATATCCTATCTTCAAATTAATTATTATACACCCAAGTCTCCAATTTACACAATGCTTGTACGCATTTTCACATGGTGCAATATAATATACCTAAGTGTACCTAACGAACAATTTGTGGTTTGAGGAAGCAGATTAGTGAGATTACGTGATGTTTTCTTCAAAAGTTTAGAGAGATTAACCGAGTTAACATTAATCAGAAAAACATTGTTTTATATATAATAAGGTGCGTCACATATCTGTCATACGTGGCAGTAATAATATAGTTAAAACGATTATGCACTTTGTATCTTCTAATTAACTTATAACTGAGCTTCAGTTGAAAAACACTCTAATCCAAATTATATCGCAGCTTCTTAAGATAAAATGATGACACTAATTAAAATTACCAACAATGCGATGTTCTTAGTTTCCGACAATGTATTAATAGATGTTTTGCAACACGATATGTTTGTCCGTGCGTCGCAACTGATGAAAAAGGGTTCATTTTGTAGCTACGAGTTAAAGTTCTCATATAAGTAAAATCATAACTAATCTCTTATTATAAAGTTCATTTTAGAGGAATGAATGTATGATAAAATTTAAATTGAATCATTAGAAAAGCTTAACTTTGTGAGATGGAAAAATATAAATTTTTAATGGTAAGTAAAAGTGATGCTTTATCTAATTAAAATCAAATTAATTTTATTCTATAAGATTAAACGTAGTAATGGTGCTCCCCACTTCCCCACAAGTTCTTCGGTCTAGCAACATGAGACGTGTCTCCCTTGTTACTTCTCATCCCATTGCCCTCGCCCCTCTCTCTCTCCACTTTGTTTGGTCCGAGCATGGATCGAATGAATTGAAAGAAAAAGTGTAAAAGGTAGCCATTGGGTAATACATTTGAAAAAAAAAAAGAAAAAAAAAAACTCACTTTTCTCTATAAAAACCTTCATTTCCTAATGTTTATATACACTTTCAACTCAATCATTTTTACACACATTTTAATCCTTCAAATCAAAAAAATATATTCCGATCAATTCTTTTTTTATGATACAGATGACGAAGAGGAAGTTAATATTTGTCAAGGACATCGCTTTGGTTATTCAAGCTTATTCTTCTCAAGCTCCCACTTCTATAATCCCAAAAATCCCACGAAACTCAATTGGTAGAGATCGTCACGGTGCTCATGAGCGTCTTGTGGCGGCTTAGTTCAGTGAAGCACCAATGTACGACGACTATTTATTCCCTAAACGATTCTGAATGAGTCGAACACTGTTCATACGCATTGTTCGGGAATTGACTGATAACTTCTCGTATTTTCAACAAACATATGATTGTTCTGGAAAATATGGCATTTCTCTGTAGTGAAGTGTACCTCTGCAATTCGTCAATTAGCATATGGCGTCGTTCTAGATTCTTTAGACGAATATCTACAAATTGGTGATAAAATTTTGCGTGATTGTCTTGTTGCTTTCTGTGACGGGGTTATGGAGTTATATGGCAAGGAGTATTTGCGAAGGCCTACATAAATTGATGTCGAAAAACTCTATGCTTTTCACGAGGAAAAACATGGGTTTCTTGGGATGATATGAAGCATTGATTGTACAAAATGCCCGTGGGCTCAATGCCCATAATCATTACGTGGTCAATTTTCTAGAGGTGATTCCTGGACATATCCATTCATTTTATTATAAGTGGTTACCTCACAAGATTTATGGATTTGGCATGCGTTCTTTGGTGTTACAGGGTCAAACAATGACGTCAATCGCCTCTTTTAAACAATCTCAAAGTTGAAAAAGCACCAGATGTTCCGTTTGTGGCTAACGACGTGAATTATAGATGTGGATATTATATTACTGATCGGATATATCCGGAATGGGTTATTTTTGTTAAGTCTATTTCACAGCCAGTCTCGAATGATACAAAGCAAATAAGATATAAGCAAGCGCATGAAGCAGCAAGAAAAGATGTGGAACGAGCGTTTGGCATGCTAAAAAAAAGTGGGCTATAGTAAAAATGCCCGCACGGTCGCGAAGTCTTGAGAAAAGTACACATTTGATGTACACTTGCATCATATTAAATAATATGATACGAAAGACAAAAAGAAGGCAATATCTCCTAACTTTTATCCGGAGGAACAACATCGTGAAGATGATCATGTACGATCGGCATAATCTAGGTTACAAGCTATCACGGAAATACACAGCGAACAAAATCATATAAATCTTAAAGCAGATTTAGTGGAACACATTTGGCATCGAACAAATGCAACACTAATTATATTGTAATGTTTTTAATTTTATTTTAGTTGTTTTATGTAATGTTTTTAATTTTGATTATAATATTAATGTAATATTTTTAGTTAAATGAAATTTTAATTAAAAAAAGTGTTTGGTCTCTTTATTACGAGTGTTTTGTCTAGATTTAGTCTGAGTAGTGTCTGAGAAGAAAGAAAGCTGATGGGACAGTGTAGGAGGTGATTTTGGTTTGGTCTTATTACTATTAGTCTAAAAGACAAATACAAGCAAAGTACTTAGAGTTTATTTTTTCTTTCAAATACTAGTATAAAATAATGTTATACTTTGGTCACTTGAGTTACTTTCTTTTAAAATAAAGTTAATTTGTACAATTGAGTGTAAACTTTTTAAATTTATGATTAAGACTGTATCTCTTATGTAATAAGAGAATACACAAATTGGATAATTGGATTTTTCAATTAAATAATAAGAAAGATGCATTTGGAATTTGAGTTTTCTAATTGGCTAATTGAAGGTCAAAATTAATTTCAATTTAGTTAAATCAATCTAAATTTTATTCAGCAAAATAAAAGTATATAAAAACAAATGTTTCGATTTTATAAAATAAAGTAAAATAAAGAAAGGGCAAATAATAAAACTTTAGTATAAACTTATCGGTTTTCAAGCTTTCTAATAATTTATAAATTTAATAAGTAACCGGTTTTATATTTCTTTTTTCTTTTTAAGATATTTATTCGTGGTTCTGGGTCGAAAGACTTTCTTTTCTGCGAGCAAGCTTTAAAACCCACTAGGCAGTGCACCTAATCGTTCCAATGTAGTATGGGGAAGCCAAGAGGGTTGATCGTTCTCTAGGGGAATAGAGATGCTAGTCGAGATGTATGACAAAAAGGCAAGGTTGAGGGTGATTCTTTTTAGTCTTTTTGTATTTTTTAGAAAGCAAATTAAATCTCGGGGTTTGAAGAGTGGTGGTTTTGTATTTTACCAATTAAACTAATTAACAAAATAAATTAAAACTAATTATTGATAAATAAAATTAAAGCTATGGATTGTAAGAAGAGTTCTTATTATAATAAAAAACATGTTTGCTTAGATTTGCTTACTCCCTAGTTATCTGTTATTTGTCAGTTGAATTTTCACATCCTTGTTTAATTGGTGTGTTGTATTCCATCTTTTAATCATAGGGCGGTGCCAAATTCCCTAATTCTATGAGTGTATAAGTATCCTTTAGAACACCCGTGATCGTCGAGTACCGAGGTATCTCCCCCGAATATCCTAGTATCTACAAGCCACAACTCACGCAATAAATACAACGGGAGCCTACTACTGCACTTTAGGGCTAATAATCGCTATTAAAGACGTTCAAACTCACAACAATGAAAGAAGAAGCCAGTTTTCTTTAATCTAGCGTGACGACTAGGGCTGAGCGTCGGTCCAAAACCGACCCGAACCGAAAAAACCGAAAACCATAAAAAATCTAAACCGAAACCGAACTGAATATGATCGGTTCGGTTCGGTTTAGTGTCGGGTCCGTCGGTTCGGTCCGGTTTACGTGTGTTTGTGCGTGTTTTTGTCAGTTTTGGGTCGGACCGAACCGAACCGAAACCGAAAATTGTAAAAAACCGAAACCGAACCGAAAGGTTGTCGGGTCGGTTCGGTTTTTGTCGGTTCGGTCGGTTTTGTCGGTCCGGTTCGGTTTTGAACCTTCCATGCTCAGCCCTAGTGACAACCAATTAAACAAGAGACAACCTAACAATAATTAATAACTAGGTTTCATTTGATCTAAGCAAACACTAATTAATTTAGTTACACATGTTAGAGAAGCAAGAACACAAGCAAACAATCATAAAAGAATTAAACATAATGATAGATTGGATAAAAAAACTTATCTTGAATTAATATTGAGGGTTTAGAACCCATAAGAACTGTCCAAGTCGGATTACAAACGTTTTAGGGTTTGCTCTCCAAAATAGCACACTAAATACAAAAAATTCGAGGTTTATATATATATTTTACAATTGCAACGGCGTCGCCTTTTGCTGGTGACACCGTCTGATCGTCGCCATTAGGGTTTCGTCTTTGCCAAGTTATCATTGGGACGGCGTCACATTGGAGCTTGTGACGCCGTCTGGGTTGTAGCTTACGCCTTCTTGAGAAAGAGTTGGTCGTCTAGTGGAAAAAGTAAGTACGACGAGCATGTGGAAATACAAGTGACGCCGTCACTTGTTACGGTCTCAAAGTGAACTGAGCTGTCGCTTGAGAGAGTTTGGACCATGTTTGAACCTGACGCCGTCACCCTTGAGGTTGGGACGCCGTCTTGAAGACTTTTTTTCAGCATTGCTTTCATGACTTAGCCGTTTTCTTCATATTTTCGCTTTTTTCTTCCAAAAATGCTTCATTCCAGCATTTGCTTCCAAATGACCTAAAATGTGATAAGGAACGATTTTAAGCAGTAACGGATATAAAATGTAACGATTTAGGGCTTAAATGACCCCTAAAAACGTATGTTTTAAATACTTATCAAGAATCATATATGTTCTCATTAATAAACATTATTATTATTTTATATTAAATTAATGTTATGCATGGACCTATAAATATCAAAATGAAAGCACGAATTATTGTATACACGAGATTGTACATATACGAACGACCCATGTTATTCTTCTTTATGAGATTAACTAAGGGGATCCGTAAAGATATTTTTTTATCAATGGCGTTCAACAACAACTCATGTTATTTGATTATTCCACATTATAAGTTTAACCCGTGATTACACAGATATTAAATACAGCTAAAATAGTTATTGATTATGTATGTATATGGCACTAAATAAATTAAGTCCCCGTGCTTACATAAAGCAGAATATTCACATAATGGCCCAAAGTCCCCCATCTCATCATTCTTGCCCTAGTTCAACCATATATATATACCACATAATATAGGGAATTAGGGTAAGCAAGTCACACAAGCCTCTTCCAACAGAGCACACTTTACTTTACAACCTTCTTAGGCTCCTCTCCCACCAATAGTGGATCTACATCTAATATTGTCTAAAACCCTTCTCTTCATCCTCTCCTACGAGATGGAGATGAAGGTACCACAAAAACCTTCTCTTCACCCTCTCCTACGAGGTAAGACGGAGGTACCCGTGTAACACCCCCCAATTTCGTGATACGCAGCAGAATTCAAACTGGGTGTTACTCGACGGCACAAGAGTCATAATAATAGAAAATGATCTCTAAAGGAGTCGTTTTGAAAAGGATTTATCATTCAAATTATTCAAATATAACAGAGTTTACAAAATAGGTCCCAGTTGGTTCCATTGTTTACTAAATACATCAATATAAAGTCTTTGATGTTTTGTGAATGATAAAATATTTATAGCCTTCTTGATCTAGTCTTTGCTCTTCTGTGCCAGCTTCCGACATTATGGACCTGAAATACATGCTTAAAACTGTCAACACAAAGGTTGAGTGAAATTCATAGAGTTTGTTTGATGGTTGAACACATTATGTTGGCAGTGTGAGTTAATTAGACTCACACCAATGGTTTGGAAACAAAACAGTAATTATTGTTTAGTACGGCTGCCTCAAGTATATGATACTTGAGCCCGCTTTTGTTTGATACGGCTGCCTCAAGTACGTGATACTTGAGCCCACTTTTGTTTGATACGGCTGCCACAATACGTGATACTTGAGCCCGCTTTTGTTTGATACGGCCGCCTCAATACGTGATACTTGAGCCCGCTTTTGTTTGATACGGCTGCCTCAAGTATGTGATACTTGAGCCCGCTTACGTGATACTTGAGCCTGCTTTTGTTTGATACGGCTGCCTCAATACGTGATACTTGACCCCGCTTTTGTTTGATACGGCTGCCTCAATACGTGATACTTGAGCCCGCTTTTGTTTGATACGGCTGCCTCAAGTATGTGATACTTGAGCCTACTTTTGTTTGATAATGATGGTTACTTAGTGACGATAAAACAATCAGATAAGCATATAGTTTGAAAGCAATGTGTTCGGTTTAAAATAAAGCATGTATCTCTCCCAAGGGTTTGTAAAACAATTGAATGATATAAAATGGGGCTATGAACTCACGGTAATCCTTAAAATTTTAGAGTACTTGTGAAAGTAAATGAAAATAGCTGAGCATGTATCTCCCCCAAAAGTAATTCAAAACGTATAAAAGTAGGGGCTATGAAACCCACCTCAGAGTAAATGATATCAAATGTATAATGAGAATGATGGATATGCCGTGATAACTTCTACGAGCAACCTAGAATAGGATGTTGCGACTTAGGTTTGAAATAATGATGCGAAAGAAATAACAAGCCTATATACGTCTCTATGTTGATCATGATGTAGTACATGGTATTTGTGTATGTCGTTTATAGAAATGGTCTAGTTGTGAAAACGTGTTTAGTTTATATATATCGTACTACCGTTCGGGCCATCACAATTCAGAGGTCATGTAGTAAACGTTCGAGGAGCTAGGACACTTTAGTTCGTAAATCCGGCAACTCGTCGATACGTTTACCCAAATGAAACCCCTCACATGAAGCTGCCTAGTATTGTAGCACTTAGTAGATAAGACATATGTTTTGTTTATATATCATAAGTGTCATATGGTTATATGGTTTGTAAAGTAGGTTTAGTTGTTTTCCGTAATTCGGTTCTTGCCGTTTTGTGAAATCCTTAGGCTGTTTGGTTATTTGGAAATATAATGGCGTTTTATAAGTTCTCGTCATTTCATAAATATGATCATTTGATAATGTAAGTATATAAGGTTATGTCATTCGGTTTGTGTTGGTATTGATTTGCCAAGGTTAACACCTTAGTTAACGGTCTTGGGTAAATAAGCCTTGAGGCTTTAGCCATGGCCTTGCCGTGGCTTTGGTCTTGACTACCATGGTCTTGAGAATCAGCCTTGACCTTATCCGTGGCTGTGGTCTTGGCTTAAGGCCATTAGGCCTCTTGGTTTGCCTTTAGTTGTGACAAAAGTATAGTAGCGAGACTATATATAGGGCAGTTTCAGTTTTTGAAGGATAATGTCCTATTGAAGCGTTTTCAGGGCCTGAGCTTCTTTAATAATAAAGAAAAACATCGTTCCGGACAACTTTCGTGTTTTAACTTTTTGATGAAACAGACGTAAGGGCCTCTTTCAAAACGGACAGCTGCTTAACAGCTTGTTTTAGGCAGTTTCGGTGTTTTGGTTTCGCTAACTTCTTTTGGCCGTATCTTTTGACTCGTGTACTCGTTTTAGGTGATTCAAATTGCTATGTTTTCCTTTTAAAATCCTCTTTAACAGTATGTAAGTGTCTAATATCACGGTTATACTATTTTTGTCATATTTCATAATATATATGTCACTAGTTTTCTTGTTTACATCCATTTGGCTAGCATATGATTCCTTTAACTTGTTTTAGTGGTTTTTGTACATCATGATAACAATATAAAGACCATATATAACATAAATGAAGTATGAGAAACATGCTAATGATGTTGAGCAAGAGAGTGTTTTGGGGTTTCTTACAACTTTTGACTTTCTAAAGAAAGGAGTAACTAGTAAGGATTAGGACTTTGATTGAACACTTAGGACCTTGGATTGAGCAAGACTTCCACACCTTGGAACCCTTGTAATCTTGAAGGATTTGTGATGAAGTTCTAAGTGACTTGAGTGGATCTAAACTCAAGAAGATCACTTAAACTTGCTAGAGATTTGATGTAGTAACTTACTACTTGAAACTTCTTAGCATAAACTTGGAGTTATGAATCAAATTATGAAAGGTGTGTTTGTTTTATGATATGAACGACCAAAGAGAGAGGGGATGAGGTTTTTATGAAGCTTTCACTTGCTATTTATAGGAGGAAAGATTTGGTTAACCATATATTGGGTTAAATGTTAACCATGGTTAAGTTTAGACACTTGTAATGATCTAAATGAAGCATGGTTAGGATCAAGCCACCAAAATGATGACTCCCCTCCCTATATTCGGTCATATGGAGATAAGATGACTTAGGTGGATAGTCTTGGTATTATCTTGAGTTTAGAGCATGATTTGGTTCCGTTAAATGCCAACCGTAAGTTGTTAAGCCATAAAACGTAAAACTGGGTATCGTAAAAATATGAAACTTGTAGGAATGATGAAACTCATTAGTATACTCCATCTAAAAATATAAAATGAGTGATAAGTCTCATTGGGTGCAAAAATGCTGCCTAAAGCTGGAAACACGGGTCAAAAAAGCGTAAAATGCAATTTATCAGAAAAGAACGAGATTTCAGGGAAATGACCGTGAATTTATTTAAAGTAGACTAAAATTAGTCTATAAGTGATATGAGATGTCAAAATGTGGTTTTCATTATACGTGGGATAACTTAACAGTTATAAGTGAAGTCTAAAAGTTACGCGATTTAATCAAAATGTAGAACGCACAAGCTTAATTTCTTTATGGTCAAAGGAGGAGGGAAATATGTTTGACTTTTCCAAAAAATGTAAAAGTGTCAAAACATCTTAGAAAACACAAGTGTGAATGGTTAAGTCCGGTCTAAGTAGAATTGTTTAAAACGTAAGTTTAATCTCGACGCTCGTGGTTTATTTGGTAAAATTAAAATGAAATCTTAAAAATTCTCTAATTGATTATGAGTGATCTAAAATTAATCGACGTGAGGAAAATTGTCAAAGTTGATTTTCGTTATGCGCGTGATGTTTAAATGGTGTTCCGACCAAAACGAAACTTTAAGACGATGTTTTCTTAATAACTTTTGCGAAGATGATCTAACGATTGTCAAACTCTCAGGTTATTACTAAAATAAATTAACTTACGAGAATGTGAAATAAAAATTTTACGGGATAAATAGTGAAAGTGAATAGTAAAAGTGAATAGTAACTTTTCAAAAAAATGAAAAGTAACCTGAAAATGCGGGTTGTTACAACCCAGTTGATGTTAGTGTTACCCCGACTACATGAATATCTTCCTTCTCACGGGGTCCTTACCGTTCTTCACGGGAAACCATCGGACCTCCACCACCTGACTTATACCCGTTTAACACATGATACGTGAACATGGCGCCATCCGTGAGACATGAAACAAACAAGCTCGTTTCGCTCTTCATCGTCTTGATCTATTAACGATGATACTCTACTTTTTCAGGTTCTAAAATCTCATCTTTGTGGTTTTACGAACTTGTCAATCATAAGAAAGGTATCATTCAAAATAGTTTTATTATTCAATCACCAGTTGATTGAAATAATAGAGCTATTTGCAATAATCATGTCCCAGACTAAAGAAAAAGGATTGTGGATGGCCTAGCTCTCTAGCCCTACTCCCCACATTTTCTTTCTACCCTGGCTTCATAGCATGGGAGTATGGCCTAGCTTTCTAGCCTTGTGATTGGGTCCGAACCGTCAAGTTATCTCACGCAAGCCGGCCACTTGTGAATGACCAACCGTAAGAAACTCAAAACAGTTCACACACCAATGCAATTTAGATAAGAGGAATATAGTGTTTCCCCAGGTCGTTAAGTCCCAACGAGCTGTGCGAGAATAGTCAAACGTAAAGTGATCGAGAGGATTTGAACGTGAAAGGATAGTGATTGATCTATACCTAAAGAGAAAGCCCATAAACTACAGGGGCTTAAATGCAAATTAAAGAAAGTTAAAAAAAAGATAAAAAATATTAAATAAACGCTATCACTATTTTTAAAATGATGAACGTTTAAAACCTAAAACATACGCTTAAATAAAATTACGTAAACGTACAAAATAAAACGTGAGTTTTAAGAAATAAAAGGCCTATAAATATGAAAATTACATTTTTACAATCCTAATAATAAAAGAAAATTATTAGAAAAAGAAAATTATTTTTACAACTATTTATTTAATTATTATTAATTAAAAACTATTTATTAAGTATTTAAAATACACTAAAATACAAGAAAATACAAAATTAACCTAAAAAAATGAAATTATAACTTAGAAAAATCTAAAATATGATAAAACTTATTTTAAAACTAAAAATATATTTTTTAGACTTTTTATGTATGTATTATTAATTTAATACTATTTAAAACTAATTAAAATGCTAAAAAATACTTTTTAAACTAAGAAAATTATGGAAAAATACTTTTTATTACTTTTATATTTATCTTAATCTATGAAAATTGAAAACATATTTTTTTAAGCTTTTTCTGATTTATTTGTATTAAATACTATTTAAAAAGGATTAAAAACTATTTTAAATAAAGAAAAATAGCAAACAGTGTAGGAAAAATCTGAAAAATTCAGGAAAATGCTAAAATATTATTCTAAGTTTATAAAAAATATAAAAACATATGCTTATGTGGAGGAATAATAAGTCTGATAGTGATTGGCTTATAAATAAGCAATTCAAAATAAGCTATAAGCCACAAATGGACACCAAATTAACACATAAGCTAGGGTATGCTATATTAACTAATTACTAACCTATTCCAACCATTCTTAACTTCTGAAAAGCAGTTTAAGCTAAGAATTAAGCAAATCAAAAACTGGCTATATTCAGAAAATGGGACAACATTAAGGCTAATTTGTGCTATTGTAATAAGCTTGGAACCTAAAAAGAACTATGCAACTATCAAGTTAACTAGCTGAGCTATCTAAAAATATAAAATACTAAGCTTAGCTTACACTAATAAGCTTGGTAGAAGCTTTTGAAAACCGTAAAACCACTAATGAACTAAGTATTTGTTAAAATGGACAAACCAAAAAGCTTATTGCAGGCTTATCAAATAAGCCGCAAATTAAAATTCCCCAAGCTTGTTACTGTAGGTTAGCTAGGTTGGCATTCTAAAAGCTTAGTACATAAGCTAAAGCTCTGTGATGAGCTTTATATGAGCTTGTGAAACTAGGTAGCTAATCGTGTGCACAAGACAGTTTGGAGAAAAGGACTAAAAATAAGTCAGAAATAAGCAACTTATAAGCTAAGAAGAGGTGAACTTGTATTTTTCTAATTTTGTTTAACAGCTAAATATTAATTTACCAAAAGGGAATAAGCTAAATCCTAATATCTAATCCTATATAAAATTATTCATTTTATTCAAAAACTGCATATAAGAAATTTGACTTTTTATAAAAATAAGCTAGTTTGACTATTATGAATTTATGATCTATTCTACTGACTTATTATGTTATTATAAGCTATGATAGGGTGAAATTAAGCTACTGTATCAAGGTATAAGCTAATATGATAAGATTTGCATTCTTAAATCTTAACAGTGAACTTCACATTAAGATTAGAAACTAACTTTGACTTTTTATCAAAAGAGGTCTAATTTTTATGGTTTAACTGAACTATTTGGACATAAGGTAACATGTATGAACTAGAAATCTCAACCAAAACAGCCTCTGAGTTAACAAACTCAGCAAATCCAAACACTAGTTTAAACTTTTCAAATAGCAATTTTAGCTATCAAACTCTATGCTATTTAAGCAGAGATGGAAACAAGTATAATACTAGGATCCTAAAGCTATAATAACACTTAAATCAAACAATAACACAATCAAGTATGAGCATGAACATGAGCAGTTGAGTAGCAGTTTTGAGCATGAAACTTACAAGAGGTCCAGCCATTTTTTTAGCATTTTAACAGTAGGATACCAACTCAAACATCAAATCAAACCCAAATAACTCGATTCCACCCATTTCCAAACTGCATCACTTACAGTCACATGAACTTGAGATTTTAAAATTGAAAATTGCATAAGATAAATTGCACTTGGAATTTGAAATTGATTACTTAAAAGCTTTATATTATACTGAGATTACATAAAAGAGTACTTGGAGGCTTAAACAAAGACTGGAATTTAGAAAGTAACTACAACGACATAAGGAAATTTAAATTACACTACTTGTCTTTCTCTTACTGCTCCTTCTCTCTATATGGATGACCCAAATGTATCTCCCTACGTTCCTTGCTCTTTCCCAAGTCTCAATTTGACCATTGATGCAGTCAAAGTGATCCTACCCGTTTAAATGATTTTGGCACCAAAAGTCATGCAAGTAGATTGAGGCGGTTTGGGTACAATTAATGCATCTTGTATGCTTGTAGAGGTGGAGGGAACAAGTTGAGAAGCTTTTGAGCTTGGGGTCAAGTAGGTTGAGTCTGCAAGAAAACAGGGAAAGTGGTGAAAAGTGGTGAAAAAGTGGTGGGGATGCATTTATTATGGAGTGGGTTGAGGTGAGGTGATGTAGGGGAGTAGTATGTGAGCCGTGGAGACAGTGGAGGGAGGTGGCACAAAACCATGGTGGTTTTGAGTTTACAGGTTGGGAGTGAGGGGTGAACAGTACCCCTGGTTTTAGCGGGGTATTGACCGTTTGACCATGGTTAATAATAACGGGGTTGGTTTTGTTGGGCTTGTATAGGAATTGGGCCAGCTGGGGTTTAGGATTGGACTTGGGTTGGATTTGTTTTGGGTTAAGGATAATAAAGGGTGTCCGTTTGGTTTAGTAACTAATCACAAGGACCATTGTTGTAATTTCTCCAAACTTGAGGACTGAAATTGCCAATCTTCCAAAGTTCACACAAGGACCATTCTTGCCATATATGAATAGTACAAGGACCATTTGCATAAAATTCCATTTTTTATTAATAGTACAAGGTTAAAATTTGATAATTTTCATTTTTTAAATTAACCAAGGACTATTTTTGACAATTTTCAAAGTTAAAGGACTAAAGTTGTCATTTATTAATAGTACAAGGTTAAAATTTGATAATTTTCATTTTTTAAATTAACCAAGGACTATTTTTGACAATTTTCAAAGTTAAAGGACTAAAGTTGTCAATTTGTGATTTTTAAACTTTGAAGGGTTTATTTTGACAACTTTTGAATCTTATGGACCTTAAATGATATTTTACAAGTTTTTAACTTACTGTGGACTAATTTTGACAACTTTGTAACTTGGGGACTAAACTGCCAATTATGCAAACTTGATAATGCTTTTCACCGTGATTTTGATGTTTTTTCATTTAAAACATATAAAACACTTGTTTGTGATATTTTCATCATTTTGAAGCATTTCGAGTGTTTTCGGATGTTTTTGGCATTCTAACAAGATAAAAATGATGAATATTTAGACACTCATCAATCCCCCATACTAAGATATTGCTAGTCCCTAGCAATGATTTGAGAAAATTTAATGGATTTTATCTCTTTACCAAAAGCCATTACTTCTGGAGTAGCCAATTGTTTTAGTTCAAGTAAGAACTTTGGTACAATGATAACCAAATGATTTTGAGCAAATCATAAGCTTTCAACGGATTTGATTTGTCTTTTACCGCCGCTTGCTTCGACTAGCCAACTCTTTAGATAAATTATCAATATTATCTTTGGTGAGCTGATTACCAATTATGGTTTTTCCATTGCCTTTACCACAAGCCATAAACTTGCGGGCTAGCCAACTCTTCACTTTTAAGGATATGGTGAGCTTAATACCATACAATTTTGGGCAAATTGCAAGCCGTCAACGGATTTGAGATATCTTTACCAAGAGCCGCTTTGCTCTGGATTAGCCAATCCTTTTGTGTGTTAGACATGGCGGACTGATTACCATTTGTTGTGTTTAGTACATAGTACTTCCACTACAAAAAATTTTAAAATTTGGCCATTTTGGGGAAAAAGGGACTAAAAGGGTACATTTATGATCAAATTCGCCAGAATTTCCCCCCCCCCACACTTAGAAATGAATATTGTCCTCAATATTCAAAGTGTGGAAACACAACAATTATTATTATTTATTTATTTTTTATTTTTTATTTTATTTATTTATTTATTTATTTTTTATTTATTTTTTTTTTTTTATTATTTTTTTTAAGGTTTATATACAACAGCGGGGGCAACTCCCCCACACTAGGGTGGTACACACGGGTGAAAACCCATGTTGTGCTTGCTAATGTTTTTGATTCCCGAGTCACTAGCTTGACTCGACCCCGAATTAATTTGTTCATGGGGAAGTAAGTGGAAGAGACAATCTCCATCGGACTTTCATTCAAGATGTTTGGATAAACATTGAAGTACGGAAAGTTCCACATCCAGATGAGATACAGATACGTAATCTGGCTCACAAATGGTAAATGGAAATGCCTGGGTCAAAGATAATGTCTTCATTCCCGAAGGAGTGAAGAACAGGAGAAGCCACGGGATATATGAAGAAAAGAAAGAAAATCATGATACAAATCATGACTAACTCTTCATCCTCAATAGGAGAATTCATAGTTTCATGAATCTCCTCAGTTAAGCTTACTTGATCAAGACATATTATGGGTGTGTCTAGATCAAAGTAGAAATTATCATACTCCGGCGGAGATATGATATGAGTGAGTTCAAAGGAGAACTCTTCGTAAAGAGAATCATTCACGTGATGTAAATCTGTGAACTCTTGTTCCACTATAGACTCATCACTATCCTCGTCAAAGATTGGATTGTTAGAAATCCAAGTGAATTCAGTTTCAAATTCAAATAGAGGATTGGTGAAAGTAGCTTTGAATGTTTCGGGAACAAGGTGATTAACATTCTCTATTGGACTGTTAGGGTGAGAAGTGAGTGAACGATCATTATAAAGGAGACTTTCAATTTCTCCTTGGTTGGCTTTGAAATCAAAAAGATCATCATTACTTTCCGATGAAAGTGGATTGATGTGGGTGAGTTCATCGGTGAACTCCTCAAGAAGATGATCACCTCGACTTTGGGAGTGATGCCTCAACATACTCGATGTTTCCATGAGAAGTACAATCGTCACTAACATCGGAGAAAGTTTCAAAATGATCTTTTGAACACTCAAGAGGGGAAGGGATATCACACATATGGTCAAAAGTTCCATGTGACTCTCTCGAGATTGGGACAAGGTCCTCAACACTAGACTTTATGAATTCGTCCCGATTCCTTTGCAGAACAAGTGTCAAGATGCTCATCCCCATGTTTAGAGAGTGAGTGGGAGCTTCGGGTGTGATGGCATTTGCATGAGAATGAATCTCAATCGCTGAATATCCATCGATGAATTTGATGAATCTTCAAGTGTATCTTCATCATCACTATCATCGTGAATAAAACGAAATTGAGAGCTAGATCTCGTCGCTTTTCTTTTGCAATTAATTCCTTAATAGACTTTTCAAAAGCAATTTGGGAATTTATTTTAGCAACCCGCTCTTCAGCCTTAGCAATTCTTCCATGGATTTCTCATGTGAATTTTGAATGACGGACATTGTGGGAGTGGAGATTTGTCAAAACCGAAGGTTGACGCTGATAATCATCATGAGGACCCCCAAAATATACACAAGAAAAACTGGGAACATTATGAAATGCTGTCTTACTCAATTCCTCAGTTTTTTCACCGACTCCGTAAGCTCTAGATAAGTGTCTTGTTGGATTTGCTGAGGAGTTTGAGTCATTTGGCACCGTGGAGATTGGTCGCGATCTGGATAGTCATAATTGTTACAAGGAAATGGATTCCCTGCTTGACAATCGAGCCAAATGAGGACCTCCACAGTCCTCACAACAAGAAACCGTTGAGCCGGATAGGTGAATCATATGGATATTGGTCATATCCAAAGTTCTGAGCATCATCGAAAACTGCTCATAGACAAACGTGTTTCCGGATTGACACTCAAATCCTTGGTGAGGACCTCTACAAAATTCACGAAGATTGTTGATTATATGAAGATGAGTCGGCCGTGGTGGGTAGTTGAAAAATTTGTGGGGTCGTTAAATGAGTTAGGATCATAATCAAATGAATTCCTCGAACCACAAAACAAACAACTCCCGTTATGAATATCATTACCACATTGTAACACGCATACCCGACATGGTGAACCAAAGAGAGGCTCACCACAACCGACACAAGGAATAAACGATTCTATTTGAGAGTTATGAGAAGGAATCGGTTCATTCAAAGAATCAACAAAACCAACATGGTGATCTGAATGACTAATAAGACTCAAAGAACATTTTGAAAAATCCGGAGGTGGGACAAGTGGTGTGCTCTGAGAGCTAGCAATTTCCACCACTTCCATTATGGTCTCGGTTCTCGTTCTTGAGAAACGTGAATATTAGGCAAGTCATTCTTGCTAGTCACCGGTCTCAATTCTGCATGTTTGCTTTTAACCGTGAATCGTGAAAGTTTAGGATCAATTCTAGACGGCTTAGGAGCAATTGAGGGATTAGATTTTTGGATAACCGTAGGTTGGACGTATTTAGCACCTCCATTATCGAAGGAAGTACCGTCCTTTGTCACCCGCTCGCTCCATTTCCCTACGCAGAATCAATGGATCATCACCTAACAACACGTAATTCTTGACATTTGTGATAAAGTCTCAAGCTTTCGCTTCATCCCGATTGTCGTAGAATGAGAGATTCCATGAGAATAGAAGTTTAGAATCAAATGGATAGAGGGTAAAGAAATAAAGAATTAAAAAGGGTAGGAGGGTGAAGAGGAATATTTTTGGTATTTTTGAAAAACATTTTGCAAAAACAAAGAATGAAAATCTTTTTGGGTTTTTGATTTTTATAAAAGAAAATATAAACCTATAGATGGTATAAACAAGGATTGATGTCAAATCACTAATCTGCTAAACGTAAGACTATTAGCACCGCTCCCGCTAGCAAGAAGCCAAAATTTGATTGTCCAACCGCAAGTTATCTCACGCAGTTACCACTTGTGAATGACCAACCGTAAGAAACTCAAAACAGTTCACACACCAATGCAATTTAGATAAGAGGAATATAGTGTTTCCCGTGTCGTTAAGTCCCAACAAGCTGTGCGAGAATAGTCAAACGTAAAGTGATCGAGAGGATTTGAACGTGAAAGGATAGTGATTGATCTATACCTAAAGAGAAAGCCCATAAACTACTGTGGGCTTAAATGCAAATTAAAGAAAGTTAAAAAGATAAAAATATTAAATAAACGCTATCACTATTTTTAAAGTGATGAACGTTTAAAACCTAAAACATACGTTTAAATAAAATTACGTGAACGCATAAAATAAAACGTGAGTTTTAAGAAATAAAAGGCCTATAAATATGAAAATTACATTTTTACAATCCTAATAATAAAAGAAAATTATTAGAAAAAGAAAATTATTTTACAACTATTTATTTAATTATTATTAATTAAAAACTATTTATTAAGTATTTAAAATACACTAAAATACAAGAAAATACAAAATTAACCTAAAAAAATGAAATTATAACTTAGAAAAATCTAAAATATGATAAAACTTATTTTAAAACTAAAAATATATTTTTAGACTTTTATGTATGTATTATTAATTTAAAACTATTTAAAACTAATTAAAATGCTAAAAATACTTTTTAAGCTAAGAAAATTATGGAAAAATACTTTTTATTACTTTTATATTTATCTTAATCTATGAAAATTGAAAACATATTTTTTTAAGCTTTTTCTGATTTATTTGTATTAAATACTATTTAAAAAGGATTAAAAACTATTTTAAATAAAGAAAAATAGCAAACAGTGTAGGAAAAATCTGAAAAATTCAGGAAAATGCTAAAATATTATTCTAAGTTTATAAAAATTATAAAAACATATGCTTATGTGGAGGAATAATAAGTCAAGTAGTGGATTGGCTTATAAATAAGCAATTCAAAATAAGCTATAAGCCACAAATGGACACCAAATTAACACATAAGCTAGGGTATGCTATATTAACTAATTACTAACCTATTCCAACCATTCTTAACTTCAAAAGCGTTTAAGCTAAGAATTAAGCAAATCAAAAACTAGCTATATTCGTAAAATGGGACAACATTGAAGGCTAATTTGTGCTATTGTAATAAGCTTGAACCTAAAAAGAACTATGCAACTATCAAGTTAACTAGCTGAGCTATCTAAAAATCTAAAATACTAAGCTTAGCTTACACTAATAAGCTTGGTAGAAGCTTTTGAAAACCGGTAAAACCACTAATGAACTAAGTATTTGTTAAAATGGACAAACCAAAAAGCTTATTGCAAGCTTATCAAATAAGTCAAATTAAAAATTCAAGCTTGTTACTGAGGTTAGCTAGGTTGGCATTCTAAAAAGCTTAAGTACATAAGCTAAAGCTCTGTGATGAGCTTTATATGAGCTTGTGAAACTAGGTAGCTAACCTGGTGCAGCACAAGACAGCTTTGGAGAAAAGGACTAAAAATAAGCTGAGAAATAAGCAACTTATAAGCTAAGAAGAGGTGAACTTGTATTTTTCTAATTTTGTTTAACAGCTAAATATTAATTTACCAAAAGGGAATAAGCTAAATCCTAATATCTAATCCTATATAAAATTATTCATTTTATTCAAAAACTGCATATAAGAAATTTGACTTTTTATAAAAATAAGCTAGTTTGACTATTATGAATTTATGATCTATTCTACTGACTTATTATGTTATTATAAGCTATGGTAGGGTGAAATTAAGCTACTGTATCAAGGTATAAGCTAATATGATAAGATTTGCATTCTTAAATCTTAACAAAGGAACTTCACATTAAGATTGGAAACTAACTTTGACTTTTTATCAAAAGAGGTCTAATTTTTATGGTTTAACTGAACTATTTGGACATAAGGTAACATGTATGAACTAGAAATCTCAACCAAAATGTACCTCCGAAAGTTAACAAACTCAACAAATCCAAACACTAGTTTAAACTTTTCAAATAGCAATTTTAGCTATCAAACTCTATGCTATTTAAGCAGAGATGGAAACAAGTATAATACTAGGATCCTAAAGCTATAATAACACTTAAATCAAACAATAACACAATCAAGTATGAGCATGAACATGAGCAGTTGAGTAGCAGTTTTGAGCATGAAACTTACAAGAGGTCCAGCCATTTTTTTAGCATTTTAACAGTAGGAAACCAACTCAAACATCAAATCAAACCCAAATAACTCTGATTCCACCCAATTTCAAACCTGATCACTTACAAATACATGAACTTGAGATTTTAAAATTGAAAATTGCATAAGATAAATTCGTATTTTGGAATTTGAAATTGATTACTTAAAAAGCTTTATATTATACTGAGATTACATAAAAGAGTACTTGGAGGCTTAAACAAAGACTGGAATTTAGAAAGTAACTACAACGACATAAGGAAATTTAAATTACACTACTTGTCTTTCTCTTACTGCTCCTTCTCTCTATATGGATGACCCAAATGTATCTCCCCACGTTCCTTACTTTTCCCAAGTCTCATTTGACCATTGATGCACCAAAGTGATCCTACCCGTTTAAATGATTTTGGCGCCAAAAGTCATGCAAGTAGATTGAGGCGGTTTGGGTACAATTAATGCATCTTGTATGCTTGTAGAGGTGGAGGGAACAAGTTGAGAAGCTTTTTGAGCTTGGGGGTCAAGTAGGTTGAGTTGCAAGCAGAAAAACAGGGAAAGTGGTGAAAAGTGGTGAAAAAGTAAGGTGGGATGCATTTATTATGGAGTGGGTTGAGGTGAGGTGATGTAGGGAGTAGTATGAGCTGAGTGTGGAGACAGTGGAGGGGAGGTGGCACAAAACCATGGTGGTTTTGAGTTTACAGGTTGGGAGTGAGGGGTGAACAGTACCCCTGGTTTTAGCGGGGTATTGATCGTTTGACCATGGTTAATAATAACGGGGTTGGTTTTGTTGGGCTTGTATAGGAATTGGGCCAGCTGGGGTTTAGGATTGGACTTGGGTTGGATTTGTTTTGGGTTAAGGATAATAAAGGGTGTCCGTTTGGTTTAGTAACTAATCACAAGGACCATTGTTGTAATTTCTCCAAACTTGAGGACTGAAATTGCCAATATTCCAAAGTTCACACAAGGACCAAACCTGGCATATATGAATAGTACAAGGACCAGTTGCATAAAATTCCATTTTTTATAATTCCAAGGACCTTTTATGTCATTTTTGGATTTTGAGGGACTAAAAGTGTAATTTCCCAAAAGTTTATCATAAGGACCATTCTTGTCATTTATTAATAGTACAAGGTTAAAATTTGATAATTTTCATTTTTTAAATTAACCAAGGACTATTTTTTGACAATTTTCAAAGTTAAAGGACTAAAGTTGTCAATTTGTGATTTTTAAACTTTAAAGGGTTTATTTTGACAACTTTTGAATCTCATGGACCTTAAATGATATTTTACAAGTTTTTTAACTTACCAGGGACTAATTTTGACAACTTTTGTAACTTGGGGGACTAAAACTGCCAATTATGCAAACTTGATAATGCTTTCACCGATTTTGATGTTTTTTTGCATTTAAAACATATAAAACACTTGTTTGTGATATTTTCATCATTTTGAAGCATTTCTGAGTGTTTTCAGATGTTTTTGGCATTCTAACAGTATAAAAATGATGAGTATTTAGACACTCATCACCTTGCTCCCCACCCTTACCTTTCAGCTTTGCTTCACGGCCTAACATAGCCTGAACGCCCTGAACGAATCTGAACCGCCCCGACACGCCTAAACGTGGCCTAAAACGACCTGACCCGACCTGGACATGGCATGAACGTGGCCTAAACGACCTGACCCGGCCTGAACATGGCCTGGCATGGGCTGGTATGTCCTGACACGACCTGAACGTGGCCTGGTATGGCCTGAGATAGCCTGAACGTGGCCTCAAAAGGCATGGTACGACTTAAGCGCGACCTGAAACGGCTTAAATGCGACCTAATACGGCATGGTACGGCTTAAATGCGACCTAAAACGACTTAAACATGACCTAATACGATCTTAAATGGCTTGGTACGGTAAACGCGGCCTTACATCAGCCTCAAACGGCTCAATATCTGCCCCGAGCGACCTTACATCAGGCTCAAACGCCAACGGGCTCCGACGCCAACGGACTCAGACGCCAACGTCATTCAGGCTCTAACGTCATTCAGGCTCCAATGTCATTTAGACTTAGACGCCATTCAGGCTGTTGGAATCACTCCTAAACCATTTCTCAAGTGTTAGTAATCAGTATGTAATAGTTAGCTTAATTAAGGCTTTTATGTTAGTACTTAAGGCAAGGCTTATGTAGAAAGCCCATAAGCCTTGGCCTAAGCCCAATAAGGAAAGGAAGGAAGCTTGTGTGTTTCCCTAGCTCCTTCCCTATAAATACCTTTGTAAGTCTCATTTGAGAGTTGGTTGTTCATTTTATCACATTTCCTACACATAACCTTTCTATATTATTTCGTGTGTGTGTTATTGTGTTCAACCGATCACTCCTTCATCTCTATTTCTTATATCGATGCTTGTGTTACAAACATGGTGACCTAACAGTGGTATCATTCGCCAAATAGTTGGGTGAAACGATGTTGTTTTTGAAGTTTTTGGTATACGCGTACGTCTCGGTACTCAAACATTCATACTTTTTAAAAACTAAATTTTTACACTTTAAAACTCAAGATTCTTGTACTTCAAAGGTTATTTGGTGTTAAAGTTTACGTTTTTGGCAAAAAGTTTGAACCTTTACATGTATTTCATTGTTTTTGAGCTTGGTTTTAATCGTGTGGTCATTCCTACATGTAAGGTGAAAACAAGTGTTGAATTATCAAGTTTCACACTTTTGTGTTATTTTGGTGATATTGAAGCTTTTTCATCATAAAAATCTAGTTTAGAAACATTTGTGGGCAAAATATTCAGTTTTGGCAATTTCTACGCATAGCAAAACCCTAAGTTTACGCGTAAGCTCTAAAAGGTTTGATCTTCAGTGTTATTGGTTTACTCAGTGTTTTCTTGCTTGGATAAGCTTGAAAACACTTCGACTTTGGATATCTTTTACACTGGGATAAGTGTAAAGGATTTTTTGGGCAAAACCCTAGTTTTACGCCTAAGCAAAGCTCTTACGCGTAGCATTCTATCTGCCTAAGCATTTTCTTATGCCTAAGCACAGTCTTACGCATAAGCTAATCTTACGCATAAGAATTCTACTTCTAAGCCTTTGTTTACGCATAAGCTAAGTTTTCCTCAAGTTTACGCTTAAGCTATCACTACGCGTAACTTCATTTTTTACGCGTAAGGTTTTCTCTACGCCTAAGCTGGTTTTCTACGCATAAGGTTACTTCATCAACTAAGTTTCATTCGACTACAAAGATCCATCATCAACACAAGTTTCAAGATGTCTCAACCACCATACTCTAGCTACTTTCCTCATATGTATCCTCAACAACAACAACAACAACAACTCCATCAACAACAACTCTATCAACAACAACATCAATTTCAACAACAATTTCCTCAAGGAGCAATTCCACCTCAAATGATTCAACCACCACCTAGTCTACAAGTACAACCTTACACAAACTTTCAAAATCCGCATCCATCCAAGTATGCTCTGAAGGAACCGTCTTGGTTTGCAAAGATGTGTGAAGCTTTAAGTAGCCAACAATCTATTCATGAAGCTGGATCCCTTGACAGACCTCCAATGCTCACTCCCGGAAACTACGATCAATGGGTGATAAGGTTCTTTAGGTTTTGTGATCTAAAGAAGCCACATGGAAAGTTCTTAAAGAAGGTCATCCTTGAAGGTCCATTTCAGATGCCTACTCACCGTCACCCGAGATCCGACTGCCAATCCACCAAGAGATGATATCACCAACATTGTCGATATTGATCAACATACTACTGATCAACTTCTTCACTTAGAAGCTGATGAAATTGCTATGCAATATATCCTTTTGGGATTACCCAACCCGATACTCCGTAGTGTTGATGCTCAGAAGACTACTAAAGCAATGTGGGAGCACATTCATCTTCTTATGGAAGGCACTGAACTAAATCAAGAAGACATGGAATCTAAAATCTACTTAGCCTATGAACACTTCATGATTGAACTAGGGGAGACATTAGAGGCATATCATCATCGGTTCTCAGACATCATCAATGACTTGGATAAACAAAATATCATTATGCCAAGAATTGTAGTCAACACTAAGTTCTTAAGTAGTCTTGGTCCTGATTGGGAAAAGTTTGTCATTTTCATCCGTCAAGCAAAGAATCTTCTTCATGCTACATACGGATTGTTGTACGACTAATTGAAGCCCCACCAAAAGGAAGTTGACAGAGAAAGAATCATCCGTGGAGCTCCTGTTTCACCTTCACTCCCAGATAATCAAACTCTTGCATTGTGGGCTCAAGCTTGTTATCCTCAATTTCCAACTTTACAAACTGTATTCACAAATCCTCCACAACCAACTGCTACAATTACCCCATATGATCCGTCACAGCAACAAACCTAAGAAACTCGATTGGTTCCTTACAACAACAACGATCAAGCACTTTACAGTGAATCTAATGAGGATGCTGAAGCTTTCGATGCATTGCAACAAGGGTTTGTCATGATTGCTAGAGCCTTCGGCCGATACTCTAACAAATCCAACAATCGCATTCGTACCTCATCAAACACTAGGAATCAAGCTGTTGTTAATAATGGACGAGTTGAAGTTCAGAATCGTGGTAATGTTCGTCAGATGAGCGGTGGTCAAGGGTTTAATGCTAATGGAAGGAATAACATGGGTGCTGATGTGCTACGTGTGTACAAGTTTTAAATTTATAAAAGGTGAATTACCAATTTTACCAATAACACATACGAGCAAGTATACTCGTCCGTTATAGCAAGATTATGAGGTAAGTCGAGATCGTTCGCAGGGATTTGAATGAATCTAATTAACAAGCTTGAATCAACAAAGACAATCCAAAACATATAACAACGCAAATAGATATAATGAAATTCGTGGTGATTAAAAACTACACTTGCTTAAACTAGTTTCATATCCATGATTAGTGTGATTGTGTTAACCTCTTAACATGTTGGTTGTGATAATTAGTTGGTGTACTGATCTATTGTTCTTACAAGTTAAACCTTCGTCAAGATTTTAGTTCATAAAAACAAGCATTAAGTTTAACCAATCAATTCAAGTTTCATAAGTTTACTTTCATAAACTTAAACACAAAAACATCCATTTGTTTCATCAAATTGCTTAAGAAATGGTCAATACAAAAGGTAACCGATCATAGACAAAAGGCTACAATTGATTTTCAACAACTAATCTTACGACCTTTTAGATGTTTCCAACCAATCCAATTTGATAATCCAAAACGTATTTTTATTACAACCACACCTTAGTTCCTTTGTTTAATCAAGAATAATGGGTAAAAACAATCATCCATAGACAAAATGATTATAACTAGTTGAATAACAATAAGTTCTTTCGACCTCTACAATTACCATCAACTAGTCAATCTTGATTAACAAATGTCACTATGAAACTTTAGCACATTTGGATCTTAGAATCAACTTGAAATTGAATTAAAACATGTTAACACAATCACTGACCAATCACATGATAATCAACATCATTTAAGCAAGTGTATAAAGAAACTAGCTACTCATAGCAAACATGAACATAAACTCATAACTTTGAACATTAGAAAACATGATTAAAAGTCTTACAATGCTTGGAATAAGATTAAAAATGATGGGGTAATGATTCCCAAAGTATTGCGGTAGACTTCTTGGTGATTTGGCCTCAAAATGTGGAACTTCTGGAACTCCAAACTTTCCTGGATTTCTAAGGACGAATTTGAGAGCTTAAGAGATTTGTTGATGAGTAGAGAGAGTTGTATTGAAGTGTGTGTCTCATATGCTCACAAAAGGCCTCTATTTATACTAGCTCCAAGGCCTAGGGTATTAATTGCTGAACTTGGCCTCCAAGGAGTTAGGAAGGGACTGGAATACACCAAGGGAAGGACCTAAGACGGCTCCAACAGCAAAATCGCTGGCATCGCACATAAGTTCGAAAGGTAGTGACCAATTAGGTGAAACCATGATCGGAGCACTGGTTAGTTGAGATTTCAATGTTTCGAAAGCTTTTAGGCAATCAGCATTGAAGTCAAAGATAGATTCTTTCTCAAGAAGTTTTGTCATCGGACGGGATATTTTTGAAAAATCTTTGATAAAGCGGCGGTAAAAACCGGCATGTCCTAAAAAACTTCTAACGGCTTTGACGTTAGTTGGTGGTGGTAATTTTGTGATGATGTCGATTTTTGCTTTATCTACCTCCATGCCTGCACTGGAGATCTTGTGGCCAAGCACAATTCCTTCGGTTACCATGAAGTGACCTTTTTCCCAGTTAAGGACTAGATGAGCAGCTTCGCATCTTTCGAGCATTTTATCAAGATTGGAAAGACAAGCTTCAAATGAGTCTCCGAAGACTGAAAAGTCATCCATGAAAACTTCCATGGAGGTTTCGAGCATGTCTTGGAATATGGCTATCATACACCTTTGAAAAGTCGCAGGTGCATTGCAAAGACCAAAAGGCATACGCCGATATGCGTAGGTTCCAAAAGGACAAGTGAAAGTGGTCTTTTCTTGATCGTTAGGATCGATTGGTATTTCGAAGTATCCTGAAAATCCATCGAGGAAACAAAAGAATTTATTTCCTGCTAGTCTTTCAAGCATTTGATCCATGAACGGGAGTGGAAAGTGATATTTTCTGGTGGCTTTGTTTAATTTCCGATAGTCAATACAAACGTGCCAGCCAATGACAGTTCTAGTTGGAACGAGTTCATTCCGTTCATTAGTCACAACCGTCATTCCTCCTTTCTTGGGAACACAGTGAACATGACTTACCCAAGGACTATCTTCAATTGGGTAAATGATACCAGCATCGAGAATTTTTATGATTTCCTTTTTAACAACTTATTTCATGTTGGGATTGAGTCGACGTTGACGTTCTACCACAGGTTTGATTCCATCTTCGAAATTGATCATATGTTTACAGAAATTAGGACTAATTCCTGGGATGTCAGATGTTTTCCAAGCGAAAGCTTGTTTGTGATTTTTGAGGACAGAAACTAAACTTTCTTTCTCATAGTCCTCGAGCAATGAAGATATGACTACTGGAAGAAGTGAGTTTTCCTCCAAGTAAGCATATTCAAGATGATCAGGTAGAGGTTTGAGAACGAGATCAGTGGGTGGTTCTTCGATAGAGGATTTAATTCGCATCTCGTCATTGAAAGTTATTTCTTCAAAGTTTTCTTCCTCCAGTTTTTCTTCTTCCATGTTATCTCCTTCGAACTCTACTTTCATGAAATCATCAAACTCTTTGTCAAAGTCTGTTTCATTGATTTTTTCGGAAGTAGTCATGAATGGGTCGGATTCGTTAAGTAATGCATCCAATTCTTCCTCAGTGACTTCATCGATAACATCGATATTGAAACAAGTGTCATCACTGGAATGTGGATAGCGCATTGCTTTATCGATTAGAAAGGTGATTCGATCTTCTCCAACTCCAAGGTTGAGTTCTTTGCCTTTCACTTTGATGATTGCATCGGCGGTATTTAAGAAAGGTCTTCCTAAGATGAGTAGGACTTTACTATCTTCTTCCATTTCTAAGATTACATAGTCCACGGGAAAAATGAATTTACCGACTTGAACAAGCATATTCTTGGCAATACCCACAGGATATTGATAAGAATGATTTGCTAATCGAATGCTCATTTTTGTTGGTTTTAGGCTATTGTTGCATAACTTGGAATACAACGAATAAGGCATCAAATTGATACTTGCGCCAAGATCGGCTAAAGCATTGCATTTAATATTATTCCCGAAAGTGCATGGAATAAGAAAGCTCCCAGGATCTCTGAGTTTTGGTGGGATCTTGTTTTGGACAATGGCTGAGCATTCTTTGTTAAGGAAAGTAGCTGATATTTGCTCAAGCTTGCTTTTGTTATTAAGAAGTTCTTTCAAGAATTTCCCGTAATTGGGCATTCCGGCTAAGACATCAACGAGAGGAACATTGAGTCTAACTTCCTTGATTATTTCAATGAACTTCTTATAACGTTCTTCCATCTTTTCTTTCTTAAGGCGTTGAGGATATGGAATCTTTGGTGTGTATGCCTTGACAGATGGTGTGGTTTTATTTTTGGTGGTTTGAGTTGTGTTGGTTTCCTTGGCCTCATCCTCACTATCTTCGGTGATAGGAGTATTTTCGTTGGGATTCGGTGGTGGATCATACGAGAGACCACTTCTTGTGAAGACAACACTAATATGCTCATTTCTTGTTTGTAGTGGACGGTACGTCTTATCATTTGATGATTTTGGGTTGGATTGGGTGTTACTTGGTAACGATCCAGATGGTCGAGAGGAATGTTGGTCAGAAAGTCTACCAAACTTGTTTTCAAGATCTTGGATAGATGCTTGATGATTTTTCTGTCCTTGCTCAACTTTGGCTTTGAGATTGAAAATTTGATTTTTGATAAAATCATTTGAAGATTTTTGAGCAGCTACGAATTCTCTCATGGTTTTCTCGAATTCGGTTCTTCCATCTTTTTTTCGGAGTTTGGTGGTGGTGGATTATCAGCTCATGGTTGAGAATCACGATTGTCATCCCTTGATCGGCGGTCTTGCCAATTTCCAGAATTTCGACCGTAATAATTACTACGATATCCTCCTCCATGGTATCCTCCTTGGACATAATTCGCTTCTCCTTCGTTAGGTCCACCCATAGGCTTATCGTCGCACTCAGAAGATGGATGATTTCCTCCACAATTGTTGCATCCGTCTCGCATTTCCTTCATTTCTTCTTTGATATCTTTGTATTGCGAATCGATTTTGGAAGTTAAGGCTTCCATTTTCTCCATGAGTTTTGAGGTATCGGTGTTTTCAACAAAAGCAACGGTTTTTCGGAGAGGTTTGGTTTTGGAATCTTTAGACCAATCGAGTTTGAGAAGTACTTGATCTTCGAGTAATTGGTGTGCATCATTAGGAGTCTTATAGAGGAAAATTCCTCCAGCATCAAGGATGCCTTGAGAGATTTCGTCTAGTCCATGGTAAAAGATTTGGTTAATGGTTCCTTTGGATAATTCATGTCCATGACAACTACGAAGCAAATCCTTCATCTGAAGCCAAGCTTCGACAAGTGATTCGTTGGGATTTTGTGTGAAAGCACGAATTTCTCCCATTAATCGATCAAACATGGCAGGTGGAAAGAATCGGCTCACAAAAGCTTGCCTCATCTCCTCCCAAGTGTTGATAATTCCTGGGGTTAATTCATTGTACCATACTTTAGCATCTCCGACAAGTGATGATGGAAAAAGCTTGAGTTTGATGGCATTGACATCGGTGTCACCATAACAAAACATGCCACAAATTTCGATGAATTCGGCAATGTGCTTATGCGGATCGGCCCGCGCACGGCCATCGAATTGACAGTCTTTGATCATGGAAAGACGATGACCCTTCACGGTGAAGTTGTCACCAAGGTTGACAGCAACAATAGCACTACCAGGTGTTGGTGCTACGGCTCGGTTAGTTCCCCACATGGGTTGATCGTCCGCCATGGGAAAAGGTAAATTGGTGAAAGGGTTGTAAACAACTTTGGCTTCTACGAGATTATCAAATGGTGGATTTGGTATTCTTGGTACACGATTTTCCAATGGTATGAAAGGTGTTCTTCTTCTTCTTCGAATCAAACGTTCGGGGTTGGTAAGAGGTGTAATAGGTTCTATTCCTGTTGCGCGAGTGTTCATACAATGACCTAGAGAATCCAGGCAATATTTAAACACACGAACAAACAACGAAAACAGTTTCCAGGACAGAAGAGGTAACCGGATCGGTTGCGAGATGCGACCGATCGGTTAGATCAGTTTGGTATGGGTGAAAAGAGCAACCGATTCGGTTATGAGGCAACCGATCCGGTTGAAACTTCTGAGAAAATTTTTTGGAGTGAATCGACTGATCGGGATTCAAAACTTGCTGAAACACAATCAAATCCCCGGCAGCGGCTCCAAAAACTTGATGTGCTAAGTGTGTACAAGTTTTAAATTTATAAAAGGTGAATTACCAATTTTACCAATAACACATACGAGCAAGTATACTCGTCTGTTATAGCAAGATTATGAGGTAAGTCGAGATCGTTCGCATGGATTTGAGTGAATCTAATTAACAAGCTTGAATCAACAAAGATTATCCAAAACATATAACAACGCAAATAGATATAATGAAATTCAGGTGATTAAAAACTACACTTGCTTAAACTAGTTTCATATGCATGATTAGTGTGATTGTGTTAACCTCTTAACATGTTGGTTGTGATAATTAGTTGGTGTACTAATCTATTGTTCTTACAAGTTAAACCTTCGTCAAGATTTTAGTTCATAAAAACAAGCATTAAGTTTAACCAATCAATTCAAGTTTCATAAGTTTACTTTCATAAACTTAAACACAAAAACATCCATTTGTTTCATCAAATTGCTTAAGAAATGGTCAATACAAAAGGTAACCGATCATAGACAAAAGGCTACAATTGATTTTCAACAACTAATCTTACGACCTTTTAGATGTTTCCAACCAATCCAATTTGATAATCCAAAACGTATTTTTATTACAACCACACCTTAGTTCCTTTGTTTAATCAAGAATAATGGGTAAAAACAATCATCCATAGACAAAATGATTATAACTAGTTGAATAACAATAAGTTCTTTCGACCTCTACAATTACCATCAACTAGTCAATCTTGATTAACAAATGTCACTATGAAACTTTAGCACATTTGGATCTTAGAATCAACTTGAAATTGAATTAAAACATGTTAACACAATCACTGACCAATCACATGATAATCAACATCATTTAAGCAAGTGTATAAAGAAACTAGCTACTCATAGCAAACATGAACATAAACTCAGAACTTTGAACATTAAAAAACATGATTAAAAGTCTTACAATGCTTGGAATAAGATTACAAATGATGGGGTAATGATTCCCAAAGTATTGCGGTAGACTTCTTGGTGATTTGGCCTCAAAATGTGGAACTTCTGGAACTCCAAACTTTCCTGGATTTCAAAGGACGAATTTGAGAGCTTAAGAGCTTTGTTGATGAGTAGAGAGAGTTGTATTGAAGTGTGTGTCTCATATGCTCACAAAAGGCCTCTATTTATACTAGCTCCAAGGCCTAGGGTATTAATTGCTGAACTTGGCCTCCAAGGAGTTAGGAAGGGACTAGAATACACCAAGGGAAGGACCTAGAATCGTTTGGATACAAAGGGGAAGCTTAGTGATGAAGATTTGGCAGATATAGGTCTTCCAAATAGATCGGTTACGTGACCAACCGATCCGGTTGGTCTTCTACAAATGGGCCAACCGTTTCCGGTTGCGGGTGGCGATCGAACGGTTGGTGATGGCGTTTTGGCACTTTATGGTCATTTTCCAACCGATCCGGTTGCACTCGCAACCGATCCGGTTGGATTCTATGAATTATAGAAACTTGATCTTTACTTCTTTTTGACTTGTAGAACTTGGTTCTTCCATCACTATGGTCTTTAATGGTACATGAATACTGATTTGTGCTTGACATGCTATACTGAAACGAGAATCTTCTATTTGTTGAACTTTGTTTATTTTTCCTTCCGTTTCCCAGCACTTGGTTATAAATACTAGACAAACATCTTTTGATGCAATTAAGCATTGAAATCGTACAAATATAACCAAATAACATATAAATACTAGACAAACGTCAGGTGCTCCACAACAACGGGCTCAAATGGTTGAACAGGGAAATGCTCAGAATGGGGTTAATGGTCTTCGTTGCTATAACTGTAATGAAAAGGGTCATCTGGCTAATGCATGCCCAAAGCCGAGGACAAGAGGCAGCGCTTATCACAAAGAGGCTTTACTCTTGGCTCTCAAGGATGAAGCTGGTGGCACTCTTACCAACAAGGAACATAGCTTCATGGCAAATGCGGATTCTGATGATGACATGGAGGACTTGCAAGCTAATGCAGCAGTTATACTAATGGCAAACATGCAAGAACTCTACATGAGTGACACAGGCCGGTATGATAATCGATGGCTTGTCTCGTGTACGGATCAAACTATAATCATTTCTGATCTGATATCTCCGCCAACATCTGTATCCGACAAGGCTCAGAGTGTTCAACATGAGCCTTCTACATCTCATTCCGATGATAATCAAATAAATCCCGTAGTTATATTTGATGATCAAGATGACCTTATGGTTACATTTGATAATCAAGTTGACTCCGTGGTTATATTTGAGGATCTAAATAATGATCATGTTGAGACTCACGTTGAACAAGCTGAACTTGTGTCTAATCCAGATATTGAGCTCATGACCTTACTTAAAGATCAAAAATCTCGAATGGAAAAATGCCTTGACATCAATAAGCAATTAAAGGACAAAAATGCACTGCTAACTAAGGATAATGAATGCTTAAAATTTCAACTCAACATTTTTCAAACACAAGAAAAACGTGAAAAAGGTTTTGAAGTCGCTTTTGCTAAATCTTACCAAAACGAAAAATCTTTAGAAAGACAGATATGTGATCTGGTTGCATCTAAGAATGCTTTGTTATCTCAAATAGAACAACTGAAATATGATCATAAACAACAACTTAACGCTCTCACTTTGGAAACTCAAAAAGCCAAGTCTGAGTTGTTAACTTGTCAAAAACAGTTCTGTAAGTACAAAAAGCATTCAAAGAAACGAATAGATGACTATCTTGAAGAAATTGTCGATTTACAAAACAAAATCAAAGAGTTTCGAAACGTTGTTTATAAACATGGTGAGTCAATCACAACTATTCAAAAGTTTACTTTTAAACCAAATCCAAATGGATACGGACCGAATCTTGCTGATTACAAACCTAAGTTTTCAAATAGAGCATTCAAACCAAATCCTCAAGTTTTAAAATAAAGCCATTAGCTGAACAATGTAAAGTTTTAAAATATTTTGAAACATTCTTATCGGACATCAAACTTTTGGAACGTGAAATTGAAATCAATTCTGAAATTAAAGTTGAACATTTTCAATCGCCTCATGCGCGAGAACAAAGAGAAATTTTTCAGAAAAGAATTTTACCTCATGTCCGAAATTTGAAAATGTGTGCAATATATTAGGAAAGGGATTTTCACAAGGAGCTTGGACTTATGAAAAGAGTTTTTGAACAAACTGAAACAACGATTTCAAATACTAAATGTAAAAAGAAAATGTTGAGAAAAGATGTTGATCGACTTTTGAAAGATGTAATTTGTGCTGATACCATTAATGTTGTGTTATTACATTCTGTTGCATATGCATTTGATTATATCTCTGTTGATTCCGTTGATTCCGTTGAGTCTGTTAATAATGTTGAGAATAACGATAATGTGCAGCAAATCAAATTTTTGAAAACTGAAAACGAGCGTTTGATCAACGAACTTTCAAATGCAAAACGTCGTCTTCAATGGTGTCAAAAGGATTGTCAAAATCGAGAACTTGCTTTGCAAAACAAAATCAACCAGTTGCGCTCAAAATCTGTTGATCCTAAAATAGAACATCTGGATGATCAAAACGTGTCTTTAAAGTGTCAATTTCAAACTATGAACAAGAAATTGCCAAAGTCAAAACAGAATATGGTGTCATATTTGATTTACTCAAACAGACTCGTGAAAAAGCATCACAAGAACTTGATAATTATCTTGCACACACCAAAGATGTCGTACATAGAAATGCACAAATTCGCTCTGAAAATCAAGATTTGTTGCACACTATTGTTGAGTTGAAAGCAAAGTTAAGTAAGTATGATAATGATAAGTTTAGTAACACTAATGTTCCTGCAACTGAAAAGCAAAAACTTGCCTCTAGAAAACCAACTGACAAAACACAAGATTCTAATGTGCTTCCTTCCACTGATACATGAATAGTTGCCTCTTTTCCCAACGCTAGCACTTCACAGCTTAAGAGCACCTCAAGGAAGAATAGGAAGTTGCGACGTAAGAAAAGAACAATAAAGACCTCTGAAGTAGAAGAACACCTTAGGACCTTGAATAAGACTCAAGTTGCACCCACTATAGATATTGCGTCTGACAAATGTAATGGAAAAAGTGATGTAATGAATGCTGAACCTTTAAGTACTTTAAATGTTAAGTTTGAAGCTTCTTGTGTTGGTTGTCGTAAAAGTATGTTTTCTGGATGTCATGACAAATGTGTTGCTACGACTATTTTATCTCGTAAGCGGAACAATAGAAAATGGACTACCTCTTGGCCCATTAATGCTTCTAAGTCTGTGCTAGGTAAACCTCCTTCTAGTGCTCATGCTTTAATCATTGATGTACCTATAGAACCCACTTTACCTCCTAGGAAGAACTTATCATCTAGTGCTTTCGCTAAGACCAAAGCTAAGACTAGTTGGAGATGCGAGAAATGGTTACATAATACACTTGGCTTTACATGGATACCTAAAATCATGAACATGTGTGTTTCATCTATAACTGCATCGGAACCCTCTAATTCTACGGGTTCCGCATCTACTTCTATTCCATCTGTGTTGTCTGTGTGTAATGCAGGTTATACAGATCATCCTTTGGGTTGTTGATAGCGGATGTTCCCGACAAATGACAGGCAATCTTAAACTGTTATCAAACTTTGTTTCAAAGTTCATTGGCACTGTCAGATTCGGGAAGGATCACTTCACGGGTATCATGGGCTTCGGAGATTACATCAATGGGAACATCGAAATTAGCAGAGTTTATTATATGGAAGGTCTCGGTCACAATCTCTTTTCAGTCGGTCAATTTTGTGATGGAGATTTGGAAGTTGCTTTTAGGGAGAAAACTTGTTTCATTCGTGATCTACAAGGAAACGATCTTTGTCCGGTCAACGACATCAAGTCTTTACACAATCTCAATGCAAGACATGATTGCTTCTTCTCCCATCTGCTACTTTCTAAGGAAACATCTACAAAATCCTGGCTATGGCACCATCGTCTCTCACATCTAAACTTTCAAACCATAACCAACCTTGCACGGTTCAAACTTGTTGAAGGTCTCCCACGATTTCGGTATTCTAAAGATCACCTATGCTCAGCTTGTGAACAAGGGAAAAGCACACGTGCTCATTTTTCTTCAAAGGTGGAACACAGCTCACAGCATGTACTTCATATTCTTCACATGGATTTGTGTGGCCTGGTGCACGTGCAGACGATTATTGGAAAATGCTACATCTTGGTAATTGTGGATGACTACTCAAGATGGACTTGAATTTATTTTCTTTGAAGTAAAGATCAAGCTCCACAGATGATCATCACCTTTCTCACGAAAATTCAAGTTCACTGAACACAAATGACAAATCGAACGCATAAAGGAACTGAATTTGTGAATCAAACTCTTCGTGCTTATTATTTAGAAAGTGGGAATTGAGCATCAAACATCCATTGCACGTACACCCAAACAAAACGGAGTTGTTGAAAGACGAAACCGTAAGTTAGTGGAAGCTGCAAGAACGATGTTGATAAATGCAAAACTTCCAGATTACTTGTGGGCTGGCCGTCAACTTCATGCTACACTCAGAATCGTTCAATGATTACCAAACGCCACAACAAAACACCTTATGAGCTTATCCACAACCGTAAACCGAATCTCAAACACTTTCATGTATTTGGATCCCTTTGTTACCCGAATAATGATCGAGATGACTTTGGTAAGCTCAAAGCCAAAGCTGACGTTGGAGTCTTTGTTGGATACTGTGAAAATTCTAAGGGTTACCGGATCTGGAATCGTCGTACAAGGGAGATTATGGAAACGATTCATGCCAATTTCGATGAGCTTACAGAAATGGCTTCTGAGCAAAACATCTTGGAACCCGGACATAACCGTCTAAACTTCCCCCAAACCCCATCATCAGCAGAACCAAGCTTACAGCTTACTCGTCAACAAATGGAACAGCTATTTGCTCCTCTGTTTAGTGATGATATTGATCAACGTGCTCCAGAGGTATCAACTGCTTTCACGCTCAACCCGATAATAATCCTATACCGATACACACAAACAACAACAACTGTTGAAGAAGCACCTCCAATTGACTCTACAACAACAACCGAACAAATCGCATCCAATGACGCTGAACCAGCTGATGATTTTCTGAACCAAGAAGTACCACAACCTGCAAATTTTGATCCAAATGCGTTCTTCAATCCGTTTGCTAATGAAACTGCCACTTCCGATGTTGCGGAATCATCTACAAGCCATTTGAATCCTCCCAATCTGCACAATGTATATCAACATCAACCCTCCACACATCGTTGGACTAAAGACCATCCTCTTGCGAACATCATTGGAAACCCGAATCAACCAGTCATAACTAGACAACGCCTTCGTGACGACGGTGAACATGCATTTATGCACTTACCGCTTGTCAATCTGAACCCAAAAACATTAAAGAAGCAATGACTAACGACAACTGGATTGAATCCATGCAAGAAGAACTTAATCACTTTAAACGTCTTGAAGTATGGGAATTGGTTGAAAAACCAACAGGGGTCTATGTTATTGGTCTGAAATGGATTTGGAAAAACAAGTTGGATACTGAAGGTACGGTTATCAGAAATAAGACACTTCTGGTGGCTAAGGGTTATAGACATGAAGAAGGGATCGACTACGAGGAATCATTCGCACCGGTTGCTAGACTTGAGGCTGTACGGATTTTTTTGGCATTTGCGGCTCACATGAACATCACGGTCTTTCAGATGGATGTCAAAACTGCTTTTCTGAATGGTAAACTGAAGGAAACAGTCTATGTTAGTCATCCAGAAGGATTTGTTGATCCAGAGTTCCCTAATCATGTCTACAAACTGAACAAGGCTCTCTACGGTCTCAAACAAGCCCCTCGGGCGTGGTATGATAAGTTATCATCATTTCTTATTGCCAATAATTTCACTAAAGGATCGGTCGACCCAACACTTTTCATACAATATCACGGGGCACACATTTTAATCGTGCAAATTAATGTGGATGACATCATTTTTGGGTCAACACATCTAAAGTACTCAAACGCTTTTTCAAAACTAATGAAAAAACATTTTGAAATGTCTATGATGGGTGAACTTACGGTCTTTCTAGGACTGCAAGTTCATCAATCACCCCGTGGTATTTTTCTGAGTCAGTCCAAATATGCCCTTGAAATTTTAAACAAACATGGAATGCAAACCTGTGATACCTATGCCACACCTATGGCACATACCAAGAAACTGGATGCTGATTTGCATGGGAAATTGGTTGACCCCACCAAATACCGAAGTATTATTGGGTCTCTCATGTATCTAACACCAAGTAGGCCGACATTGTATTTGTCTGATATCTTTGCTCCGTTATCACCGAGACCAATCAAACTCACCTCTCTGAAGATAAAAGAATCCTCCGATACATCAAGGGAACCATTAACTTGGGAATCTAGTATCCGAAGGATTCTGGTTTTGAACTAATAGCTTTTTCAGACGCTGATCACGCAGGTTGCTTAGATTCACGAAAAAGTACTTCAGGAGCTCTACAATTTCTTGGTGATAAACTGGTGTCATGGCAATCGAAGAAGCAGGACTATACATCGTTGTCCTCAACCGAAGCAGAATATATAGCCATGTCGGCGTGTTGTGCTAAAGTCATTTGGATGAGAACACAACTCAAAGACTATGGTTACGTATTTGACAGAATCCCGATGTACTGCGACAATCGAAGTGCTATTGCGATCTCATGCAACTCTGTTCAACATTCGAAGTCCAAGCACATCGATCTTCGATATCATTTCATAAAGGAGCATGTGGAAAAGGGTACCATTGAATTATATTTTGTGGGTACTGAATATCAACTGGCAGATCTTCTCACCAAAGCCTTAGCTCCTGCTAGGTTTACTGAGTTGGTCCACCGGATTGGTATGAGGTGTTTGACTCCAGAGGAACTGGATGAACTTTTAAACCAATCTTAAAACCAGTCAAACACCAAAACCTCTTTTGTAAATATTTTTCAAAAACAAAATACAAAAATATAAAATTTGATAAAATTCAAAAATATTCTTCTATCTAATTTCTCTCAAACATGGCAAGTACAAATCTTCAGTCAACACTTTGTTCCATCAAACTTTTCACAATATTCCCGAACAAGTGTTGAGGGGGAGAAAGTAAATATTTTCTGTTTCATAAAACCTTGTACTTGCATGTTACCTTATTCTGGTTGTATCTTTGATAAAGGTGGTCACATTTCTGGTTCATTGACACTCCCCGGACCCTAATTTGTAAAATTTCTTTATTTCTAAAGTCAAGGGGGAGTGTCGTCAAGTTTTTTTCCAAAACTACACTTCATACATAACCAAAGTGGAACTTAAAGGCTATGGATGAAAATGGTTGAGGAGGAGGGACCAAAGTTGTCAAAAGTTTAAACCCATTTTAATAAAACCTCTCCACCTAACATTCAAAACACATTAACTTCCACATTTATTACAACAACCTACCAATCCTACGCCTAACATTCATTCTGCTAATCCGTGCTTTAAACTCCTGATTTGTAAGTGGTTTAATGATCTTCATGTATTTACAAACATTGGTTATTTAATTTCATAAACATCCAACGGCTAGATTTTGAGTTTTGGGTGATTTTGTGTTCTACGCGTATGCGTATGAACACTAAATCATCATTGGGTGTTTATGATGGTAAATGTTGTGTCAAATTGCTTAAAATTAAGTGTTATAAATATTTCCAACATGAAAATCCACCCAGAAAACGTTTTAATCTTGTTTCAAGAATTAGGGTTTATGCGTGGATTTGGTGGTTTTTTCTGTGAGAATGTTTCTGGATAATTAGTTGCTTATATGATGTTTGATATGTGTTGAATTAACCAAAACCCACCTTGATTCATGTCCAGAAACTCAAAATTTGCAAAATTAGAGATTTAGGGTTTAGACTCATACGAATTGGGTATTTTTGATACATAAGGATTTTGATGTTAAAACTTGTTGCAACACATTCATATTGCCTCTAAGACATCTCATAATGAATTTGGTGCAAAATCTAAGGCTAGATCTCTTAGTTGTAAAATTCAAACTTACGGTTTAAGTTTTACGCGTAAGAAAATCTTACGCGTAACTGTTAATCATTGTGATTCCATTTAAGATTGAAAGGGATTGAAAATTGTGTTAATGAACATGTTATGATGAACTTATCTCAGGTTTTGCTCGTGAAAATTCAGAATCAAGGTTAACCAGTGGATCTCTACGTATATGGATCACCTTACGCGTAGAATGTTACTCGTAAGAGAAATCTTACGCGTAAGGTTCGACAAAGGGACTACGCGTATCCTGTGAAGGATATGCGTAAACTTGAGTCTTACGCATAAGGTTCACTCTTACGAGTAAACCTTACGCATAAGCTCTAACATACGCTTACGCGTAAGCTTTATGCCAAGCTCTTTTCCTACGCGTAATATTTCTTACGCATAAGAGAAGTTCCTACGCATAAGCTTATGCTTACGCGTATGGTTGACTGTTTACACATAAGTTTGCAATTTCTACGCTTAAGCCTTGTTTTAACCTTAATCATGAATTGTTACGCGTACATACTATAACAACTCGTAATTCAGGTCATTTATCAAACTTTGAAAATTTCACTATTCATCTCGGGAATTTACTATTCATCGGTTACTATTCATCATTTTACTATTCATCGTTTTTGAAATCGATTTGATATTTTGAGAGGTTATTTCAAAATTTTACTATTCACGAAAAACTATTCATTCCCGGAGAAAAATCACTATTCATGATTCACTATTCATCGTTTTTCGTAAACTAGGTTTACGAGTATCAAATACGCGTAACCTTGAGGGTTAAGTTGCGTATTCATGGAACATCATCGAGAACACTTCAAATAGACTAGAGTTAGTCTACATATCATCAGTAACATCATTTTCATATTAGTTCATGCATGGGTTTGCATATTTCATTAACGTATATTTATCTATTAAATAAACGCTATCGCACAATCATTTATTTTGAATAATTGATCCGACACTTCCAACAATTGTCCTGATATATTTTTATACTCATTTTAAGACTATAAAAATTATATTATTAGTTTACCCGATGTTTTGAATTTATTTTGTATATAAATTGTTATATATATATATATATATATATATATATATATATATATATATATATATATATATATATATATATATATATATATATATATATATATATATATATATATATATATTTACGACGGTTTTCGTAAATTCAACTCGATAATTATTTATTCACTCAATTCTTGCGAGAAATGCATTTTTATAATTTTTATGACATTGATATATTTTATTTTGTTCCGTTAAAATCGATTTCTATCTAACGCTACACTTAATACCTAATTATATTTACAAAATATACAATATACATAACTTAAAATACAATTAATTATCAAAATTCTTCCATCTTATCCCCATTTTGATCTTTCCAACCAAACCCCCCCTTGTCATCTTTTATTTTAAATATCTTAGCCTAGGAAGTGTACACATACTCAACTTTACAAGATATTTGTAGTATACAATTAATATACTCATCTTAGACACATACAACACATACTAAAAGGTGAAACAAAACTAGAAACTCTTCCATCTTTTTTTGTGATGATCGACCAAGCAAGAAACACCAAGAAGAAATCATAGTTTTTCAAGATTCAAGTGATTATTAAACACTAGTTTACTTCTCTATTATGTTTTGAAATAAAAACCAAGAAGTATTTAAGTACCTAGTTACTTAAACCTCATCATACTACTAATAAGTGTTCTACATATTTTTACTACTCTTTCATAATATTACTTGAGCTATTTTATCATTCTAGTAAGAAAAACATGCAAGTATCATATGTATTTATACCACTTTTATTTGTTTTTAGTACTTATTATGAGTTTAAACTATCCTATAATTATTCCTATGGAACTTATCATTGTTGATGAAGTTTAGGAACCCATGACACCCTAAGAAGGTGTATGGTAGGTTTAGAATATATTTGGTGTTGATTTGAAGTGATTGGAACAAGATTTACGCAAGAAAAATCAAGTTAGACGATATAAATAAAGTTGCTGTCCATTTTTGTAAAATCTGGAAATTTCGACAGGTCATGGACTATTTTGGTTTATATTTTCAGAAAATAGACTTTAAAACGAAACCGTAGTCGCTTGAACGGGTTAAAACGGATTTATAACGAAGAAGTTACGCTATTTTCAAGTTTAACGACGAAAACCAATTTTCTGAAAAATTCAAAGCTGTCAAGGGTTATTTAAGGGGCGAAAATGAGTTTTAAACATTATCTAAATGAGTAGATTTGTCAAAAATATATTAGTATACTTTAACACGAAACTAAGGATATATAAAACGTAGAAAACGGACTGATAACGACTAAGTTACACGCATTTTAAATATGGCCATCGTAACTATTTTTCACAAGTAATAACACTTACATATTTTTACTAGTCCAAAATGGTTATCGCAAGTGACCATGTTTGGAGCCATTTTTCATATCGATAGAATATTTTTGAGAAAACGATGTCTACTAGTAAAAATGAGTTCACCTATTATATTTTCCAAAATGTTTAACCGTTTGTCAAACGAAGGTATAACGAATAATATACGATCACTCAAAATTAGTCATTTTCATGAATTGTCAAAGTATATTATTTTACGATGAAAAGCTATAAATTCTTGTTCTATTTCTAAACGACTATCGTGGGATGTTGTTTCATTATATATAAGCGTAAAGTATTTTATAATTTGACAAAATGTCATAAACATATATTTTGACGATAAACTTTATTTTCAAAATGCACAAGTGGTATGGATATCATATGAGTTTGTATGCACAACATTATTTCATTAGATCATATCATTCATAATAGGTTGCAGTTAGAGATTGCACCTCATTTCAGTGTATCCACTTTTGCCATCATAATCATTGCATCAGGTGAGTTCATAGCCCCACTTTCTATTACTTAATTGTTTTACAAACTCTTGGGGGAGATACATGCTTTGAACTGTACGTTATATCCAAATAGTTTATTGTCACTAAGTATTATATTGCCATGTTTGAAGTCCCTACATCATGCACCATTAGTCACTTGCGAGTGAGCGCGAATATTGTGAATAGGCCTATTGGAATTAACACACCCATTCTTATTGACCCAGTTAGGGGAAATCGAACGCACTATATTCGAATCAATAAGGTAAATTGGCAAGTTTACCTACTAGGGCTGCGATGAAACGATTTTACCAATTTCTATTGGTACGAGGTTTACGCTTTGGTTGTCATGAACTTAGTGAAATAAATGTTGTTTTGTTTTCAACGATGTGTGTGAAACAATGTAACTCACACTACGAATATTGTGTTCAAACGAATTAATTAAATCTATGGATTTCACTCAACCTTTGTGTTGACTGTTTTAAGCATGTTTTATCTCGTGTATTAGCATATCATCATGGCTTGCATGAAGTCGTGAAATGACGCTGCCTCACATATATTTTATGCTCTTAACTATCGTTTGATTGTAACAAATTCATTTTGGTACTTTGGAAATCTTTTGGGACCTATACTTTGTAAACTCTGATTATTTTACTAAATCAAACGATGTATTTTCCAAACGACACTTTAGGTCGTTCAATATGACTGTAACTGTGATGCTATGGCAGTCATCCCCCAGGAATTCCATTACGCTGCAAAACAAATATTTTGGGGGTGTGACACATACTTGTAAATAAATAAATCATAACGTCACGAAACCAAAATGTCACTAATAAGCTATAATGGTTAATATGTTGTATAAATAAGTGAAAATTTGGATTTTAAAACTCAAAATTGATAAATTCACGATACTTATCAAGACTACTTTGGACAATTGGACAAACAAGTGACATTAAACTCGTAACATTCATAAACATAACATATTCAATAATTGGACAATCAAATCAACTGTTGACTAACGTAATGTCTTTCGATATGTTGGTTCTTTTGGCTCAATATCTTTCAGATCACAATATGGACGTCACAATGCAAAACGTTGATGCACCAAATGTTCTCACAATGGAAGACATCTTCCCCACAGGTTACATAATGAAGATTGGGAAGAACAATCTCAAAGTCGATTTTGATAACTTCACGTGTTCTGAGTCTTCTTGTCAAATTGCAGTGGATATTCTGAAGACTCATCCTTACAAGAATATGCTCACAAATTCTGCAACTGTGCCGGAGATTTATGTTCACCAATTCAGGCACACCATGCAGAAGGTCAAAGGTCAAGATGTTGTGACAATGACACTCAACGACAAACAATTCACAATCACTCCAGCAGACTTAAGGGCAATTCTCCTTCTTCCTGACATCCAGCTTGATACTTATGTTGCTACTCCTTCAGAAGAGGTCACTCTCCAGTTCATGGTCGACATTGGCTATGATGAAGCTGCTGGGATTATCACCAAACACTCTTTAGTAGATCTTAAGAACATTCCTCAGCCATGGAGAACTCTTTACATCATGATTGCCAAATCTGTATCTGGACGTGATAGTGGTTATGAGCATCCCAAGCTCATGGAAATACAAGTATTTTGGGGCATGGTCAACATGATACACATCGATTTCGTAAGTCTAATTTGGGATGACATGATGACATATTTCAGGAAACCTGGCACCAAAATCCCTTACATCAGATACACTAAACTGTTGATCCAGAGGATACTCGGGAATAATCTTGATATTCCTTCGAGACTTGATGACCCCAACCATCACTCCGTGTTGTTTGAGCCTACACTCAATGTTGTCAGGTTCAAAGAATCTACTACGAAGAAACAAGGTGCTGTTTTGCCAGATTGCCTTCTTACTGCTGAGATCAAGGAATTTTAATCGTACAAACGTTATCTGGAAGCAGTGGCATCAGGCAAAGTGGGGTTCATAGATGAAAAGTCCTCTGGTGTACTTGTCAAGAAGACGAGGAGATCGGGCAGTGCTGGAAGTGCAACAACCACTGGGAGTACCCGAAAGTATCCAAAGCGGACTCATACCCTCAAAGGAAAGTTCCATCGAAGGTTGCTATCCATATTCCTAAACCAGAACCCAAACTGATGGACGAGGACTACGAGAACACGTAAACGCACGAAGAGGTTATCTACCGAAACCGCCACAGATGATACACTAACAGCTTGAAAACCTCTAAGTCCCAAGTCCGATAAAGGGAAAACTCCAGTGGAAGAACAGAAAAGGTCGAAAGCTCAGATGAAGAGCCACAGGATGAAGCCAAAGATTACAGAAAGACACTAAAAAATCTTCGACTACAACATGTTGCTCAGGAATTTAATCGTGAACAAACAAGAGGCCCTGGTGATTCAAGTAGTGGTGGACTAACAATATCAATTCGTGATGTAGTTAATCAACCCGATAAGCGTATTGGTGCCACCGCCAAGGAATCTACCGAGCAACAGCAACAATCATATGAAGTTCCGTTCACTTTTGAGGAAGAAGGGGAACCAGAAAAGTATGAGAAGATCACGGATGAAGATATTTCAAGAGCTGACAAAGAAAGAATTGAAGAGGAAGCTCGAGCCAAAGAAGAAGCCAGGATTAAAGCTGAAGAACAGGCTAAAGCTGAAGAAGAAGCTGATGATTATCTTCTAGATAGTCCTGTCCGTAGCAAGGAACAAACTTTTGAGCCACCAAATGACTCATGACTCATCTTCGTCTGATTCATCTTCTCATTCATTAACACCACCCTCCAAAGACACCACCACCAGATCCGCATCCAGATCTGTAAAGAAACCAACTGATACTTGGGCATCACGTGCCAAAACAAAGATTGTTAATGCTGTCAGGCAAGTAAGGAAGAAGAACGTGGTCAACAAGAAACTTAATCAACTGGCCGACAGAATAAACATTCTTCAGGATGTGATAAACGAGTTTTCAGATGAAAGGGAACAAATACAATAGTTTCTTAATAGATATATCCAAGGGGAAATGGAAAAGACGATCCGAGAATCTACTCACAAGTTTCTTCTCGACACCGTCCCTGGAGTGACAAGAGATATGTTCACCAGACAACTTTATCCAAATCTCATGCAATTGGTCAAGCAAACAATGCAATCTACTCCTGTAGCAATGCAAATAAATCCAATTGAGCTGCGGTTGTCTCGATGCATTGATTTCCAAGCTTGTTCTACATATGTCTAAACGATCTCGAACGTTACTCGACGAAGCTAAACTTTTTGAGGCATTGCCGGAATTTCAACTCAAAACTTCATACAAAGCGGCAAATGAAAGGACTAAGCGCCCAAGAGACGATGATGATACGAATAAGGATTCGAGGTGAAACGAAGAAGAAAAATGACGATTCATCTACTATGCCTCCACCAACCCAAAGGACCTCCACCGCTAGAAGATCTCCACCACGTTCTTCCGCAAAGACAAACCTCGGACTCGAGTCACCACCACAAACGAGAAACCGGTGATCACTTTCAATATACTGGTGGTGACGATGAAGAAATTCCCGAGCCCCAACAACAACCTACTTCTTCTACATCAACAAAGAAACCAAAGATCATCACCAAAGCCTAAGAAGAAGAAAAGATCGAAGTTGTGTCATGGCTAGATGATGATGACATCAAGAGTATGACCGGTTCTCAAAACTTGTTGATGCAACTCCTCGCCACGGAAGGTCAAGAACCGGTAGATGGTCGCACAATGGAGCATGTGAAGCTTATAGAAGAAAAGTTCAAAGTGAAGAAAATGACTAAAGCAGAGTTGAGGCGAATCAAGAACGACGCCTTTCAACTACTTAAGGACGTCATACAGGCCATTGAAGTCGAATATCATCTCGACAACATAGCACGAGCCATGTCTAACAACATTGATTTGCTCAATCCTGAATCAAACATTGACTTCACCTGCACTGCACAAAGCTCCATACTACACCGACCGACCAAACCACTACCTACCATTGGCCGACCGGATCAACCTAAGATTCCCTACCGTTATTTCTTCAACAACGACTTGGAATTCCTTCTACACGGTAGCGATGTCACCAAGAAATACGCTACATCACTCACCCTCCCTTTCCCGGCAGCAATCTACTCTAATAATATAGCCATCGAGGAAGAAGCCACACACATGTTTACGGACAAAGTGGAAAAGTATGACCTCGATGCACTGTATGGGATTCATCATTGGCCAGAACGAAGACGAATCGACTACAGAAGCTGCCAGGTTCGGGACGGGTTAGCATACAGGTTAAAGGAGATCCATGAAGGCATAGGGTCACCGAAGAGATGGAATTCGAGGGATAGGAGGGATGTAAAGAAGATCATCACTCGGATTGATGAAAGGTTGTTCAGACGGGATCAGATAAGGACACTGGAGAGCTTTGTTGGTGGGCGTCCGAGCATATCTCTCACAGCTACCAACGCCCGCATGAACTCCCGGTGTTATTGCTAATACCGGTACCCCTTGATTTGTTTCTCTTATCATTATTTGGATGTGTGATTTATATTTGACAATGGCTTGTGCACACATAACAGTGTACAACCCGTACTTGTAATGAAAGGACCCTGTGGTACGCTTCAGTGCCACAATCCTTATACAAGGAGCGAAAGCTTCTTACTTTTGAGTAAAACTAATCAAAACTTTCACTTTCAAAGTTTTGCTCAAAAGAACAAGTACTTCCCCTTATGATTTTCAAAACCTCAAAAGTTAATATCACTTGTTGAGGGGGAGTATTTGATAAAAACTTTGTTCACAAATTGTTCTTCGTGGAAATCTTCCCACAAAACTCGAAATGGACATATTCGACATCAAAATTTCGTCAAAAACAACATTAATATGCCATTTTTGAGGGGAAGAAAAAAATTACGTGATAAGAAATATGTTGTGAATTGCTATTGAATCCTCGTACTAAAGACTTAACCAATGAATTGACGAGCTCTTAAATATTAGTAACTCGAAAAGACTTGTCCGGGACGGGTAATAATTTCAAGCTAGTTCGCTAGTGATGTAAACGTGTCTCGCAAAGGAATTGTCCTAGTAGAATGTACCATTCGAGAAACTCTTGGTAGACATGAACCTTGACGGGTCAAACCTACTCTCCAAGGAGTGTTTACAACTTCAAGCTGACCTAGTCAGTGATGTAACCGTATCTCGCAGAGAACTGTCTATCTTGAGTTGATCAATTCAAAAGTGTGCGCTCTTCTCTCACCGTGCAGATTTCTGTCAAAATACTTAAGCACGTATGGAGGGGGAGTATTTCTGCAAAATATAAAACTCTTTCAGTGGTACAAAATGTTTTTAATCATAACCACTTTGAGAGATTTTAATGAAAATGGTTTACGGAAATATAGGTTAGTCATGGAGTTATAACGTGACTAAGGTTAGGAATAACCGTCCTATGATCTGCCAGAGCCGGAGGGATCTACCCAAGGACACCACCAATAGTTAGAATTTAGAAGTCCTTAGGTATGATTATAAAAAGTAGAAAATGAGAATCGGAGAAAGAAGGAGTTGAAGAATTAAAAAGAAAAGTAAAGAAAAGGGTGAAAATAAATAGCAATCCAGATTATTCAACTTAGGGCAGACACCGGGTTCAATACATATGCTACTGGATGTCACTTGATGACACCGGTATTGAAGATTAAAGTCGTCATGGACCCAGTGACGCATGCACTAAACCTTCTTAGCCACTCAATTTTCTCTCAACAAAGCTTGTTTCATTCTCACAGGGAACCCTACGTAAAATATCGGCTTTCTCTTAGAGATTGCTGGTATTGAAGAAGGAGACCCTCTCCCTAGTCTCCGCTCAGGAAAACCAAAGCGCACTATTGAGTCTAGAACCACGAGATTCATCAAAAGATCTCTTAGGTACACTTGACAATCCATCGCTTGTCGTTCAACAATAAGTACACAAGTGATATATTATCGAGTCCTTCACAGATCTTAGCAATCTGTCGAGAACATTTATGAGGGGTTCACAACTGTGATCCTCAGTGATTGAATGGAAACTCATGCCAGGGTCAACATCAAACACCCGACAAAGCATGTCACTTTGGTAACTCCTTGTGGGTTACGCTTAGTGTGTCTCAAACGGTCTACAATCGTGGGGTGATGCTTCGGTGTACCTCGTGACTCACCGAACTGTAGGTGTACTTTGGTACATCGCGTTATCTCACTTGTGGGAATCCAGTTCAGGAACAACCTTTGTAAGAATTACAGACGTGTTTTCACACTATCTTTGTTAACACACTCGAAGTTCAAACTTGTAAGCGCTGGATTATTTCTAACCCATGTTTTATGTCTTCTTCTTATGAATGCTCGCGGGAGTAAAAGATCGTGCAGACTCTTCACATGCTCATACCAACAACATCACTAAAGAAGTTCTCTCTAATATTAAAGGCAACACAAAGTCACAATGATTCTTCACCAAATCAAAGAATCTACAAAGTTATAAAGACTCGAGAACTACTTCACATCTGGAATTCACTATCATATGAGCGTGTGAGCATGTTGGAGAAAGACGTGGAGACGCTGAGCAACGGCGATCCGTAGTGACAACAACATACTATCACAACCACCACAAAGAACAAAAGAATCTAAGAACAAAGAAATCAAAAACGTCAAAGCAGAATACTTCAAAAGTAACAAGATCCCTACACTGGGGAGATTGTTCGAATCAAGGCACTTCTTCTCACAAGAAAGAAGAATGTCAGAAGACGTCAAAGCTACTATTACATCTGCACCAACAACGTTTCAAATTACTTAAGTCATACATTACTAACACTTAGGGGGAGATTGTTGGAATCACTCCTAAACCATTTCTCAAGTGTTAGTAATCAATATGTAATAGTTAGCTTAATTAAGGCTTTTATGTTAGTACTTAAGGCAAGGCTTATGTAGAAAGCCCATAAGCCTTGGCCCAAGCCCAATAAGGAAATGAAGGGAGCTTGTGTGTTGCCCTAGCTCCTTCCCTATAAATACCTTTGTAACTCTCATTTGAGAGTTGGTTGTTCATTTTATCACATTTCCTACACTTAACCTTTCTATATTATTTCGTGTATGTGTTATTGTGTTCAACCGATCACTCCTTCATCTCTATTTCTTGTATTGATGCTTGTGTTACAAACATGGTGACCTAACACAAGCTCAAACATCATCCAGGCTCTGACACCCTTAGGCCTGACGCCGTTAGGCTCTGACGCCCTTAGGCTTTGACCTATTAGGCTCTGACCCCTTAGGTCCATAACCTTTAGGCTCTGACCCCTTAGGTTCTGAGGCATTCAGGTCCAACGTCCTTCAGGCTTAAACGCACTTCAGGATCATACGTCAGCAATCGGCTATGACATTCTCAACAAACGTTAGTCTAGGACACCATAATCCAGGCATTCTATTGCGCTAGACTTGGGGGGGGGGGTTACCGCATGTGTACATATCGACTCAGCCCTATCTTGTGATTGCTAGACTGCACGAAAGCCATTAGCGAAAATGAAAAATTTTCAGGGCATATTAAACTATGCTCATTATCCTCTCCTACGAGATGAGATGAAGGTACCAATACACCTCATACGTCACTTGGGGAACATGACTTACAACATAAGTCATTATTACAAGGAAACTTATGAGTCAACCTGGAAAAGCAAATCCTGATACCCGAACCCTAGTTGCCTGACACAAAGCTGAGGTAGGTCAGTTATTTCAAAGTCCAGCATCATCTCACTTGTACATGACATAATACTGGACTGGGAGGATTGATTACGCATGTTTATGGCACTACATAAATTAAGTTCACATGTTTAGACAAAGCCCAATATTCACATAATGGCCCAAAGGCCCCCATCTCAACATCCTTGCCCTAGTTCCGCCCTATATATACCACATGATATAGGGAATTAGGGTAAGAAAGTCACACAAGCCTCTTCTAATAAAGCACACTTTACTTTACAACCTTATTAGGCTCCTCTCCCACAAAGAGTGGATCTACATCAACTATTGTCTAAAACCCTTCTCTTCATCCTCTCCTACGAGATGGAGACGAAGGTACCACAAAAACCTTCTCTTCACCCTTTTTTACGAGGTAAGACGGAGGTACCCGGTCGATGTTAGTGTTACCCCGACTACAGGAATATCTTCCATCTCACGGGGTCCTTACCGTTCTACACGGGAAACCCGAGCATCCGAACTCCACCACCCGACTTGTACCCGCTTCAGACATGACAAGTGAACAATTATTAACATGAATATAAATATAAAGATGAAGACACGACCTCATGGATTACTGTGAGATGAAAATAAATACACGAGATTGTACATATTGCAGCGACACATGTAATTACTTTTTTAAGTTTAGATAAGGATCCGTAAAAATATTTTTTTAAAGATCATTACGTGCTATTAACCACGTATAATGTCTGGAACTTATATAGATAGTTAGTTTTAAACAAAATCAGCATCAACATTATGTGAATTAAATAAAGTTAAATACTTTGTTCGTCAAAAATATACATAATACAAATCTATATTAATACATAATAATAATAATAATAAAAATTATGTAAAAACCTGCGTGTACACAAGGGAATACCCTGAAATTAGTTTCGTATTATAACATGAACATGTTGACAAATCTATAGTTTATGATCCCAAAAGAGTATAAAGGATATTATGCTCATACAAGATCGGCTTGGCCCAAAAAGAGTAGTACCCATGTTATTAACATTTTGCATTTTGTTTTGAAATGGCTAGTTGAGAACTCTTCTATAAAGGTTATTATGATCCTAAAAGATGGGCTTGGCCCATAAAGGTGCCCATAAAAGGTTAATGGATATTAAGTGCAGATTAAAGTTTCAATCATTGACATTGTTCACCATTACATAATTTACATTTGTTATTTTATAACACAATAATGTTTCCTTTTTAGTTTAACTTTTCCTTTCCATTGTTTATTTTATAGAGGTACATTAGAAACTGGATGAAACGTATACACGTAACTAAGGTTAGAACAATGATTCAGCTAAGTTGAGGGATCATTGGATAATACATGATAAAACATGTGAATATTAGTCATTGTTTTGGTCTTAAATCATTCCAGAGAGGAAAATAATACATTGTTTAAGCTAAAAAACACTTTCATATTAACAAACAAAAAAAAGTGATATAATATGGTAGATAGACCCTTTTGGCGCTTTTCGCTTGTTGTATTTCATTTGTCTCTCTAGCATCTAAAATTTATATATATTTTCCCTTGGTGAGTTAACAATCCCACTTCCAGTAATTAAGGAAGTGGCGGAAACCATACACCGGGATCAAAGAATTTCATAACTATATCAAAATGTCACTCTCGTTAATTTCGGTGGCCCCGTATTAAGATATTAAGTATAAAAACACACACATAAAATATATATATATATATATATATATATATATATATATATATATATATAGTGCATTTGTATCATTAGTGCATGAACTAATCACTAGTGTATATTCTTTGATATTTGAAATTCATGACCAAAACAAAAACATATACATGTTGATATCATATATATATATATATTCAATTACAAGTCTATATATATATATATATATAAATATATATATATATATATATATATATATATATATATATATATATAAATATATATATATATATATATATATATATATATATATATATATATATATATATATATGAATACATTGAAGAATCTTTTCATAGCCGTCAAAGATCACTTACATACTCCCTTAAAACCGGTCATTACAAACACATTTTGCGGAAGAATATATATTTTTTAATTAACTTTTTTTTTTTTTTTTTTTTTTTTTCAAATGAAACAAAGAGAAGATCCCTATGCTCCTGGCACATGGATGTTAATAACTCAGATACAAAAATAAATCATGTGTATAACTTAACTCTATCTTCTATGGAAGTATCTACCCTTCATCCATATGACCCTTTTGCACATAGCTGCAAAAGAATATTTTTAGCATAACCATCTTTAACATTTTTTTATAACTAAACAAAAATGTGTTTGCTTGCCGTCTGCGCTCTCAAACCCGCGTGATTACGTCGTTATCCTTCAAACTGGTAAATTACTGTACATGTCAACATCGACATTTACAAATGTACGTACCTAAGTGTTCCTAAAGATATTACTACTAAAGAAACCTTCAAATCATTCAATTAACATAATAGACCAATCAAGAGAAAGTGAGGCAAGCCTTGTAATCAACGTTTGAAAAAGTTATGTGAATACCATCCAGACAAAATATTTGAAATTAATTGAAAGGTAAAAGTAACACTTTTTGACAAAACAAAATACTCCGCAGTTAATCGAGAAAAATGTGCTCCATTTCACATGGAACTTTTCATCTGTCATGAATATATTTATCTCGACGCTGAAACTCCGTTTGGACAATCTAATTATCTAAACCAAAACTAGAGGCTTCTTTACTTTCTAGGGAAAAAAATGTGGGGTCAAACCTTTTATCTCTTTTAATTGAGAGACTCATCAAAGCTAAAGTCTCTCCCATATAACAAGCTAATTAAGACATTATTTCAAATCACTTAATTTAGTAAACACAGTCCTAGAATCAATTATCTAGTTTTGTGGATACGGGCTACTTTAGCCCATCCCTATGACTACTTAACATTAGTGTTGTGGTGGCTAACCGGCTAAACCTCTCAAATAGTTCTTGATAAGTGTAACATTTGATTATGAGAATTGATTTGCTGTAGAAATTAATAGATAACACCACAATTGAATACAACCAACCACCCCTTGATTCAAACCATAAGAGATTCAGATACAATACAACAGAAATCAGACTATGATCGTACACAACTGTAAACAATCATACTACACATAAGACACAACTGATCAAGTATACTTTCTCAGTCTAACGGTAACAAGACTTGGATAGTGTGAACTCAGGAAGGTGAGAGATGATAAGAAGACAGCTTTTTTCTTGTCCTGTTCAACCCTTAGCAGCAAGCGACATTATATAGGCAGGAAGAATGAGTATGACCACCTTTAGCCCCTGCACATACAAAACATAGACAAAATAGAACCAAAGAAAGGTTATAGAGTTAGATAAGTTTCTGCAAGGGCAGAAACAGCCCCTGAACTTGAGAGCAAATGTTTGAACCTAAAATTCAACACCCTCCCTCAAACCTTTGACACTGAACATGTCAATCATACCAAGATTGTTACAAAGCAGCTTATGTTGCTTGCCATCTAAAGCTTTGGTAAGCACATCAGCTATTTGCTGAGAAGTATCTATTTTCTCAGTTTTAATGACACCAGCTGACACCTTTTCTCTAACAAGGTATGCATCAATTTCAAAATGTTTGGTTTTTTCATGAAACACGGGATTTCCAGCAATTTGCAAAGCAGAACTATTGTCACAATATAACACAACAGGTAACAGGTCTTTAACACTCATGTCCCCAAGCAAGTTAGATAACCAAATCACTTCACAAGTAGCAGAAGCCATGCTTCTGTACTCAGCCTCAGTTGATGACCTGGACAAAGTAGGTTGTTTTTTACCTTTTCAGGTCATTAAGATTCACCTAAGAAAACACAATATCCCGATACAGATTTTCTAGTAACTGGACATCTAGCCCAATCAGATTCTGCATAAGCTTTAACCTTAAGGTTTCCCTTGTTATTAATTTGAATTCCATTACCAGGAGAACCTTTTAAGTATCTTAGGACTCTTAAGGCAACATCTAAATGAGATTCAAGAGGAGCATGCATATGCTGGCTTAAGTAGTGAACATAATAAGCAATATCAGGTCTAGTATTAGTAAGATAAATGAGTTTACCAACCAGTTTTTGATAATTACCAATATTAGAGAGAGTTTTATCATCATCAGAAGCAATATGATTTAGAGTAGTATTCTCAGGCAAAGGAGAATCAACAGGTTTACAAGCAAGAAGACCATACTCATGTAATATCTCAAGGCAATATTTCCTTTGACTTAGACAAACACCATTATCATTTTCCAAAACTTCAATACCAAGAAAGTATTTTAACCTTCCTAAGTCTTTAATTTGAAATTTTGTTTTCAAAAACATTTAAAATTTTTCAATTTCATCAATATTGTTTCCAGTAATCACAATATCATCAACATATACAAGCAAAGCCATAAACACATTTCCGGACTTCTTAGTGAACAACGAATAATCATATTTAGACCGTATAAAACCATGTTCAGTAAGGGCCATGGTAAGTTTGGCATTCCATTGCCTAGGGGCTTGTTTAAGTCCATATAAGGACTTATTAAGTTTGACTACTTTGGATTCTTGATTATCAAAGCCAGGAGGTAAGGACATATAAACATCCTCAGTTAAGTCACCATACAAAAATGCATTATTAATATCAAGTTGAAAAAGACTCCAATTATTGCACACAGCAACATTAATCATGCATCTAACTGTAGACATCTTAACCACAGGACTAAAAGTTTCAAGATAGTCAAATATCTCATGCTGGCTACAGCCTTTGGCTACAAGCCTAGCTTTGTATCTTTCAATATCACATGTGGACTTATATTTAATTTTCCATAAACATTTACTACCAACAGCCTTTCTTCCTTTAGGAAGATCACATTCAGTCCAGGTATTATTTCTTTTTAAAGCAGACACTTCATTATTCATAGCCTCAACCCATTTATTATCTTTAATAGCTTCAGCATAACTAGAGGGTTCCACAGATTTATTTAAAGTGGTAGAAAAACAATAGTTAACAGGACTAAGATTAGAGTAGCTAACAAATTTTTCAAGCCCATATTTAACACTCACGCCTACCACATAATCATTAAACTTAGCAGGCATTTTAGAATTTCTAGCAGACTTTCTAAGAGCAGGCTGCTCTTGACTTGTGTTCTGAGTAGGAATGTGATCAATATCTGAGCTAGAACTGGAAGGGACATTTCTCTCAGAAATAGTATTGTCACCCATTGATGTTGCAGTGCCATTAATCCCGCCATCATCAGAAGTATATGTACTTCTGGGGCAAGATAAGGCACCACCATCATCATAAGGGGTATTTGAACCTCTCCTTTCATCATTGGATTTTAGATCAAAGTATTGCACATCAAAAAAGTTTAGATCATTTACAGAAGTATCTAAACCTTTATCAGTTTGAAGTTTAGAATTCATATTAAACGGAAAAATGGTTTCATAAAATTGAACATCTCTAGAATAAAACACCATTTTAGATTCAAGACTGTAAACCTTATAAGCCTTTTTAGTAGTAGAGAAACCAATAAGAACACACTTTTCAGATCTAGAAGCAAATTTATCAGAATTATAAAGAATAGTAGAGAAACACAGACAACCAAAGCTTCTTAGATGAGCAAGTTTTGGTTTCTGACCATACACAAGCTCAAATGGAGATTTCCCACTCAGAATAGAAGACGGTAACCTGTTAATTATATAGGCAGCAGTTAAAATACATTCAGGCCACATACTTAAGGGAATACCACTTTGAAATAACATACTTCTGGCAACATTGCATGTGCTTTCTCTCAACAATCCCATTCTGCTGAGGAGTATAAGCACAAGAGGTCTGATGAATAATACCAAGACTATTAAAAAAATTGCTCATTTTAGAATTTACAAACTCAGTACCATTATCAGATATGACAGTTTTAATACCACATTTAAACTGATTCAGCATAAGATTGATATGACAAACAAACAGGTTATAAACTTCATCTTTAGTTTTAACAAGATAAACCCAAACTGCCCTGGTATAATCATCAACAATGGTAAAAAAATACCTAAAACCATCCCTACTAGTGACTTCATAAGGTCCCCAAAGATCAATACGGACAAGATCTCCAATAGCAGAACTCTTATGCTCACTAAGGGGAAAAGGTTCCCTAGTCTGCTTAGCCTTGTGACAGATGTCACATGGAGAGACATGAAAATCCTTAGTGAATTTGAGATCAGATCGAAGAAGATTAACAGTTTGGTCAGAAGGATGACCAAGCCTGTTATGCCACATAGACTTAGACACATAGCACGTAATAGACATATTACCTATTGTTTGAATATTAGAGATGCAAGGAGAGGGAGAATCAAACAAATAGAGACCACCATTCTCACTACCAGTCCCCATGATTTTGTTTTGAGTCAAATCCTGAATATAACATTTAGTCTCATCAAAACCAACAAACATTCTGCTATCTTTAATTAGTTTATGGACAAACAATAGACTCACACAATACTCAGGAACAACCAACACATCATATAAAATAACTTTATCTGAGATTTTTAAGTTACCAACGTATTTGATTTTAGCAAGAGTACCATTGGGATGTCCCATAGTAAGATTTAAATAGGATATATCAATTATACCAAACATATTTAAGGTATTAACAGTCATGTGTTGGTTTGCACCAGAATGTATGATCCATCCTATACTGATTTTACACAAAACAGAGTTACTGTTATAGAATCTATGAAAGTTTATATTAAAAAACACATTATTATTCAAAAAACTAGGTATACCTGCCATGTTGGCCTGCATACTGCTTGAAGGCATATCATTGATAAGATTCATAAGTTTCATCATTTGATCATTGGTAAAAGACATAGTAGTACCAGTTTCTTTGGATGAAGAGCTAGAATTAGCATTAAAAGAAGACTTAAAACCATTAGATTTAGAAGATACATTTTTATTGTACCCAGGAGGATAACCAATCAAGTCAAAGCATCTATCAACAGTGTGACCAACTTTACCACAATTATTACAAAGCAAATTAGGATTAGGGCCCCTGTTTCCACCATTAATATTACTACTTCCAGTATTATTAAACTTCTTGTTGTCAGAACCAGAAAACTTTTTATTATCAAACCTCTTGTTGCCATTATTAGACCAATTAGTTTTAGACACAAAACTAGATATTTGAGGTTTAGATTCAGAACCAAAGGAAGATGAAGCAATGCCTCTGTGAGACTCTTCCCTGGAAACAATAACAAATGCCTCTTTCACATCAGGAAGAGTTTCTCTAGAGAGAAGACTGCTTCTGATAGGCTGATATAAGTCATTTAAGCCCATAAGAAATTGCATAAGTTTCATAAGTTGATTATGTTTTAACACATCTTCCCTAGCAGCACAAGTACACTTAGGCAATTTTGTCATAATATCAAATTCTCTCCATAAAGAGTTAAGCTTATGATAATACTCAGATACAGTCAATTCACCTTGTTTAAAGTTATTAATTTTCTGCATAAGACTCAAGATAATAGACCCATCAAGTTTATCATAGGTTTCTTTCAGTTCAGACCACACTTCAGAAGAATTTTCAGAAAAAATTTGTCCAAGATAAAGATCTTCAGACACAAAATTTAAGATCCATGAAAGCACAATAGAGTTGCATCTTTCCCACTGATTTGACAAGACATTACTAGAAGCATAAGTTTCTTTAACACAAGTTCCATTAATAAATCCAGTTTTGTTTCTGGTGTTAATAGCCAGTTTCATGGCAGTAGCCAAGACTCTATAGTTTTCAGTACCAGTTAATTTCACAGACACAATAGAACTAGTACTAATGTCATTAGAGTGGAGATGTAATGGATTACCCAAATCAAGATTGCTAATAAGGTCTTCATTACCACTACTATTACCAGGAGCCATGGAAACATGAAAATATCAAGAATAAGCAACAAGCAAATAAGACAGAAAGCAGAGACACCAAACAATAGACAGAAAACCAACCACCTTCAAACACAGATAACCACCAATAATCCAACACCAACTTCTCAATCCTTTAACCTACTCATCGTCAAAAAAAAAGAACTATAGCTAAACAATAAAAAATAAGAGATTAAACTAAACACACACCCAAGATTAACAAGACTCAGCCGAGAGAATTGGGTGTGACCAGAGCAGGTATTCACACCTCTCTAGGAGGCAGATCAAGAAGTTAGTCACACCGTTTGCACCCTCTCGACCAAAGAAAAGTTAATCTTAAAGGAGAGAAAATAAGCTTACAGTGCTATAAAGATGACTACGGAAACGAATCACAACACTCTTAATTCGCTTAGTTAAGAGATATTGTGATCAAAGAAGGTCCCAAAATGAACAGCAACCGATCTGAACAAGATCTCAACACAAGCACCCTTAATCACCAATTAAACAACTAAGAACCGTTGCAACAATATCAAAGAACCCAAATCTAAAGCTTAAACTGAAAAGCCCCAAATTGCCAACGAAACCCTAGATCTTAAAAAACTTCGATTACCAGAACCTACGCTGTGATACCATGTAGAAATTAATATACAACACCCCAATTGAATCCAACCAACCACCCCTTGATTCAAACCATAAGAGATTCAGATACAATACAACAGAAATCAGACTATGATCGTACACAACTGTAAACAATCATACTATACATAAGACACAACTGATCAAGTATACTTTTTCAGTCTAACGGTAACAAGACTTGGATGGTGTGAACTCAGGAGGTGAGAGATGATAAGAAGACAGCTTTTTTCTTGTCCTGTTCAACCCTTAGCAGCAAGCGACATTATATAGGCAAGAAGAATGAGGATGATCACCTTTAGCCCCTACACATACAAAACATAGACAAAATAGAACCAAAGAAAGGTTATAGAGTTAGATAAGTTTCTGCAAGGGCAGAAACAGCCCCTGAACTTGAGAGCAAAGGTTTGAACCTAAAATACAACATTTGCACACATTCACAATTGATTAAAATACTTCAAATAGTGCATTAAATACTTATACAATATCAATATTTTATTTGCTTTAATTATAGACTCTGCAAATAGTAAAACGAAGTGTGCAAATCATCTCTCTTTAATTATAAGTCACCTTAAAGCATAATATCTTTAGGATATACTATATGGCTATGTATTATTGTTTGATAATGGCCAATCTTTATTTTGGTCAGTTTTGTGAGTCATGGTAATTCGAATAGTTGGGACAGAAAGTTTAGAAGTGTTGTTTAGCTATTCTTTATCGTATCTTTATTAGTATTTTACAAGCTGGGGTCCCCTAGTGCATCATCTCTTTGGCTTGTCGGGATTGCCCATTGTTTGTAATTTTGTAATTTGTTTCTTTTGTTTTAATATATATATGTCGGTTGTTTTAAAAATAATTAAAAAAATAGATGCCAATTAAGTTAATAACTTTTAAGGTGGTGTGTTTGATGCAAAGCGTTTAGGAGCATTTAGGAGCGGTTAGCGATAGAAAGGATGAAGGCTGAGTATACGTAACAAACTTTTTCAAATTAACCAATATACATAACATACTTATTTTATTATCAATATACGTAATATACCTTCAAATACTTACCAATATACGTAATATTGACAGGTTACCAGTTTTTAAAGTTACAATAATGGTTCATGTCATTTGCGTTAACTTTTACCGTTAGTCCTTTGACATTTTTTAACTTAAAAAAGTTAGGTCCATGTGGTTTGCTTTGACTTTCATCGTTAGTCTTTTAACTTTCTTCTTTTTTATATATGGTTTTACACACATTTTTATATACGTTTTTATGCACACTTTTATACACGGCTTTTACACACGTTTTTTACATGCTTTTATACAAGTTATTACACACGTTATATATATGTTTTTTACACGTTTCTATACACGTTTTTACACACATTTTTATGCACATTTTTATACATGTTTTTTACACACATTTTTATATACATTTTCACACGTTTTTATACACATTTTTTACACACGTTTTTTACACGATTTTATGCACGTTTTTATACACATTTTTTACAACTTTTTATCATTTTTTTATACACGTTTTTATTCACATTTTTATACACATTTTTATTCGCGTTTTTTAAAACGTATATAAAACTGTGTTAAAAAACGTATAAAAAATATATAAAACCGTATATAAAAACGTGCATAAATAGTGTAAAAAAGCGTATATAAAAACGTGTGTAAAAATGTGTAAAAAAACGTACATAAAACCGTGTATAAAAACGTGTATAAAAATGTGTAAAAAAACTTGTAAAAAACATGTACAATAACATATTTTAAAAGTGTGTATAAAAACGTGTAAAAATATATATAAAAACATGTGTAAAAAAGTGTATAAAAACGTGTGTAAAAACGTGTATAAAAACGTATATAAAATAAATGAAAGTCAAAGGACTAATAGTGTTAGTCAAAGTAAACCACATGGACCATTATTTTAAGGGTTAATATACAAAAAAGTTACTAAACTTTCAAAAAAATTTGTCCTAAGTCACTAATGTTTATCTTCTGTCATCTAGGTTACTATACTTTACGTAACCGGTTATCTAAGTCACTAACCTTTTTTTACCGGTATTTTGGCTGACGTGTATACACACCAAGTTGTGGCACAAGTTATCTAGGTCACTAAACTTTGCGAAAAATTTGTCTTAAGTCACTAATGTTTCATTCCTGTCATCTAAGGTACTAAACTTTGTGAAAAATTTGTCCTAAACTAATGAAAATTTGGTCCTAAGTCACGAGTTGTGGCACATGTTACTGAACCTTTAAAATTATACGTTTTATACGATTTTATACACCTTTTAAACGTTTTTATTCATTTTCATTCGTTTTTATACGTTTTTGTTTGTTTTTACGCTTTTGTCCGCTTTTATACGTTTTCGCTTTTGTCCCATTTTTACGTCCATTTTATATCGTTTTATGTTTTCATCCATTTTTATACGTTTTTGTCCGTTTTTATATGGTTTTGTACAATTTTTATACGTTTTTATGTTTTCATTCGTTTTTATACGCTTTTTTTCGTTTTTATATGGTTTTGTACAATTTTATACGTTTTATTTGTTTTTTACGTTGCCCATTTTTCTTATGTTTTTGCCCGTTTTTCTATTTTTATACGATATAAAACGGATGAAAACATATAAAAACGGATGAAAACGAATAAAAATGTATCAAAATGTACAAAACCGTATAAAACGGACAAAACGTATAAAACGGATGAAAACATAAAACGTATAAAACGGACAAAACGTAAGAAAACAAACAAAACGTATAAAACGAATGAAAATGAATAAAAACGTTTAAAGGTGTATAAAATCGTATAAAACGATATAATTTTAAAGGTTCAATAACATGTGCCACAACTCGTGACTTAGGACAAATTTTTCATCAGTGACTTAGGACAAATTTTTCGCAAAGTTTAGTACCTTAGATGACAGGAATGAAACATTAGTGACTTAAGACAAATTTTTCGCAAAGTTTAGTGACTTGGGTGACACATATATTGAAAAAGTGTGCCACAACTGGTTGCCCTTCCATGTAGTGACTAGGGTGGCACATATAAAAAAGTTTAGTAACATATGTGAAAAACCCGTGAAGTATAGTAACCTAGATGACAGAAGATAAACATTAGTGACTTAGGACAATTATTTTTGAAAGTTTAGTAACTTTTTTGTATATTAACCCTTATTTTAACTTTTTTAAGTTAAAAAATGTCAAATGACTAACGGTGAAAGTCCAACGCAAACGATAGGGACAAATACTGTAATTTTTTAAAGTGGTAACCTGTCAATATTACGTATATTGGTAAGTATTTGAAAGTATATTACGTATGTTGAGAATAAAATAAGTATGTTACGTATATTGGTTAATTTGAAAAAGTTTATTACGTATATTCAGCCTTCACCATTGTTTTTAATGCTCGTTTGGCAAACATTAAGTAATTGTATCTATTTTCTCAGAATGCTTTTTTCCAACGCTCTATAAAGTAGCATTTAGGAGCGTTGAGCATTTAGGAGTTATTTTACATATTATAATTACAACTACAACTACGTTACCAAACATTTATATAAAAAAAATAAAACTGTTGTTTATAGTTACTACTTACAGCTACTGCTATATTTGCTAAACACACCCTAATGTCCCACATTCATTTTTGAAATACTTTAGGACATACACTAAGAAAAATGAGTTCAATACATTTTTCGCCCTTTTACGTTCTATATATATAGTAACAACCGCATAACTTTATGGTATTAGGGCATCTATTATGGTAAATTATCATAAAGCTTATTTATCGAGGTAAAACCCTTTACCAAAAAAAAAATTTATTACAAAGCTTTATAAATTAAAATTTTCATGCCACATCAATAAGTTTTATACCTTTTGAGTTAATAAACTTATTTCTACTATGATATAAACATCTTTAAGCTTTATAATTGTTTCACACAAGACATGCACTAAATGTCTTGAGATTATGAAGAGGTCTAAAATTTAAGACCTTTTCATGCTACATGGGTATAAAATGAAACTCCACTATGGCTAATATAAAACATAAACTTTTTCAAGTTTTTGAGGCCTATTCTTAAACCTCTCATAGTTGATGCTCTTAGCTGAATAGAGTTGAGTTTAATATCATATTCTTTAAAGATTCAATGAACAAATCCTGAAAACTCAATTTTTTCACCCAAATTAAAAAAAAAAAAGCCATTTTACACATTTTTTTTAGAATAAAATATATTGCAAATGATAAATCGTTAAACGACAAAAAACACGCTATCACGGCGAGAATTATTTATCTTTTAGTAGACAGACACTTTGATATATTTTCGCCGAACTTTTCTATCTCGAGTTTTAATTTGCATCTGAAAAAATCACATGTGATTTATCATTGTTAGCTTTCTAAGTGACGACATTCACGGGAATTGCATTAGTTATCTAGATTGCTTATTCGCAGGTAATACTTGTCATTATTGTAAAGATAACACATGTAACGCGTATATAAACCCTACTAGACTCCACTAAGAGGGTATGCATGAGTTATGCTAGTTCATTCATTAATAAAACTTTTGATTTCTCTCCACCCTCTCGCTACTTTCTCTCTCGAGAAATGAAACATGTATCTTATGTATTTACCTCAATCTCGACCTCCCGATCATGTTAGGATCTGGATATCTTTGTGTACCATCCCAAAATATCGCAGCGGAAGATAGTGCCACTGGGATGCTACTTCATAGTACAAAGTTCAAGTTACAGAAAACGACTTCTAAATGAGAAGTTGTGAAATGTTACCATTCGATTAATATAAAACATCAGAGTTTATAAAGAGGTCCCAACATGTTTCGAGTACACAAGTAGTACAACATAAACGTTTAAAAGTTTTATCGAATGATAATGATGCATTGTCTTCAAAACATTTTCCGTGCGCCTTCACATGCTGAATTATAATTTAAGTACATGAGATAAAACATGCTAAAACGTCAAGACAATGGTTGAGTGAATTCATAGGTTTATAGTAAAACAGCTAATTACAAAATTTCAAGTTTAATAGACAATGGGTTACGTTGTTATATACTCATAATTCAATAGCACTTACTATTGCACTAAGTTTATGACACCAACGCGTTATCACAATAGTAATATAAATGATATAACAATTTGCCCTACATGTATGTTGTCATATACCTCTGAACTCAAATATAGTGCATTTGGTTATTGATTTAGGAAAACCAATTATAGTATTTGTAGTATTGGGTAACTCAAATGTATTAGATTTGAATCCCTAGATAGTTCCTAGCGAAGGATTAATGGAGTTTTAAACTCACGTCGCGTTATTCGGGATTTGAATGGTTTTAAAAGGGATTTTGGAGATTTCTAAACTATGGGGCAAGCAAAAGTAATGGGAAGCAATTAAATTTACTAAATCTATGGTGCAAGCAAGAAAATTCAACTAATTATGCAAATTTTAAACTAAAAACGCAAATTACGATAACACTAAAACGTATTCAAAAAGCCAAACTAATCTATTTTAAATCCTAAAAGTGAACTAATATTTTTATACAGCTAAAAAGGTGATTTAAAACTTATCTAAAATTTAAAACTAATTTTTTTAGTTTTTCTTAATTTTATATGAATTAAAAACTATTTTTGGACTTTTAAAATAGATTTAAAAAGCTAAAAATTATGAAAACTTACAAGAAAATTATAAAACTTTTTTTCAAAAATATAATTTAACTAAAAATAATTTTCTAAACTGAAATTATATTTTTCTGACTTTTTCTCTATTTATTATGAATTTAAAACTAATTAAACTAATTAAATGTCTAGAAAATATTATTTTAACTAAGAAAAATCTGGAAAAATACTTTTTATGACTTTTTGATTATTCTAAACCTAATAAAATTGAATTTATATTTTTTTGAACCTTTTCTGATTTATTTGAATATAAAGCTCTTTAAAAGTACTAAAAACTGATTTTAAATCCAGAAAAATGGTAAATGAACTAGGAAAAATATGAAATTCTACAGAAAAGTTCTAAATAATACTAAAAATCTATGAAAATTATCAAAAGCTACTTGAGATCATAGATTAAGCTATTTGGCTATGGACTGATTTAATAAGCTATGAAGAATAAGCTAAAATGCACAAAACAACTACCAGCAACTATACTAAGGTCAAATAAGCTAAAAATAACTAAAATCTACCTACTGCAACTGAATTTATCAAATAAGCACACTCTGTAAACTAATAAGAACTTAAACAATTCCTGTCAACAATCAGTTAAAGGCTCTGATGTCTCTACTTGCAGCTAATCAAAAGGGCTTGTAAATAAGCACTTAATGTAAAACAGAAATTGGAACCTCAAAATGACCTGACCAAGTACTTAAAAAACTAAATTTGAGCTAAAGAGGAACTGTTTTGAGCTCTTGACAAGCTTTTGAAAAAGCTGATTGGGACTTAATGTGTGCAGAGAAACTGTGCACATGGCACTTTTTGCAAAACTGACCAACTTTGAATGCCTTTTTAACTGATTTATAAAAATCACAAAAGTATTCTAAAAATATCTTGATGAAATACACCAACCAAAGTCCCTAAATCCAGAGTTTCGACAGATTTGAGCTTATAATGGGAATTTAGAAATATAAAAGTTACAGCAATTTGAAACAGTTTTGGTAGATTTGACTTTTTGGAAAACTATGCTATTTGACTTTTATGAACTTTGATTGATCAATACTGATTCTAAAAAATGTTATGAGATCAAATGAGTCCTACTTATGCTATCTTATCTAATTCTAAACCTAAATACAGGCTAATGCAATCCTAAGTTTTACTGAAATGCAACTGATATGAGATTAACACTAATTTTGACTTTGAATGTATGCAAGACTGATTTTATGACTATAATTAACTATGTTCAACTAACTATGACTGAAAATGTAATTATCAACCACTACACTAACCTACAATGCAAATTTTACAACAGTCCCAAACAACCCTTTATAAAACTGATATGAACTTTAAATCACCAAATCACTTATCCAAACATAAACATCATCAAACTCAGATTCTAACATCTATATTAGTCCTATTTGAAACAATTATGACAGCAATTACAAGCTCAAACCAAAAGTATCCAAAAGTCACAGATCAAGCAGATTATTATGCAGATATGACAAATAAGCCAAATAGAGATCTATACTACCACAATAAGCCACAAATAGATTCTAATAAGCTATTCTAACAAAATTTAAGCTAATCTAAATAGATCTACACTAATTAAGCTATAATAAGCAGTTTTAAGCAATTAAATGGAAAAATTACACTCACTTGAGACCCTAGCTGAACAAGGGCTCCCAAAAGGGCAGCTACAAGCTCCTAGCTTATAAATAAGCTAGGTATAAGTTCATCTTGCCCCTCCATTGCAGGAAACTTCCAAAGCTTTCCCAAAATGCATAGGATTTTGATTTTTAAACTGATTTTGAGTTATTTTGAGTGTGAACTGATTTTAACAATGAGATAAGCTTATGATAAGCTATGATGAGCTTATATATGCTTATGCTAAAAGAAACCAGAGCTTATTTGTTGAAACCTAAGACCTTGATAGATCTTGGAGCACTCGTAGATCGTTAGTAATGTTTATGTAATCACAAACACACTAAAAGACAGTCTCTATAACTTGTATTCAAGCGGAAATTAAACACAAGAACAAACACAAATAACTAAGAACTCTTTGATCCTCTATGGATCTTTTAATAATACTAAAACTTTATTTTTCAACTCGTACATAATTCATACTATTGTGTTCATTTTATAGACAAGGAACCCTAAACCGTTTCCCAAGAAACGTATAAACATAAAACAAAATAAGATATACATTATCACTTCCTAATAAAGCTCATGCATATCCTAACTAAATCTATAATACGCGGAATAACTATCTCCGCAGAAACCATCTACACGGTTTCATTACTTCAGCATAATTAAGTCTTCAGCAGAATCCTTGCACTTCAGCAGAATCCTTCAACAGTAATTTCAGCATAATTCATACTTAGTAGAATTCCCAACAATCCTCCCCTAAACTGGAATTTGACTAGGTTAAGTACCGTTCTTGATAGATCTTTAACACAGCAAAACAAGAGGATTGTACTCGAACATCAGCAGCAAAGAACCAAAATAAGCACATCTCTATGATGACAAAACTTTGAAACTCCAGATCTTTGCAGCAACAAATGACAAAATGTACATCAAAACATATTAGTTTCATACTATTCTCATCACATCCAGGTGTGTTAACTCCTGTGAGAGGTGAATCATTGAAAATAATGGATTTGATGTCTCTTTACCAATAGCCATTACTACTGGAGTTGCCAAATGTTTAAGTTCGAAAACTATGGTACACTGATAACCATCTGATTTACTAGCAAATCAGCAACTATGAACGGATTTGACATGTCTTTACCTGTAGCCGTTTGCTCAGGACTAGTCAATTCTTAGGTAGAAAGAATCCCTTTGGTGAATTGATTACCAAATATGGTATTCCACTGCCTTTACCACAAGCCATATCTGGTGGGCTAGCCAATTCTTGGATTCCAAAAGGAATAAACCATGGTGAATTGATGACCATACAACCCTCAGCAATTAAGCATGGGTGAGTTGCATACCCTATGATTTTGAGCAAACCATTACAGCTATCAACAGATTTGATGTGTCTTTACCAAAGCTGTACCCTTTGGACTAGCCAACTCTTTGACATGCACAAGGCACATCTGGTGAGTCAAGAACCATCAACAATATACAACAAACCTGCAAGAAAAGTTAGACAAACAAAGAATATACATAGTTTTTTTTGTTTTTTTTGACTAAGAATGAAACAAATAAATAAAGAAAACAAATAATACATATAATACAAGATAAAACAAGATACCAGAATCAAGAAGATGCTTGGTGTTGCTGAAGTTGAGTCTTAATCAAACCAATCAATTGTTCAGCATGTAACATATCATTCCCAACTGGATCTGGAGGAACCTCCAACTTCTCTCTAAGCATGCTTCTCATCAAGTTCAGAGACAAAGGATAAATCTTATCAGAGAACATACACACAGTCATCCCACTCTGTGTCTCCACCACATGCACACAGGGAAGAGGATAAAATCTCCAAGTCTCAAGCGTCCACTTATGTGAATCTTTCCAAATTGAATATCCCTTACCATTTGGAGATTGAGAGTCAAACAAAACTTGAAGATCACCCAACAAGTATAAACCAGAACCCTGTGGTGAATGAATATCATAATGTTTTGTGACAAGGCCATGGAGTGTAAGCAAATCTTGCCTATCCACCATATGGAGTATATCCTTCAAGAAGTTAAACTGTATAGAAGTATTATCCAACATAAAGATGGAGTTAAGCTGTCCATTAGTCAAAGTCCAAGTAGTCAACACACCATGAGACCCTTCAAGAAAAGCATCAGCAGATCCTTCTTTAATGAAAGTTGAATCAGCAGCCTTTAGATCCAAAGAACTTTGATTCACACACAATGCCAAACCGTCAAGTTATCTCACACAAGCTAGCCACTTGTGAATGACTAACCGTAAGAAACTTAAAACAGTTCAGACACTGATTCACTGATAATGAAGGCTTATGGGTATGTGTATGGATAAAACCTCAATATCGATATCAAAAATAATCACGAAGATAGATTCAAAATTCCTTTAGGAAAAAGAATATTAAATCAAATCCCGTGTGTGATCGTTGATACGGATTAGTCAACCCGAATCGTTTCCCAACGAGGCGTGAATTGCCAACGTCGTTTTTGGTTTGGAATTTAATGCTCGATGTTTGATTTATTTGATTTAATTTTATTAAAACTACGGGAATAGGGAAAGTAATTAAGGGAATCTATTTTACGGGAAATCCTAATGCAAATTTTACTAAAACGTAATTAACGAAACGTAAATAAAATGCAACTACGTCTAAATTATATCCTAAAAATGCCTAAAATTACTTTTACTCTAGAAATGCAAGTTGAAAACTAATTTAGATTTAAAACTATTTTTTAGGATTTTTCTGGATTTTATTAAAATTAAAAACTAATTTTTAACTATTAAAACTAAATTAAAATACTAAAAATTATGAAACTTAAGGGAAAAATATGAAACTATTTTTATAAAATCTAAAATATCCTAAGAGAATTTTCAAAACTATTTTTTTATTTTTCTGATTATTTTTCTATTTTCTACGAATTTAAAACTATTTAAATCTAATTTAAATTGTGAAAAATACCAAATAAAAGGGGGAAAATAGGAAGAAATATTTTTTATGCTTTTTATATTTTTCTTGAACTGGTAAAATTGAAAAAATTATTTTTTGGAATTTTTTCTTAATTATTTGCGATAAAAGCTATTTAAAAAGTGACTAAAAACTATTTTAAATAGAGAAAAATACCAAACAGTGACCAAAAATTATGAAAAATTCAGGAAAATTCTAAAATGTTATTTTAAATCTATGAAAAATATAAAATCATAAGCTTATGTGTGAGATATGAGGGCTGCAGTGTAAACTGATGCAAATAAGCACTTATGAATAAGCAAACTAGCACAATAAGCCACCAAACTTCTACAGAAGCTAAATTATACTATAAATACTCTAAATCAACTAACTACTGCTACTCCTAACCTTAAATAAGCACACTACTAAGATATGATGCTAACTGATTATCTAATCCAAACAGCTACCTGGCCTCTACTTTAAGCTACTATATAAGCTAATCTAAAGCACCAAACTGAAAACCAGATATGTGGTCTTCAAGACCACCTAGAAAACTACAATTGGACCAAATATGAGACCCTAACTACTTGAAATGAACACTGTGCAATGTCTGCAAGATCTGCAAAAAACAGGTTTTGACATGTTTTGACTTAATCAAGCAGTTACTGATGTTTGACTTTTGTGAGATTTAAATGCAAATGTAGGACTGATGTTGATGAATACTGATTAAATACAACTTTAACAAGCTGGTTTATCAAATTTTACACCTATATGCTAAATTTGAGCAACTGATTCCAACAGTTTTGAGAATGAGAGCAGTTTACTAGTGATTTTGACTTAGAATGCAAATGACTGCAAAGCAAGGACAGATATCAATGCAGCAAACTATAGCAAACCTAGAGCAACTAAACTACTTCAATATTTTAACCTCTAGCACAGTTTTAAGTATTGATCCAAACACTCCTTTTATAAATCTAACAAACAATTTAAGCCATCTAATCCTATAACTCTTATGCAGAAAGTGAAATCAGCAGTAAACTAAGATCCTAAGACTAATTTAACAACACATCAAGCATTAACATGATCATAATAACCACAGCATACTAGACAGTTTCGAGCTTAAAACTTACAAGAAGTCCAGCTGAGTTTTAGCATCATAATAGAACCAAATCAACCAAATCCCATACCAAACACTGAATTAAACCTAAATAAGCATCATTTCAACCCATTTCCATTTCTGAACCAAGTATAATCACCAGTTGACTTTCGTTGACCAAGAAGCTTTTGTTGTGTATTGATTGAAATGAGATAGTGAAGGCACAATATAAGCTCACTAAAGCTATATCAAGCTGAAATGAGCTTATTCCATTATTCAAAATAGCTTATTGATTACTTAAAATAAGAAATGCAAGATTAAATTTAAAAACTTGGAACTTTGATTAATACTGAAAAAGGATTACAAGGAATTGAGAATACAATAAAAGCTTTAAGAAAACATTTATAAAACTACTGAAATACAAGAACAATAAGCTAAATGAAAACTAAGGAATTGCACGACTATAATGTGAGCTCAAGGGGTCTTTATATAGCCTCCATCAGCCTTGGGATCCCTTTCAGAAGATGCTAGAAGCAATCCTCAGCCACAAATCAATCCTGAGTCACCATAGCCAATCACAATGCTCCATTTCACCAAATGAGGTGTTGCGTCCAATAGGAGAGCTCCAATTAGCCACGTGGGTGATCTTATCCTGACATGTCAGAGGTGTCTAGAAGCTTTGGATAGATTCTTAGTACGATGTTTCTTGCTTGGGTAAATGGGTGGTGGGTAATTGGTGGTAAACGGGTGTTTGGTTTTGGGGAAGAAGGGGTAAAAGGAATTTGGGCGCGTTTGGATTGTTTATTATTATTTCAATTGGGTTTGACCGGGTACGGGGCATTGACTTGGGTAAAAATAGCGGGGTAAAAGGGATACGGGTTGGGATTTATTAATAAAGAGGGCCGGGTCTAGATAGTGAGGTTTGGGCCGGGTTGAATTATTTTGGGCCGTGGCTTTTGATGGATTTTAGGATAAAAGGATTGGATTTGGACTAGTATATTGATCCAAAGGCAACCATAGGGACCAAAGTTGTATATTCGGATTTCCAAGGGACCAAAGGTGTAATTCTGAAAGTATCTTCCAAGGACCATCTTTGCCAATCTTTAAATAAACCAAGGCTGAATTTGTACTTTTTTGAATCTTCAAGGGCCACTTTTGCCAAATGTTAAAACTTGAGGGGCCAATTTTGACATTTCTTCAAACTTGAGTATATCTTTCAAAAATCATCCTCGGAGAATAAAATCTTCATAAATGCACAATTTTGATCTTCCGGCTCGTCTTAAGCTCTCTTGATCTCTCGTGCTCGGATTTACGTCTGATTTGGTTCCTTTTTGTGTGTTTTTACATATCCGTACCTACACAAGCACAAACTCAAGAAAACCACAAATATTAGCAATAAACGGCTCTTTCTTGGTTATTTTGGGTCAGTTTTGATGATGAAAAGGTATGTGTTTAAGCACATATCAAACTTCCTCTGAGAGACTTATGAATCCTAGATGTGTGTATCCCAGCTGATCTCACAGATCTCCTTAGAGCAATGTGTCTCCTTTTAGACATCCTTTTCTTCCTCCTACCTGGTATATAAATCTCCATAGAAACAGAAGATGGTACCTTCTCAGATTTATCAGAGACATCTTTAGCAGGAATGGAACAAGTAGAAGTAGAAATTGGAACAACACCACGCAAAGCATACATTTTCTCAAGCACCTCTCTGGCTCTCTTAGCTTTAGCTACTGCTTGTTCAGCTTTCCTAACCATTTCTGCTCCTTCTTTATCAGCAGGAGAAAAAGGAGTAGTTAGACCCTTTGAATCCAGTGATGAATGACCCACACTAGGTAATGCTTCAGAAGAAACAACAAGAGGTTCAGCAGAATGATCTTTTTCAGTAGATCCCTCAACAGATACAGCATGAGAACTCATCTTGGGTGTCACATCCTCAAAAGAATCCACAATCTCAACTTTCTTGGTTATTTTGGCTTTTGGAGCATCTGCACTATCAGCAATCCTCTTCAAGTTAGAAGGTGGTGTAATCTGCTTCATAATTCTATTGTACATACTGAGTAAGACATCATCAGATAAAGCCCAGACTTGCTTCTTTGTCAAACCAGATTGATAAACGCTAGAACTTTGATTATACACCACAGCCCTCATATACGTTTTCTTCTGAGATGCAGTTGGTGGTCTTTCCCCCTTTCATCAATCCATCATTTCCATTTCCATCTTCAGCTTCAACTTCTTCGTCGTACAGTCGTACTGGTCATGCATATCCACCAGCTTTTGTAATAGATGATAGGAATTAGTATAAGTTTGGTAGATCTTGTATAGAAATGGTCTTGTCTTTTCATTTGAAGTTGATTGTAAGTATGAAGTCGTAAACTTTCTTGAATGAATGAACAATTAAACTTCATACTTCTCTTGAGAAATAATTAGATCACTTTAGTACTTCTCCTCAGTAGAAACAAGCTTTAAGCTTACTTGACCATATTCCATTACCCAACTTTGTAAACTTCAACTAATATAAGCATTCTGCAAAACAGACACAGAGAAACACACCAACCAAACCAAAACAAACAAAACTTAAAGAACATTAGCTGGTTAGTGTTAGCAAACAAAAATATAAACAATAATTTACAAAGTTTACAACATATAAAACTAAAATCCTCCACTGAGGCATATGCCTCCCCTGAGGCCTATCTTTGTAAGTGTATTATGTTTTGATAATTACAAAGTCCCAAGGCAGGACATATTAATACATGATAAACCCTAGAGAGTCATGGGCTTGAGCCCGTACATAGGATAAGGGCCGAATACAAATACAATAATACTAACACACCCCCGCAGTTTGAGCGGGAGGACACCGAACACTCAAACTGTTGCGAAATTCTTCAAATAAAGCAGAAGGTAATCCCTTAGTGAAGATATCCGCAAACTGGTAGTGAGGAGGAACGTGAAGGACTCTGACCTGACCTGCAGCTACCAAATCCCGAACAAAATGGATGTCAATCTCGATATGCTTGGTTTGTTGATGCTGAACTGGATTCGAGGACATGTAGACAACACTAACATTATCGCATTATACAAGTGTTGCTGAAGATACCGGAGTATGAAGCTCTCGAAGAAGATTCCGCAACCAACATGTTTCAGCAACTACATTGGCAACCCCATGATATTCGGCCTCAAAGACCTTTGGAGCGAGAAGAGTCGGTGGCCGGCAGAGGACCATGAGAGCAAGTTGTTGCCAAGAAAGACACAATATCCAGAGGTAGACCACCGAGTAGTTGGGCAACCAGCCCAATCACCATCAGAATATGCAACCAACAAAGTAGTAGAAGAAGAATACAACTGTAACCCGTAATCCAAAGTACCACGAATGTAGCGCAAAATCCGTTTGAGAGCAGAGAAATGGGGCTATCGCGGATCATGCATATGAAGACACACCTGCTGAACAACATAAGATATATCGGACGGCAGTGAATGTAAGATCTTGAAGAGACCCCGCAAGGCTCGATATAATGTGGGATCGGATATCAAAGCGCCATCATCACCCGGTTTAGACTCGGTGTCAACCGAGTCCGATGGAATTACAATCCGCCATGTGTGCACGCTCAAGAATCTCGTAGCATACTTGTGCTGAGATAAAAACATACCAGAAGAGTCACGTGTAACATATATACCCAAAAAATAATTTAGTGATCCCAAATCTGTCATAGAGAACTCTTTATGAAGAGCTGCAATAATATCTTTGAAGTAATCCATCGAAGAAAGCGGTCGATACAATATCATCGACATATAATAAAAGATAAGCTGTATCAGTCCCATGATGATAAATAAACAAGGAGGTATCACAGCGACTATGTGTAAAGCCAATCCCAAGAGCATATGTAGCAAAACGCTGAAACCAAGCCCGAGGAGCTTGTTTCAACCCATAGAGAGATCTGCGTAACAAACATACATATACTGGTGCTCACGTATCACGGAAACCAGTGGTGGTGCATGTAAACAGTCTCGATAAATCCCCATGCAAAATGAATTCTTAACATCAAGGCGGTGAACCGGCCAATGTCTAGAAGCGGCCAAACTGAGGACAGTGCGTATAGTGCCCGGTTTCACAACCGGGCTAAAGGTCTCATCAACATCAACCCCTTCTATCTGTGTGCTGCCATTCGTGACAAGGCGAGCCTTGTAGCGACTGCGAGTACCGTCAGCCAAGTACTTGTGGCGAAATAACCACATACAACGAACAATATTGGTGTCCGGGGGACGAGGTACAAGAATCCAAGTTTTGTTTTTAATAAGAGCATTAAATTCATCATACATGGCATTTAACCAATTAGGGTCATGAAAGGCAGCGTTATAGGAACGGGGTAAAGGGGAAACTGTAGACACATGATAAGCGTAACGAGGATTGGGACGGGTAGTCCCGACACGAGAACGTGTAACCATGGGATGAACTGATGTCGTGGTTGGTGTAGGGTCAGCAACATGAGGGGGGTCTTGGGAAATGGAAACGGAGATGAGAGCCGTTGGTTGTGTAGGAGGGGTGGCCGGTGGTGGGGAGAGAGGTGCGGTTGGTGACGCCACACCAACCACGACATCAGTTCATTCACTTCCTGGATGACCAAGATGTTGATGCCACGTATACTGACTTGTGAGATAAGCTTGAGGAATTAGAGAAGGCTTGGTGACATGGTAGAGATCGACAGTGCTATCACAGCGGAGCAGCACCTGACGGGTTTGAAAGTCCTTAACAGAAAAACCAAAAGGATCAAATGCAACAGTGCAATAATTTTCACATACAAACTGACGCACAGAGATTAAGTTTTTAACAATATGAGGGGTGATAAGGACATTATTTAGGTGAAGAGGTCGAAAGGGGGTTGGTAAAATGCTATGGCGAGAGTTGGTGGCGGGAATAGTGTGCCCGTCACCAACTGCAATGAATGAATAAATACTCGAATTAAATACATCACTAAGGTTATTGGTGAGTCATTTAGGTGAGAAGACGCACTGTATCCATATTCCAGTTGCCGGTTTGGGTCATGAAGAGTGGGTGCGGAAAATGCATGTGGTAGAATAGTCTCTTGACCCAAAGCGCCCCTAAAGTGCCCCCGAAGCAAACCGACTGTCACTCCGGTGCAGGTCCAAGAATACCCGTTGGGTTGTGAACCGTGGCTGTGACCACAGTTCGCGGCTGTTGGATCGAGTATGGCTGGTTCACGAACAGATGCTGAATGGACTGCTTCTTTGAACCGGGTGCACGAATTTGTTGGACTGGTAGAGACCCGACCGGGTGCATGGGCTGCTGAATGAACTAGCTGTGGTGTGGGTGATCTGCTTTGTTGAACCGGTTGTGTGAACTGCTGTTGCTGAACTGTATAGAATGGGGGTTCACGAGCTACTGCTGAACCGTGGACTGCTGGTGGCAGGCCAAATCCAGGTGGACCAGTGTGATAAGCAATTGGGGTCACGGCTGCTTATGGACCAGATGACGAAGGGCCTACGAAAGGTGTATTACAACCCAGTTTGGCCAAAAGGCTTTGTAGTGTTTGCATGTCAGTGGGTGTTAAGGTATTGGTAGAAGATTGAGATTGAAGGGGCCCAGTACCATGCATACCATTATGCAAGAATTTACAAGTAGCACCATATCGACAGGATCCTTTGGCCCAATTGAAGCATGGTTTATTAACTTTTTCCAAGGGTGAAGATGAACGACGGGAGTTGGAGCCGTTGTTTGCTAATAAGACCAATGGTGAGGAGGGTGTGGAATCGGATATGGTGTCGTGAGTGCGGGCCTTTAAGCGCATTTCCTTCGTAGTTAGCATAGACCTAACGGTTTTAAGATCGGGAAAGGGGTCCCGATGAGCAATAATGGTGGCCACGTTATCATACCTTGCGGGCAACCCTTCCAACGCAAAGGTTACCACATCGTCATCATCTAAACTCGAGCCAAGGCTATTCAATATTGTTGCGATGGATTCGATTTTACAAAAATAAGCATCAATGCCCATATCACCAAGCTTTAAGGAGCGTAACTCCGCTTTCAAGGCAATGGAGCGAGTCTGTTTGTTGTCGGAAAAAATGGCGGCTAAGGTTTCCCATGCTTCATGTGCCGTTTTAGGGTTTACGACGACAAGCCGTTGTTGAAGGGTTTTGGAAATAGTCACAAATATCCAAGAAAGAAGAATTGAGTCTATTTTTAACCACTTCGCATCCGGAGGCGAAGAGGTGCTTGAGGCATCGGGGCCACTCTTGATTTCAAGGTGATCCATTAGTTGGTTTCCACGACAAAAATGGGTGAAGAAATACACCCATGATGAGCAGTTCATCTCATCCACGTCGAGTTTTACGGGGATTATGTTATTAAGGTTTGTGATAGCCATTAATTTTTCGGAAAGGAGAAAAGTAGGTAGAGGGGGAGGGTCGATGACAGTCATTGTGAGGAGGAGTGAATCAAATGAAGGAGGGAAGAGTGAAGTGGGAGGGGCGACAGAAGAGGGGAGCAGAAGACAGTTAGCAGCGGAAGAAGAAGGTAGGGTTTTTGAGGATCGGTATTGTTATTTCTCTGAAACCATGTAAGTGTATTATGTTTTGATAATTACAAAGTCCCAAGGCATGACATATTAATACATGATAATCCCTAGAGAGTCATGGGCTTGAGCCCGTACATAGGATAAGGGCCGAATACAAATACAATAATACTAACATATGCCTCCCCTTAAACTTTGCAGCTAAGGGTTAAGCATCCCAATATTGACAACTAGGTGTTGAAACCTAGGTCCATCAAAAGCTTTAGTCAATAAATCTGCCACATTATCATCAGTGTGAATCTTAACCACTTTTATCAAATGTTTTTCATATGCATCTCTTATAAAGTGGTGCCTGATTTCAATATTCTTAGTTCTACTATGAAAAACTGGATTTTTAACTATGCATATGGTACTTTGATTATCAATAAAAATTGTTGTGTTCTTGAAGTTAAACCCATAATCCAACAATTGATTTTGTATCCATAGTACCTGACCACAACAATTTGCAGCAGCAACATACTGCGCTTCATAGATGAGGTAGCAACAATAGTTTGTTTCTTGCTTGCCAAGAAATCAATCTTCTTCAAGGAATTGGCAACCTCGGTTGTGGATCTCCTATCGATTTGCCCCAAAGATAATCACTATCACTATATGCTTCCAACTTAAAAGGAGAATCTTTTGGGTACCAAAGACCTAAATTAGGTTGGCCTTTTAGGTACTTAAAGATCTTTTTGACTGCATTCAGATGGGAAACAAGTGGAGTGACTTGATGTCTAGAACAAACACTCACAACAAAGGTAATGTCAGGCCTAGAAGCTGTTAAATACATCAATGAACCAATCATAGATCCGTATAAGTGAACATTCACAACTGGATCTGGTTCAATGTTGTTCTTAGGTTTTGGAGCTTCATAAGGAGTAGTGGCAGTTCTGACATTCTCCATACCAAACTTCTTCAAAATGTCTCTCACATATTTATCCTGACTGATAAAAATACCATCGGTTTCTGTGAACTTGGAGACCCAAAAGAAAGTAAGCTCCCCATAGCACTCATCCGAAACTCTCCTTCATCGACTCCTCAAACTCCCTGCACCAAGCTTCTTTAGTGGAGCCAAATATAATGTCATCGACATAAACTTGCACAAGTATGATGTTTGTGGAATTCTTCTTTAGGAAAAGTGTTTTGTCAATGACACCTCTTCTATAACCATGCTTCAGCAGAAATGATGAAAGCCTAGCATACCATGCTCTTGGTGCCTGATGTAGTCCATAGAGAGCTTTTACAACCTTGTAAACATGTTTTGGATGATCTGGGTCTTCAAATCCTTTGGGTTGAGTGACATAAACCTCCTCTTCTATTTCACCATACAGAAAAGCACCTTTGACATCCATTTGATATACCATGAACCCCATGTAGGATGCATAGGCCAAGAAGATTCGAATGGCCTCTACTCTAGCTACAGGTGCAAACACTTCATCATAATCAATTCCTTCCTCTTGCCTGAACCCCTAAGCCACTAATCTTGCTTTTTTTTAACCACAACACCCCTTGCATCTCTTTTATTCTTCAAAATCCATTTTGTCCCAATTTCATACTTACCATCAGGTAGGGGTACCAAGATCCAAACCTGCTGATTTTTGAATTGTTGCATCTCCTCTTGCATTGCTTCAAGCCAACTTGAATCTTCAAGAGCTTGAGTAACACTGGTTGGTTCCACTTGAGAAAGAAAACAAGCAAACAGACAATGCTTAAAGTCTGTGTGATTGTCCCTTTGCTGGTTTGAGACATAGGAAAGAAAAGCAACTTGACCATATTTAGAACTTGTCACAGTCCTTCTAGTTCTAACAGGTGCTAAAGGATCACCAATAACATTGGATTGAGGATGAGCAATGTTGATCCTTTTTGTAGCAGTGGGGTTGACTTCAATAGATGTATCAAGATTAGTCACAGTTGGATCAAAATCACAGACATAGGAAGGTGAGGTGAAGATGCCAACTTTGGGTTGATGATTACCAAGATCTGAAGGACTTGGAAAGCGTGTATAAGGTTCTCCAAAGTCTGTGGACACTCTAGTAGAAACGGGAGCAGAAACAGCAGGGCTATCAGCAGATTTGATGTTATTAGGAGAAACAGGATCACTGTCAGAAGAATCATAGTTTCCACTGACTGCTGCTCTTGCAACCTCCCTACCAAGCCTCTCAGCTTCTACATTAGCTGCATGTTCTTGTTTCTGAAGCCTAGCAAGGTCCTCTGCATATTGTGACTCATCTTCACTCTCATCAGAAGTAACTTCAAAAGTATCACCTGCAAAATGGTTAGGGGAGAAGGAAGGTACAATAATAGGTTGTTCATCATCCTCAAACTCACTATCTGAGTCAACATCCATGGTACCAGCATTGTCAGTGGGAGACTCTGGTGTACCTGCATTTTGATTAGCCACATGTCTAGAATAACCCAAGTAATCAGTTAAGTAATCCAGGTTAAAAGACTAAACATGACCTTGACCTTGCACATTGGGCTTATCTTCTAGATACCTCAGGTTAAGTGTCTCCTCAATCTTTCTAGCATTCAAATTATATACCATGTAACCCTTACTATGAGCCGAATAACCCACAATATACCCCACATCAGCTTTCTCATCAAATTTACCCAATGGATCACTTGTGTTCAAAATGGTCACTTGATAACGCTACACGCGTCGTTCGAGGTCAAAGGAACTTCCTTTTCTTTGAGCAAGTTTTAGAACACCCTAGGCAGTGAACCAAATCGTTGTAGTGTAGTATTAGGGTAAGCCACAGGTATTGATATCGTTCTCTAGGGGAATAGTGTCGTTAGGCTGAAGTGTATGTCGATTTAAGTCTAAAGGTGAGGGATGATTATTTTTGTATTTTATATTTTATGAATCTCGGTTTTGGAGGGGAGGGTGGAATTAGTTGCTAGTCAACTATCCCAAAAGGTACTAACTAAATTATGGGTCTACCAGGAACGTGAAGCGTATCTACTTATGATGTATTACTCCTTGATAGCTATCTAATTCTACCTACTGAATTGTCACGTCCTATTGATGGTTGAATTGTCACGTCCTTATTCTTAACGCGTTGTGTTTTCTAAGGTCGTAAGGTGTGCATTCCCTAACTCTTTGAAGTCACCTTTAAGTGTAGTAAACGAAATCCACTAAGTCATTCATAAACTAACTTTGAGGTTATCTTTGGGTTTAGTAAAAGAAATCCAATAAGTCATTCATAAACTATCTAAGATTTATCAAGTATTAAACACAACGATAGCCTAGTCGCACTCCTAAGCCAATTACAATTAAGATAAGAGACAACCAATCAAACAAGAGACAGTAGGATTCAAGAATTATAAACTAAACCAATTAGACTCATTGAAATTGTCACACCCCTAATGATGAAGATAGACACAAGCATCATTAAGAAATCAATAAGATCTAATTAATTATATACAAGTTTCATACAATCATAAGCAAACACCAGATGAATTAGCCAAGCATAATTAATGAAGAGCAAGCAACAATTATGATAATTGAAGACATACCATAGGATTGGATTAACAAACAAACCATTACACAATGTTTCTAGAGTGTTTGAAACCCTTTAAGTTGCTGTAAAAACACCTACCTAAACCCTGGAATCGGACTTAGGGTTTAGGGCTTGCAAAAAGTGAAGTTATAATGTTATATTTATAGGCAGATTTTCTGTCGGCAAAGAGCGACGGCGTCACACCTAAAGAGTGACGGTGTCACGGCCATTTTTTCACCAAATTGTAGATTTTCTCGTTCGATGCGTGGGCTTTTGAACCACTTAAATCCGAGTTCGTATGCAAAAGTTATGGCCAAAAGCGATCAGCTACTTCGCGTGCATCTTGTAGCTTGTGACGGCGTCACCTTATGCCTGTGACGCCGTCCCCTTCAATCTTTTAAAACCTGAAGCCGTCACTTGTAAATAAGAGTTTTGGCTTCTATCCCGTCACAAAATCCTCCGACGGCGTCGCGATTAAGCGATGGCGCCGTCACCTTGTCCTTCAGCAGCTTTGAGTGTCTCAATTCTTGACTTTTGCCATTTTCTTCGTATATTCGCACCTTTTCGTCAAAATAAATGCCATTATAGCAATTTGCCTTCAAGAGACCTAAAAAGTGAAAAGGAACGATATTAAGTAATAACGGATACAAAAGTGATCAAATAAGGGCTTAAATGACCCCTCAAAAAGGTACATTTTAAAACCTTATCAAATATCCCTACACTTGGTATTTGCTTGTCCTCAAGTAAATGTGCTTTTAGCCAATTAATTTATAAGTTAGGGGTCATGAAGCATTGGTTTAAAACAGTCCACAACACATATAAGCCCTGCAAAAGTCATAACAAGCACGGAAATTACATACTAGCACCTCACATGGGGTGTTTGGATACTCACATCTCTCTCGGGTGTATATGAAATATAACAAGTTGGAAATGGAAGATAAACACTCATTAACCGGTCCTAGTACATAGATTACCATAGGCTTGAGAATAGATCAAACCTCCATCGCTTTGGCGTAAGCACCTAGGAAAGACTATCAAATAGGTCTTTAAAGGGTTGTAATGTTAGGATTACGGTAGGGAAACAAAGGGTTTGGTGGGATAGGCTTTTTTAGTGGTGGCAAGTCAAAAATCTCTATGTTAAATGCATACGAAGAATGGCGTTGCTAAGCCAAGACTCGACACTCTAGACTCTAGCTAACTGAAACAAAGAAACATAAATTTAAAGGATAGATGTAGGATGGTAGCCCGTACGTTTTTTTTTTTTTTTTTTTTAACACTTTTTTTTCCATACACTTTTACTCTACCATCCTCTACGGTAACATCAAAATGATAGGGATTTATAGGCACATCCCTACAATTGAGTTTTTATTACTCTAACACTAATTTGACCCGTATTGAAAAGATCAAAAACACTTGGGGTATGTTATTACACAAATAAGGGAATTTAACGTTCCCTTTCAATCATTTTATAAACTTTAACTTTTTCCCATGAGTCCCAATCGTCCCAAAACTGTGTACAAAGGATATGACTCGACTTAGCAACTCATGCAAGCAACCAGATAATTGAACTAAGGGTTTAGGGTGATAACAAAAATGCACTAAAAGTGAGTGCATACAAGGTAGGCTAAGGCGATTTGGGTGTATATTTGGGGGTGGGGTGTAAACAATGCTCTTCATTGATATTCCGGAAAAACTGAAAAATCACGAGAACCGCGAAAAGGATAGGCTCTGAGGGGTTAACTAGGGGTATCGTGTACTAAAGATGAGTACAACGCAAAGGGTGTGGGGGAAATTACTCAACCGATGTGGAAGAAGTAATTATATTAAGGGTATCAAACAAGGGTTATCCTAATGCCTCTTATCATTTAGTTATTCCTAACTACACAAGTGTAGTCTTACTAGCGATCTCGGAATGCATCACAAAACAAGTTCTAGAATCTAATATACTACCGGTTCACACTCTAAGCATTAAAGATGAATGCTTTTAATTCCTACTAATCTAAGGGCGATCCTCACATTTTGGGTGGAATTTAGGTGGTAAAGGGTTTTTGTGCTAGTCATGCAACTTCCTATCCGTGAGACGCTTTTGTTAAAACTAATGGCCCACTCCTATATGTCATGAAAAATTAAAAATTTGGTGCCAAAATTACCCTAACCGACATTTTCTCATGGTTTATTACACAAATACACTTGGACAAAGCAAATATTCAAGGATAAGCATAGTTTCAAAGTTCCCGTTTTATTTTCCCTCCCTACACTTAAACTGAACATTGTCCCCAATGTTCCCCGAAAGTATCAAAGTTATGATAAAAGAAGGTAATTAAAAACGAAAGAAACTAATACTCCCCTGATTAGCTCGGTAGGATCCGTGTGTGAAGTAGTGGTTACATCTTTCTTCAAGAAGAACGTTTGCGTGAAAAGCTCCTTCCGATCTTATGTATCTTCTTCTTGATAAATTAAACCTGCACACTTGAAGAAAACAAACAACCCAACGCATCAAACCGAACAAAGAAAAATCACAACAAGATGTAATTCCAGACTTAAATAAGATATAATGCTTGTGGAATGGATGTTTGCAGATTTTCTGGAAAATTAAGATCTGGAAAATTCCAAAAATTTATAAGTAGCACGAAAGCGAGAAAAAGTAATCAGTTGTTTCGCTCCTTCACGCCGTCAGTTTGCAATCTGACGCCGTCGGTTATCCTGACAAAAGCTGGTCTGCGATTTTCGGAAAAATTTACGGAAAATTTACATCTTAAGGATCTGGAAAAATTTCCTGCAAAACATCCATTATGACTCGATACAAGCATTTGACTCAAACAAACACACATGTATATCTTTTTAAATAATTGTAATTCTCATGTTCACGTTTCTTTTGAAAACGTGTGTAATCCTCCCTACACTTATCCCTTATGTAAAATACCTTTATATGTAATTAAGACGAGGTTAAAGACAAAATAAAGTATTTTTACAAATTCAAACATGAGAATAAACAATTAATAAAAGATATACGACACACAAATGAAAATGAAAAACAAATACACATGGGTTGCCTCCCAAGAAGCGCTTGTTTTTGTTTGAGTCACGAGCTTGACTCTACCTTTATTTAATGGATAAAGGGGAGGTTTTCCCTACACTTAAGTTTAAGTGCGGGTGATAGTAGTGATACACACCCTTAGGGTAGCAATTTGCCACGTGAGGTGAAGGGGGGGGGTGTGAATGGCTTCCTTCATCCTAAAACTACCCGGACTAAATCGGTTGATGGGTGGGTCGGTTCCTATTTTGTCTCCTAGATGTATATCTAAGGATGGAAATAAAGATTGAGGTTCCGGTTCATCAACACTAGGAAATTACCTAGAACTAAGAGTAAGACTGAGACTACAAGTATTCAAACCTATATTCTCTAGTTGCGTTTGGTTCAAATGTTCTACCTCCGTCGGGATTCCTAAAGTCTCTTCTACTACTTCCGGGTAAGTCACGTGTGGTGTGTATGCCTTAAATGATGGTGGGACTTGTGGGATACCTTGTGGGTCTAGACTTTTCACCTTATCCTCAATCACATCTACATCATCTATATGCTCATCATGTGCTATTTCCTTAGGTCGTGATGAAACCAAACTTAGTAATTGATCCAACTTATGGTTTAATGCTTGGTTGCTTACCATAATATTTTCACAGATTTGGTCAGTTCTCCTAAGGGCCTCACTTAAAATAGTTTCTAAACACGGAGGTTGTTCACGAAAGTCTATCCTAGGTGAAGTCTCAAACGAAGCATAGGTTTCACTAGATGAGGTATTTTGTGGGCTTGATGGAATGGTGAAACCCTCAAAAGGTTTATGGACTTGGTTACTTTCTTCCCACCATCTTGAATAATCCGCTTTAGTAATATTATAATTTTTTATGAAAAAACCTAATCGCGGATATAGTGGATTCGCGTTCTCCATAATGGTGAACGGAAGAGTCAATGGAAAAGTTTTACGAACAAAGGCACAAAGAAGGGGGATAGACTACAAGGAAGCTAATAAAAAGAAAAAATCTCACTTGATAGGAATCTTGTGAGTAGACCTAAACAAGATAGAAATCAAGCCTAAGCAATAACTATTCCCCGACAGCGGCGCCAAAAACTTGATAACGCTACACGCGTCGTTCGGGGCAAAGGAACTTCCTTTTCTTCGAGCAAGTTTTATAACACCCTAGGCAGTGAACCTAATCGTTGTAGTGTAGTATTAGGGTAAGCCACGGGTATTGATATCGTTCTCTAGGGGAATAGTGTCGTTAGGCTGAAGTGTATGTTGATTTAAGTCTAAAGGTGAGGGATGATTATTTTTGTATTTTATATTTTATGAATCTCGGTTTTGGAGGGGAGGGTGGAATTAGTTGCTAGTCAACTATCCCAAAAGGTACTAACTAAATTATGGGTCTACCAGGAACGTGAAGCGTATCTACTTATGATGTATTACTCCTTGATAGCTATCTAATTCTACCTACTGAATTGTCACGTCCTATTGATGGTTGAATTGTCACGTCCTTATTCTTAAAGCGTTGTGTTTTCTAAGGTCGTAAGGTGTGCATTCCCTAACTCTTTGAAGTCACCTTTAAGTGTAGTAAACGAAATCCACTAAGTCATTCATAAACTAACTTTGAGGTTATCTTTGGGTTTAGTAAAAGAAATCCAATAAGTCATTCATAAACAATCTAAGATTTATCAAGTATTAAATACAACGATAGCCTAGTCGCACTCCTAAGCCAATTACAATTAAGATAAGAGACAACCAATCAAACAAGAGACAGTAGGATGCAAGAATTATAAACTAAACCAATTAGACTCATTGAAATTGTCACACCCCTAATGATGAAGATAGACACAAGCATCATTAAGAAATCAATAAGATCTAATTAATTATATACAAGTTTCATACAATCATAAGCAAACACTAGATGAATTAGCCAAGCATAATTAATGAAGAGCAAACAACAATTATGATAATTGAAGACATACCATAGGATTGGATTAACAAACAAACCATTACACGATGTTTCTAGAGTGTTTGAAACCCTTTAAGTTCTTTGGAAAAACACCTACCTAAACCCTGGAATCGGACTTAGGGTTTAGGGCTTGCAAAAAGTGAAGTTATAATGTTATATTTATAGGCAGATTTTCTGTCGGCAAAGAGCGACGGCGTCACACCTAAAGAGTGACGGCGTCACGACCATTTTTTCACCAAATTGTAGATTTTCTCGTTCCGGTCGCGTGGGCTTTTGAACCACTTAAATCCGAGTTCGTATGCAAAAGTTATGGCCAAAACAATGTAGCTACTTCGCGTGCATCTTGTAGCTTGTGACGGCGTCACCTTATGCCTGTGACGCCGTCCCCTTCAATATTTTAAAACCTGAAGCCGTCACTTGTAAATAAGAGTTTTGGCTTCTATCCCGTCACAAAATCCTCCGACGGCGTCGCAGTTAAGCAGTGACGCCGTCACCTTGTCCTTCAGCAGCTTTGAGTGTCTCGATTCTTGACTTTGGCCATTTTCTTCGTATATTCGCACCTTTTCGTTCAAATAAGTGCCATTACAGCAATTTGCCTTCAAGAGACCTAAAAAGTGAAAAGGAACGATATTAAGTAATAACGAATACAAAAGTGATCAAATAAGGGCTTAAATGACCCCTCAAAAAGGTACATTTTAAAACCTTATCATCACTTGACACCCAAACGGTTTGAGGTAATGTATAGCAGAAACTTTCCCAGTGAGAAGTTCATAAGGTGTCTTGAAATGAGGTCTAGTAATGGATACCCTGTTCAGTACATAACAAGTTGTGCTAACTGTTTCAGTCCAAAACATGGTAGGTAATTTAGATTCTGCAAGCATGGATCTTGCTGCCTCTATTAAGGTCCTATTCTTTCTTTCAGCTACCCCATTTTGTTGTGGGGTTCTTGGAGTGCTATAGTCCCTTTTTATCCCTTTAGACTTGCAGAGTTCTATTAAAACAGCATTCTTGAAATCTATCCCATTATCACACCGAATTCCTTTAACCTTTTTGTTCAACTGGTTTTCAACAAGGGTAATGAACTCTTTCAACACTTGAGATGTTTCATCTTTAGTTCTCAGAAAGAATACCCAACAAAACATGCTATAGTCATCAGTGATTACCAGACAAAAATACTTGTGATCAATACTTCTGACTTGGGTTGGACCAAAGAGATCCATATGCAATTGAAGAGGTTCGAAATAATGCTCACAAATTGTAATAGCTTTGTATGAGGCTCTGTGTTGCTTTCCTTTGTTGTAGGCAACACAATTATGTTCATTGGTGAAAACTTTGGAAGGAAGTCCTTCAACTAGACCAAGTTTAGAAAGTTTGTTGATGGTCTTGAAGTTCACATGAGCCATCCTTCTATGCCATTTTGTAGACTCATCCAGGGATGCTTTGGCCACCAAACAAGTTAGATCACCTTCTGGTTGAACATCATTCAAGTTGAATGTGTATAGATTGTGATTTCAAGGAACTCTCAGCAGAATTGAAGAATCTTCTGGTAGTTTGAAGTCTTTAGATAGCACAAGACATTCATCCTCAGAGAAGAATACTTTGTTCTTGGTGTCACAAATTTGTGATACTGAGAACAAGTTGAAGTGTTGCAGTTCCTTTACATAGTACACATTCTCAAAATCCAGTAGAGGTGTTTTGATGGTGCCTTTCCCAGTGATTTTACCATCACTTCCACCAAAAGTCACATTGCCTCCTCCTTCTATGGGTACAAAATTATGCATCATATCTCTGTTTCCTGACATGCTTCTGGAACAACCACTATCAACAATGCCAACTTCCTTATGCTTAAGAGGATGATCCTACAACAACAACAAAAATATATATACAAAATATTAGTACACTATAGAGGCTCAAGTCATCACTGACTTGAGCCTGCCTTGTGGATCATTAGAGTTATGCCATGCAGATGTATAAGATCCACCATTGTTCTTGGGTTACCATTGAAATTTAGGTCCCTTTTGAGTCCAAGAACAACCTGCTGAGGGCTTCACAGCAGTGTCCCGATAACCCTTCCCAGCATTCATTGAGTCAACACATCCAGGCCAATAACCATTTTGAAAATATGAACTAGTTGGTCTCACATATGGTCTAGCAACAGATCTTCTCCAAGGAAATGGAGAAGGTTTATTATGAGTTGCTTGTGGAACAAAAGGTGGTATATCATTTACATTTGTCCACATTGGTCTAGGTTTCTTTTGACCAGCACAGGCACCCATTCTTTGCTCATGAAAATTACAATCCTTAATCAAATGAAATTTACTTCCACAAACAAAACATGTCTTCTTTTTAGAAGATTTATTCAAAGTGAAAGATGTTCTATTACATGCAAAATCATTCAAACCACAAACATTAACATAATTGTTTTTAACAGACTTAAAAGCATTATTGTGCAAAGAATTAAAAGACAAGTCTTCATAAGAAACTGTCTTGGAAGTTGATTCCTCAGCAGCAACTTTAAAAGGCTTGTAAGCAGTCTTGGGTGTAGGCTTGGGCAAGGTCTTGGGAAGGTCTGACTTGTCATTTGAATCGCACCTGGTAGTAGAAGTAGACCCTTGGTCGAGGACTTGTCCTTGTCACAACAAGAGACAAAGTCAGATAGATGAAGAATCGAGTGCAGCAAGTCTCTTGACTTTTTGCCATAAAGATGGTGTGATCCATCAAAGTCAACAGTCATGGAAAGGTCAATGGGCATATGTTCTCCTCTAATAGGTCCAGGGACAACATGTAATGTTCCTTCTTTGACATAATTAGCTAAACCTGCTGGTGTAGTTTTACGCCCATCATTCTTAGCTTCTAATCCTACATACTTTTGAAAACCTAAACCTATCCCAGATGTCTCAGATTCACTACTATAGATATGTCTAGCTAGATTGTCACCAGATATTAACCATTCTTTATGTCTAGCTACTTCCTTATCTAGTTTCTCTTTTAGCACTAGGTTTTCAAAAAATACCTTAGCTTTTTCTTTCTCAGTACGTTTTAAATCAATTTTAGCACAATCTAAATCACTTTGTAACACCCTGATCTTTTCATCATAAGCCAATTGATTCTTTTGAAACCAAACTTTTTGTCTTTCTAATGTTTTTAAAGCCTGTTTATAAGCCTCAAATTCGACATAACATTCATTATATTTAGGTTTCAATTCATCATAGGCTTCTTTAAGTTCATTATATCTTTCACTACAACCAAAAACACAATTATGTACCTGAGAGATGCCCATCAAGGCAACTTGATCACGCCTATCCTCTAAAGTACAGCTTGCCAGCAATCCAATATTCTCAGAACCAGGACCTTCATCATTCTCATGCTCATGCATCTTCCAGTCGGCATGATCATCCATAGTGACAAGAGCTGTGGAGGGTCCAGCCTTCGAAGTTCCAGCTTCCTTTTGAATATGCTGATAGGAAGAATATCTCACCTCATCACCAGCCTTCCTATCCTTGCATTCTCTAGAGAAGTGACCCATCTGACCACAAGTAAAGCACTTGACCTTGCCTCTGTTAAATCTTGCTGGATCTCTTCCTTGGAAACCAAACTTTCTCCCAGACTTACTCTCAAACTTCTTGATGTTCATTGAGAGCATAGCCAGTTGCCACTTCAAGTTCATCTCTTCCATGTCAAATGGATCCACCTGTTCAAAGTCCTCAAGGCTAGTTGTTCTGAGTGTCATAATCATCAACAAAAGAGTGAATCACATCTTCTAATACACCACTGGATTTAGGTTGAGAACTTGATGAAGTTGTAGTGTAGGATGATGATGCTGAGGAAATAGGACTTGGAGCATAAGTCATCCTATTAGAGGAGGCCCCAACAAAAGTTGTGTGACTAGGAGTGGATGAACGAAAGGGACTTCTCACATCAGGCTCAAGAGATTTAAGTCTGTTGTATAGTTCATCAAAAGTGAGCATATCCAGCCCACCTTTAGCTTTGAGGGCAATGCTTACTTGCAACCAAGATGAAGGTAAAGATCTCAAGAACTTTGAGTTGCAGTCATCATTATCTGGCTTTGCCTTCAGCTGATTCAATTGACTCAATATCTTATGAAAATTGTCATACCCCTTGTGGATACCTTCCTCTTCAGAGATTTGGAATTCTTGGGCTGTTGTTTGGCATTGATTTCCTCATTCTCCTTGACTCTTCATTCCCACCAAACCTAGCCTTGAATGCCATCCATATGTCCTTAGCATCCAGCATGTAGTGAAAGTCACCCAAGTGATCTTCAGGTATAGCTTGAAGGAGAATAGTTCTCACTTTGTTCTCTCTTTGAACAACCAGTATTTCTTTAGCAGATTTGGGAGGAACAATGGTAACATTACCATCAGGATCTGTGATAGTCCTCTTCAAACTGTTCCCCTTCTTCACAATTTCCCAGAGATTCCAATCAATGTTGGAGATCAGTTCTGCATCTTCATCGCCCACAAATCGTACTCCTCCTTCTTGAGGTATGGAAACTTTGCATTCTTTGTTTGAGAGACTGAGTTGTTGCAGAGATGTATTGTTTTGGTTGTTGGTGACCTCAATGTCATCGTCGATCCGGCATGGTGAATGTTGTTTTAGTTGTAAGAGTGTACAGAAAAGATTGTTCTTAGTATCACAGAGACTCTCCCGAGGCTCTGATACCACTTGTTGAAACATAAGACCTTGATAGATCTTGGAGCACTCGTAGATCGTTAGTAATGTTTATGTAATCACAAACACACTAAAAGACAGTCTCTATAACTTGTATTCAAGCGGAAATTAAACACAAGAACAAACACAAATAACTAAGAACTCTTTGATCCTCTATGGATCTTTTAATAATACTAAAACTTTATTTTTCAACTCGTACATAATTCATACTATTGTGTTCCTTTTATAGACAAGTAACCCTAAACCGTTTCCCAAGAAACATATAAACATAAAACTAAATAAGATATACATTATCACTTCCTAATAAAGCTCATGCATATCCTAACTAAATCTATAATACGCGGAATAACTATCTTCGCAGAAACCATCTACACGGTTTCATTACTTCAGCAGAATTAAGTCTTCAGCAGAATCCTTGCACTTTAGCAGAATCCTTCAGCAGTAATTTCAGCATAATTCATACTTAGTAGAATTCCCAACATTGTTTTATGCTCTTAAACTGATTTGACTGATTTTTGATTTTTCCAAGTATTTTTATATTTTTTTGTGATTTTTGGTTTAGATAACAATTATAAGCTGAAACTAATGCTAATAAGCTAATTTGAGCTTAGGAAATAACTTGCAAACAATAAGAGATTATCTAAAACAGCAATGAAAAACTGGAATTTAAAGGCAAAATTATACTAACTTTTTATTAAAATAAGACTGCATACAATTTGAAAAACAGATTACACAACTAATTAAAAATGCTTAAAACATTAAAGTAAAGAGAAATTCACACAAAAACACCTACTAAAATCTACACGAATTGTGAGTGAAATCTAAGGGCTATTTATAGCCAAGCCAAGCCTTCAGAAGCTTCAGGAAGGCGTCCATTTATGTTTCTTTGAGTGATTTTCTGCCTTTGATCAACATCCCATCAATCAATCTTTAATCTCGTCCCTTGATTCCCATTGATGACATCTCTTCAGCCAATAAGAGCTCACCTTGGCACACGGATTGCCAAGGTGGCATTCCCATGTGTCAGTTGTGTCAGTTGATTGTACGATTCTACCCTTAATTCTTTGTAATTATTGTACGGGATAAATTAGGGTTCATGTAAGCTGGGTAATTGGGGATAAAAAATGGCGGGGTGGGATTTGTTTGGTTACTTTATTTATTTTGACTATTTTGACTATTTTGACCGGTGGGTAAATGGGTGGGGTTCACGTGGGTTTTTTTTGACAAGGGTCTTGTGGTGGAAAGGTTCAAGTGAGATTGTAATTTGACTGAGGGAAAAGATGAAAGGGTTTAAATTGATTTTGAACTCTTGGTTTATTTAATGGTTTTAAGGTTTTATTTAAAAGGGTATAGAGTGTAAATTGTGAAAGTTAAAGAGTAATTAACGGAAAATGGGTGTAAAAGGACATAAGGGTTTATTTTACCATTATGGGAAAGATGAGGGACTAATCTTGACATTTTTTAAACTCCAAGGGTAGATTCTGTCACTTTGCAACACTTAAAGGACCAAATCTGTTATTTCTTCAAAGTTGATACAAACTTCCAAAAATCATCCTTTAAGCATCAAAAACTTCAAATTCACTCAATTCTGTTTTTCCGGCTTCAGCTTTTGCACTCTCTTCCTTCTCGTGCTAGGTTTTTGTCTGATTTGTCTTTCTTTTGTGTGTTTTGCCATATCCGTACCTGCACATGCATAAACTCAAGAAACCAATAAATATTAGACATAAACGGTTCTTTTCTGGTTATTTTGGGCCTGTTTTGGTAAAGAAATGGTATGTGTTTTACCAAAATACCCCAGACTAGAAGATTGTCGTGTCCTCACGCAATGTAATCAATTCACGCTTCTAAAACCAATGATTTCAATCTCTTTCTACTAAACCTATGGGAAGTAGCAAAGATTCCTCAAAAGAGATTAAGAAACCCTTAATTCTAAAAACGCCCTGTTTACCTTTTATTTCACATATAGATATTATGATTAAGCACATTCCAATTATAAGTGACGGTTTGTTGAACTTTCATGTCGATCAATAACTCCAACATTTTTCAAACGAACATTCCAATTATGAGTGACGGTTTTAGCACATACCAGTTATCTACCTGATCAACACAAACGGTATTCGTCAATCCCAATAGCCTATTCGCAATATCTGCGCTTACACTTAAACAACTAATGATTTATGATAAAACATGGAATTTATTGGCAATAGTGGTACTTAGGCACTAGCACTAATACATTTAAGAAAGCGTATAATTTTAATTTCTTTTGTCCATAGTAAATACAATTCATGTATTTATATAAAACGAGTATTGTGTTTTGATAAACGAATAAAGTGTTTCAGTAAACATGTTAAGTGTTTAGACAAACAAGCATGTAATATCACCCCAAAAGTAGTTCAAAACGAGCAAAAAAGTGGGGGGGGGGATGCTATGAACTCACCGAAATGATATGCGATAGGTCATGACGATATAACATGTAACAAGAAATCGCGAGCTTTAATGATGACCTAAAATATAATGATAAACGTATGAAATATGTTATATAAGTATTTATATACCTTTAACATTGTACATATTTTTGTAAAATTTATAAGTTTAGTTTTTATCAAGTTTTAAAAATGATAACAAGCCCTATTTATAAGTTATCCGAGGTTCGGGTTTTTATGTCACTTTTATTAGCACATGTGTTCTATCCCGTGAATAGTCGTTTCTAAGTCCATTTGATCTATAGATGAATAAATGGGTCTATTTTCCGAAGTGGGTCCTACGATTTCGATCTTTAGATAAATGTGGTCGAGTGGTTTCAAACAATACTTAATTGTCTTGTTTCGGTTTTTAGATAAACGTGGTCAAATGGTCCCAAATAATACTTAATTGTTATATTTTGGTTTTTAGATATATAGTTATCCGAGGTTAATCAATACATTATTCCTAAACCGTAAACTATTATGATTTGGTTTTTATTTCCTTAGAAAAGTATTTAAATTTATTTATCGATTTTAGATGTTCTATATCTCCTAATTACCTCATAACATAAGTCAATATTACAAATTTAAGCTTATATATTGATGTTATTTTGGACAGCTCGCTGCAGTCCCACGGAAACAACCATATGTTGAGTTCTACAAGTCCGTTGGATGTGGGGTTTTGGGCTACATTTAAGTTTATTTCTTAGCTACATTTCATAAAACTAGGCCGAGTTCGAAAAATGATTAGAACTATAAGATTTTTCCAAATGAAGTCTGATATGGGGTTTTTGGCATGTTTTACCATTTCAGCTCTTATTTACTCATCGGGATGAGTTATGAGATGGGCCTTGCGGAAAACGATCACAAGAAATAGCTCTACAATAATATATTATTCCCTAAAGTCCAAGATCCACTGAGTTTGAGATGCAATTCGTTCTACCAGGCTGTTTGGATTTGTAGTTTTATAAAGTGTACTTAGGGCTTGTTTTGGTTTGTTTTAATAGTTCAAAACATGTGTATAGTATATAAATGATACAAAATACTACTTGTATCATAAAAATTCATTAAAGATATATCTAGCTTATTACAACCATATTGAATGAAAGCAATAAATAATTATGAATCTTACAATGATTATGATGAAAATAACAAGAACAACCAAGAGCAACTAACTCCTAAACCCTTTCGAGTCTTCAACCCTTCTTCCAATCTTTAACCCAACCTTACTATAACCTTATGTAACCCTTGTAATATCATTTTTATCTCATCCCTACACACCTTGATCAAACTCTTGAGATAGAAGAGATTATAGTGATGTTTGATGGTGATTTTTGGAGGAAATAAGCTAAAGTTTCAAGCAAGGAACACTAATCTTCAACTAGATTACAAGAAACTAGCAAGATCAAGATCAAGGTCAAATGGTGTATGTTTATGGTGTTTGGGTCATTGCTTTTGACAAGAGAGAAAGAGAGATGAGTTTTTTTTTTGTGATAAGTTTGACTAGTTATAACTAAATATCTAGATATTCTTACTAATAAGTCTTAAGTGCTAAGTTTAGAAATACATGTGTTAATCATCTAATCAAGATGCATTCTCACCAAGACACATGTCTTGGTGAGTCATATGAAACGCCACATGGGTGGTATTTTGATAAGTATGTGGTTTTTTTTGTATAACTTGATTACGGAGTGTAGTTTGATCCTGGTAATTGCTAACGTTAAGTCCTTAAGTCACGAAAGTTAAAACCAGTTAACATAAAAATATAAAACTTATAAAATTTTAAAACTTATCAATATACTCTATCTTAGTATATTAAATGACTGATAAGTTTAAGGAAGCGCGTAGACGTTGTTAAAACCTAGAATCATAGGTTTTAAATACCCGTAAATCGTAAAACGTATAAGGTTTACATAGAAATGAAAAAATAGCAATATTACATATAAAATAGGACTATAAAAAATGTATAGAACACCTAAACTGATCATAATCTAGTATTGGTTTAAGTTAACCTACGTGTTATCACGTCGAGTAAACATATCCAGTTGCTCGTAAGAGTTAATTTACGTGAAATTAATATGAATAGTAAAAATATGAGGATGAATAGTAACTTTACGAGAGTGAATAGTAAAAGTACGAGGTTAAATAATAACCTGAAAAGTAATAATTGTTACACTTTGAGACCTACACCTGGTATCAGAACCTAGATGTGATTATGGAGTGTTTGTTTTCAAAAATCTTGATTGAAAATGTGTTTTAAAAAAAAGTGAGCAAATCCTTACCGAGATTCAAGTTTTGAATATTTTTTTTCTTTCACGAATAAATTTCAAATCTATGTTGTTCTTATACCTTGTTATGGTTTATGTAAGAGAATTTATGGATCAAATAAAAATATTTGTAGCTAGATTTGAAGATTTTTGATAAAAACGCAAGTTTTTAGGAGTTCGATGTTCTTGACATTTTTTTATGCTTTTGATTCGATCTTCTAATGGTTTGGTGGTTAAACAATGTTTAGATATGTTTAAAGATAAAATTTTTGAAGGTTTGGTGGTTCAAATTTACAAAAACATGATTTTTTATCTTCTTTTTTGGTGAAGTGTATTATAAATCTTGGTAAGTTCTTCATTAGAATCTTGGTACATCCACTTTTCTCGGAGTGCTCCACTACATGTCGTGGTCCCCACCGAGATAACCTCGCCCAATTTCACCGAGATCCTCGAAAACCCTAATTTCACTGAGATCGATTATACCCTAATTTCACCGAAATACATTTGAAATTTACCGAGATCGCTAGGTTTGAGTTTTACGTGATTATCATTTGAATTCCACCGAGATCCTAGGTTAAAGTTTCACTGAGATTTACCAAACCCTAATCTACCGAGATTAGGGCACTGAATTTCTATGGATTTTGTATCTTTACCAAGATTGTACCCTAGTTTTTGAGATTCACCAAAACCAAATTCCATCGAGATTCAACCCTAATTCTATCGAGATTGTGGGTTGTGTGAGCAAAACAAAGATCGTTTCCAAGATTTAACCGAGCAAACGTATAAACGTTAACCCGAATTACATCACAAACGAACACTTTCTCAACCTCATATGATCCACCCGTTATCAAGACTTTTCCATGCTGTGTCTCAGGAACCTTTTCAATACGGTCCAGATTGCTAGCTCCCGTTCATAATTTTGCTACAGATGATACACGAGGAATCTTTTTATGGTGGTTCTTCCTTCTAATGACCGGCATATCTATGATTATTTTCTCCCAAATGAAGCAGCAGGCATCGGTCCGTAGAACCTATAAATACACGACATGGCTAGATTTGGTATTTTATTACAAAGTGACTACGGGGTTTTTGTTCTTTAATGCATAATTGGGTTTGAAGTGGCATTTCATGGATGCGTGTACTTATTTATCTTAGAGTCAAGCTGGTTGGTTGGTTGTTGGTTGTATGTCTCAAGATAACTTGTTTGGACCTTTATTTACTGTGATTAAGACTTAGCTATCTAGTTATATATGTTTACGGAGTTACATTATATAATTATCACTTTAAAGAGTTACATTGTAGTGCTCAATGTCTTACGTAGTTAAGGATAGGTCAAGAGGCCTTGTGCACATGACACTTTAAGTATAGGTTCTTAGTCATAAGTATAGTACAAGATTAAGTCACAAGTTTGGGTTATTTTACTTCATTCTCAAGTTCGTCATATTGGTTTTCTTCATCAGTGGTCATGTTATGAATAGAGATTGATTTGAGGTAATAGTAAAGAGAGTATTTATCAACATCTTCTCACGAGGTTGTGCTTATGCATATATGGGCTTTTACGATGCTTCCAGATGATCTAGTTATGATGTACACATATTTAGGATGCTTCCGAAAGATCGTAACCATCATAGGGGAGAAATGTGTACACCGGGATGATTTACAAGTCACGTAATTCAGTTAAATAGTTTATGCAAGAGGTAAATGTATCTACCGAGGAGAAATGTTCAATGATTTGTTACTCTGGTGTTATTATTTCGAATTCAGTATGTTAGGTAATTTTGAAGTATTCGTCACAGTGAGGATTTGGTTAATATTGTGCTCCCCAAACGAACAACCATCGTCATCAAGACAACGGACTGTGAAGCTGAGAAGACCAGGACTGAAGACATTTTTAAGAAAATAGAAGACACGTCATAAGCATAAAAAATAGCAAATCACGTGATTTATAAAATAACAAATCACATGTGAGTTATGACTGTCGTTACTTAGAAGGCTAACAATTATTTTAGAAATTACATGTGATTTATGATTTGTGAAATCACACGTGATTTATAAAATAACAAGTCACATGTGATTTTTTCATGCGTAAATTTCAACACTCGTAAAAAAATTTAAAAAAAAGTTCGTCGAAAATATGTTGAAGTGCCCTTCTATAGAAAAATGATTTAGTTCTCGTCACGATGTTATGATTCTTTTCGTGTAACGATTAACGGTTTGTGAGATATTTAATTTTTCAAAAAAAGGATTAAAGTAGTTTGTTTTATTTTATTTATTTATTTATTATGCAAAAATGAGTGGTTAAAATTTGTTCATTCGATCTTTAAAGAAGTTGTGATCTATATTGAACTTGTATCGGCCCATTGTAATTGTTTTGGGGAGGTGAGATCAACATAGATCACAAATTCTTTAAAGATCAAATGGCAAATCCTAGTCACTTATTTTTTCATCCAAAAAAAAATCATTTTCACCTTTACTTGATAATAAAATATTTTGCAAATGGTGAATTTTCAAGCTACGAAAAATACACCATCGCGACGAGAATTGTTTTGCCTTTCAGTAGACGGGCACTTTGATATGCTTTTGACCATTTTTTCTTTCGAGCTTTTATTTTTAGTGTTGAAATTTTCGCCCAAAACATGTGATTTGTAAAATCACTTGTCATTTGTTATTTTAAAAATCACGTGTGATTTTATAAATCACATTTAATTTATTTTAAATCAACCTCTTTTTTTTTTTTTTTTTTTTTTTTTTTTTTTAAACAAAGGTAAAATAGATTGAATAAAAAAGAAAGTATTTACAACAGATAGACCAATCAATTTCAATATAGGACAACCCCTACAAAGACATCACTTGTCTAGGAACCAAAAAACAATGGACATACCCAAGCCAAATTACAAACAGACAAATACTCAAACTACTGCCTATATCTAAAGGAGAAAATAACAAACTATAGGATGACATCCAACAACATAATAATCCATAATATCTTGCAGAAAACTCCAAACCTCAGCAGTATCCTTCATAAACAGAGTCCAATGGCAGCAATTCAAAAAATGCCCACAATCCCAAAAGTCATATAAGGGGAGCCAATACATGAACTAATCCAAACAACACTACCTCGTTAAAAAACCTCCCTTTGTAAAACCCAATGGGATAAACCAAGAGAAAAAAAGCACATATAAAGAAAGGATAAGCAATGTAGCAAGGAAAATCAAAGATAACATCATGACAATCAACAAATCTTCCAACACCATGAGTCCAGTGAGCATAAACCATAGCAGACCAGGAATTCCAACATGACCCAATAATCAAACACTTAATACACTGCATACATTGATTCCAATAAGCCAAAAGAAGATTTAAACTGGACATAACAGTGCAAACCACCTAAATAGCATAAAAAGGGTTAATATACAAAAATATTACTAAACTTTCAAAAAAATTTGTCCTAAGTAACTAATGTTTGTATTCTGTCATCTAAGTCACTATACTTCACGGGTTTTTCACATATGTTACTAAACCTTTTTATAAGTGTCACCCTAGTCACTCGAAGGATTGGTAACCGGCTTTGACACATACGTTACTAAACCTATACAAACAAGTCACTAAACTTTGCGAAAAATTTGTCTTAAGTCACTAATGTTTCATTCCTGTCATCTAAGGTACTAAACTTTGCTAAAAATTTGTCCTAAGTCACTAATAAAAAATTTATCCTAAGTCACGAGTTGTGGCACATGTTACTGAACCTTTAAAATTTTATGTTTTATACGATTTTATACACCTTTTATACGTTTTAATTCATTTTTATTCGTTTTTATACGTTTTTGTTTGTTTTTTACGCTTTTGTCGTTTTATACATTTTCGTCCATTTTGTCCCATTTTTACGTCCGTTTTATACGTTTTATGTTTTCATCCGTTTTATACGTTTTTGTCCATTTTATATGGTTTTGTATATTTTTATACGTTTTTATTCTTTCATCCGTTTTATATCGTTTTGCATTTTACGTTTTCCGTCCATTTTCTTATGTTTTGCCCGTTTTCTATGTTTCATTCGTTTTCTTCCTTTTTATGTTTGAAAACATAAGAAAATAGGCTAGCGTAAGAAAAACAGACGAAAGCGTATAAAACGGATGAAACGAATAAAACGGATGAAACGAAAAAACGTATAAATAATGTATAAAACCATATAAAAACGGACAAAAACGTATAAAAACGGATGAAAACATAAAACATATAAAAGCGGGCGTAAAAATGGGACAAAATGACGAAAACGTATAAAACGGACAAAAACGTAAAAAAAAACAAAACGAAAAAAACGAATGAAAATGAATAAAAACGATAAAAGGTGTATAAAATCGTATAAAACGATAATTTTAAAGGTTCAAGAACATGTGCCACAACTCGACTTAGGACATTTTTCATTAGTGACTTAGGACAAATTTTCATAAAGTTTAGTACCTTAGATTCAGAATGAAACATTAGTGACTTATGACAAATTTTTCGCAAAGTTTAGTACCTTAGATGACAGGAATGAAACATCGGTGTGTATACAGTCAGCATTTAACCGGCAACAATAGGTCGTCTCACTATTGGTATCCAAGATAACCGGTTACGTAAAGTATAGTAACCTAGATGACAGAAGATAAACATTAGTGACTTAGGACAAATATTTTTGAAAGTTTAGTAACTTTTTTGTATATTAACCCAGCATAAAAACAAGTCAAACTACCCCAACATGACCCAAAATCCAAACAGTCCACGAGAATATTAAACCTGGTGCGTAAATGCAGACAGATCTCCATAATCATGACATGCAGCAGAGACCTCTTACAGGATACCACAGTCTGTTCAGTGCTCCAGCAAAAAGGAAACCAAAGAGGTATAAGGATGAACGTACACAAACCATAAAAATCAAACTTACACCAACACATAATTGACCACTCTTTCATGCACACATTATAGTTGGAATAAGTCAAGTTCCATAGATGACAATTATCCATATACTTATTAGCCATCCAAATGATCACCAAACCAAACCTACTGAACAAACATAGAGTCATGGCATCATCATCACCGTAAAAAACAGTGTTGCATTCCCACATCCCAGTACCAATACAAAACTAATTAACGTAACTACATGCACAAACAAAAGCATTAGCAAATAATTTGATACAAACTCTCCCTTATCCTACATCAATATCCCAGATCTGCCACAAGCTAATAACCAGGCATCACAAATCCAATCTGAACCAAACTTTATGTGATTCCCTCATTGTAGACACTATTAGACCCACTTCCAAAATATTTCAAAATGCTTTTTAGAGGCAAGTTCCAAATGGCAACAACTTTCACCACTTCATTAAAGTACTTATTCTTCAATCCCATCAATCTCAATATGATTGTTTCCACAATGATATTAAACAGAGTATCTAATGATTTGTTATTCCCTTTGGTACAACCTACCATTCTGTTCTTTCCAAATACAATACACAACAACACCAAAGACTAATCTTTGAATAATACTCCACAACGTATTGTTAGGAGTCCTAATAGATACCCCATTAATCACTTCTACCTAAACACACGATAAATCTTCAGGTCTACACATCGCTTTAAGCTTATCCCAAACACCCTTAGAAAAACCACGACTAAAAAATAGATGACTATGGGAATCCTTGCAGTTCTTGCAAAATGGATGTTAGCCTCGCTTTTTCTAAAGATAACGTCACTTACGTGAATTGGACTAGATGCGTAGTATACTTTGCCCTTAGGGACTAGTATCGTTTAAGTGGCAAAGTTAGAGCCTATAAATACCCCTCATGACTCTCCATGAGGGGTGAGGTGAAGCATTTGGTTACTGTGTGTTTGTGTTTATTCAATAAAAGTTATCCTTATCTTCTCCTCCCTCTCTCTATTTTCCCTTACTAAAAAGATGAAGATATTCATCTTCTTCCACCAACCTAGACCTCCAAAACCACATAAATCTTTATGTTAATCGGTCCTAACAAGTGGTATCAGAGCCAGGTTATCTTGTGTTGATTTATGTTGGTCATTATACATGTTTGTTACTGTTTTTGGTATTATTTTGTTAGTCGGAATTTTTTTTTCCGATTCTTATGGGTAAACGGTTTCAACATTGTTTTAGTATCCTTTTGGTAAAAACAAAAAGTCATATATTTCATTCCAGTCAACATATGTCTTGGGTCAATCAATCCTTTGGTCCATTCAGATTTACTCCTTTTTAGACTTTTTTTTACCAAACCGTTTTGTATATTTGGTTTAACCGGGTAACCAAAGCATATTTTATGCTTTTTCTGGGTCTTTATATGAAGCTGGTCAGATTTTTTGGTCGGAAATACTCGCCGGAAAAAGTCAAAGGGTCAAAACCCTTTTTCTACGCATAAGAAGGATCTACAGAGTTGTTACGCGTAGCTGTGAAGTTACGCGTAAGAAATGGTTTACGCGTATACTTTTACGCCTAAGCATCTGGCTTTACGCCTAAGCTAGGTTAGGCGTAAGGCTACGCATAAGAAAAAGAGTTTACGCATAAGGTTTCAGGGTTACGCATAACTTGTATATGACGCGTAAGGTGTACGAGCTTGAAATGAAATCAATAGGTTATGCGTAAAACAGGAATTAAAATGACCAAGACTTGACCACAAGCAACCAATTTACCATATACTTAATCTCAGTACCATCAAGACCATCATCAGTCCAACGAAAGTTCCAAAACCAAAAACCAACCACAATCCTACATCTAGACTTACCAATTGACCCTCACATGTCACTCCCCAACTCTCATACAACAAAGAATAACAAGAAAGATCTCAGATTCAAATTCAATTTTTTTAATCTTTTAAAGATTATGTCAATTGAACAACTCATCCTCATAGATCATGTAAGAAGACCTTGCTTCTTTATCAATATACGAGATGGTATAAAAGATTCATAACAAGATTGTTACAATCGTTTTTATCCTTTCGTTAACACAAAAATGAAACAAAATCATCAAACCACAAGAAAAAACCTACCCGAGACCTCTTTGTGAGATCTTAAAGCCGAAAAGTGATAACTATTCTGGAAAAATATTCTTCTAGTTTGACGTTGATAGGGGTGTCAGTTTGCTTGTGTTTGTGATTCGAATGACGAGGGTTATGAGATTTGAGATGAGACTTGGACTTGTTTTTTTCTTCAGATGCTTTGGGAAGAGAATATGATATGAAGGAGGCGAATATTTCAGATTGTGATTAGGTTTAGGTTATCTTGTGTTGTATCTTTATAACCGGTTATGATATGTCTTGCCTTTGGATCAGATACTGAGTTGGATCGTGGGTTAGTATTACGACACATTGGACTTGGGCTATGAATGGTTATGGGCTGACGATAGCTCGTTACTTTTGACTGAATTCATGACAAATATTTGTCATCCAATTTTTTTGAGATATAAAAATTTTTTGGACGCAAATTTTTGTTATAAATTCAAAAGTTGGTATTTTGGTCATAAAATTTTCACGAAGGGATACATAATTCACGGCTTGCGTGAAATTTGAAAAATGACTACGGGATATTTGTACGGTATTATTGATGAGAAATTGAAGTGACATTTCACGGGTGGACTTCTTTATCGTTGTGACGTTGGTTGGTTGGATGCATGTCTCAAGATAACTTGTTGGAGCACATTATGAAATTTGACAATCTGGTTATAACTGGTAAGGAGTTACGTTGTAGTGCTCACAGTGTGTAACCATCACTTTAAGGAGTTACGTTGTTGTGCTCAGTGTCACACGTAGTTGTGGATTGGTAAAAAAAATTTAGAACAAGCAGTAAGTCACAAAGTTGGGATGTTTACTTCCTTTTCAAGTCAGTCGTATCGGGCTTTCTCCATATGTGGTCATTACAATTAGCCGGTGAATTCAAAGGAGGTTCGTTTTAAGGTTGGTTTGAGAGACGTATTGAGAGTATTTTTACGACATATTCTCACAGAATTTTGATCAAGCTATGATGTTAATATTGCATCAAGAAGGTAATACGGCATGTACGAAACATTATGATGATTCCGATAGCTCGCAACCATCAGGAGGGAGAAGTTGGTATTTCATCTTCCGTGATTGGATTACGAAGGGATTTGTGCTTAAGACCGAAGAAGGAGAAGTAGTGTGTGTACATCGGGGTTTCTTACCAACTTGGATGCAATACTAAGTGAGTTATGTTGTTACGATGTTCCCAGAACGACAACCATTGTGCTTCAAGAGTTTACTTTCTCCCCAAGCGTGTCGAAGATTAAAGACGTGTTGGAAGAGAGTTGTCGGTTCAGGAGGGAGCATAGAAAGAAAAAAGGATAACTAGTTAGGAGGGAGTAATAACCTAACTAGACCGTTACAGTTGAAGTTCAGAGCTACAAGAATTTGTGCCGTCAGTGCCAAAGATAAAATGCCGAGGTAATCGGAAGGGAGAACTTCAAGTTTGCCTCAATATCTAGACTACAGAGACTCTGCGCTTCAAGAAAGTCAACATTGTTCATTACTATTGTAATTTACTTTGTTTTGTATTTATAGGTCTCATTGTAACCATTCACGTGTGACACTATCTTGGAGGGAGATTGTTAGCCTCGCTTTTTCTAAAGATAACGTCACTTACGTGAATTGGACTAGATGCGTAGTATACTTTGCCCTTAGGGACTATTATCGTTTAAGTGGCAAAGTTAGAGCCTATAAATACCCCTCATGACTCTCCATGAGGGGTGATGTGAAGCATTTGGTTAGTGTGTTCTTGTGTTTATTCAATAAAAGTTATCCTTATCTTCTCCTCCCTCTCTCTATTTTCTCTCACTAAAAAGATGAAGATATTCATCTTCTTTCACCAACCTAGACCTCCAAAACCACATAAATATTTATGTTAAACGGTCCTAACAATGAACATAACATATAATCATTGTGACACCATATAGAAATTATATCATAAGTTTTAAGCCTCTCTCTAGTTGTCATCCAAAGAATGAATGCATGTCTCGGGATAAATTGCGAAAACCAAACATGTCTATACCATATAACTTTAGGACAATCAATTTACTAAAGCTTTCCACGCCTCTTTCACATTGAATTGAACTTCCTTATTTTTCTTATTTAATCAAAAAACTTTATCCTCCCATGCTTGAATCAGATTAGAGATAGGAACATTGGTAACAACATCAAACATACCATTCCAACTTTAATGGCCAATTCCATCTATTACTACATATATAATCCGCCACCTTAGCATTCACATCAATACCCTGCTCTATTAGGAAATAATGACTAATCAGCTTACACAAAGGACCACTAGAATGCCATTTATCAAACCAAATAAAGCAACCATTTCACAAAGGACTTTGTATTTAAGTTTAAGAGTTTGTTTCAACTCCAAGACATAAAATTAGAATAAGCAATTTTCTAAAAGAAACTATCTTTAATTCTAAAGTTGTGAATCTACTTAACCCATAATGAGTATTTCTTACTCACAATATTCCAAATATGCTTAATCATCAAAGCTTCATTCATGATCTTTAATGGCTTAATTCCTAATCCACCTTGAAACTTGGGCTTACAAACATCCTTCCAAACAACAATAACAACACCTTTTCGCGACCCACTATTAGACCAAATGAAAATTTTAAAAACTTTATCAATATTGTCACAAACAAACACATGCAAGATAACATAGAAGCCCGGTACACATGAAGCAAAGAAAGTACAGAGGCAACTAAGTGAAATCTGCCCGCAAAGGAAAGTGTTTTATTCTTCCAGTAAAAAATCCTACTCTTCACTTTCTCAATGAGGACTCTATAATTAATAATACGTAATTTCCTTGATGATAAAGGAATGCCTAGATATCTAACAGCCAATTCACCCATGGCATAAAATAACAGTTGATCCGTAAATTAATAGATACCTTGTATGCATCATGTAAAAACCCGACAAAGTTGAACCTTATTTTTTTCTTGCTACTTGCTTGCTTGCTAATTGCAATAATATATGAGTGATGATTTGCGCACTCCAACTATTTATTGGCACATTCAAAAGAACAAGTACAGTGAGCATCCTGTCCTATATGTACAACTATTTAAAGCATGAAATAGAGTGTGTCAATCAATAGTTGGAGTGTGCAAATCAACACTCATTATATCTACTTTGCTTGCTAATTCCTTGCCTGCTATACTTTTTGTTCGCTTGCCACCTGATATTTGTAAAATTGGTTTGGTGGGCAGGGGTTATTTGGACAGTTTTTTGTTTGGGCCGGTGGTGTATGAGGTGGTGATGGGGTTGGAGCAGTTTGTTGGGCCGGTTGGGAGGCAATAGAGTAATCAGGCAGGATAAATGAGGGGGGAAGTAATGACGGATGTAAAAAATCATATGAAGGCGGGTTATTTGGAGTCATAGAACCAAACGGATATACATCTTCGTCAAAACATGACGAGAAATGATAATCTTATTGGTGGCAAGATTATGACACCGATAACCACGATGATGGATGGGTAGCCAAAAAAATGCAAGAAGTGGCACAATATACAAGTTTATTGGCAACATGTAAGTTCGGGTAGCAAAGACACCTTAATAGACGTAAGTGGTCATAGATTAGGGGTTTATTGTAAATTTTGGTGAAGGAAATTTCATTTTGATCGGCGGTAGAAGGCACGGTATTTAAGAGATGGGTGGCCATGTGAAGTACTTCCACCTAATATGAGGGAGGAATGTGTGCTTGAAAAAAGAGGGTGCGAACAACATTATTAAGTGTACGAAGCATACGTTCTGAATTCCCATTTTGGTGAGATGTCTTACGACATGAAGAAGCGAAACTGGATGCCATGCTTACAGTAAAGGTTATGGAAGCGACTGTTGTCAAATTCGCCTCCATTCTCACATTGTAAAGGCTTAATGTCAACATTGAATTGGTTATTTACAAAAGCATGAAAAGCAACAAAATTATCATACAAGTTAGATTTTTTATGTAACAGAAACACCCAAACAAAATGAGAAAAATGACCCAAAAAAATAACATAATATCTTATTACACCGACACTTGGAATAGAGGAAATCTACAAATCCGAGTGTATAATGTTAAAAACAAACGAAACACTAGACTCATAACTATAAAAGAGAAGCTTAGCATGTTTACCCAACTGACATGCATGACATAAACTAGATGACTTTGACTTATTTCCAGAATTTAAATAACTTGACTCTAACTTTCGTATAACATCGTCACCAGGATGTTTGAGGCATTGATGCCATGTGGAATGACTAAGGAAAAACAAAGGGTCTTGTGCACGTCATGCATGTTCAATCCAGATTTCAATATGCATATATCTTTACCAAGGGTCTCCCTAGTGCATTGTTTCAAGATTTTCGCTCCAGTTTGAACATCCAAAGGATACCCGCTCCAACTACGGGGGTGTCGAATATATTATCGTATAAGGCCAAGTGTAATTGTTTTGGGATTAGCCCATGTGTTAGCTTATTTATCAAGTTATTTTGTATCCATTATATAGGAGACATTATTAATAATTTAAACAAGCACTCTACATGATCTAATATATTGAGTGTGGCCGAACCAGAGGTCTCAAATATAGACCTTCCAAAAGTTTCACCTTCTTGGTGTAAGTTTATGGATATAAATAAATATGTGTATGACCGGATTCGAACACGAGCCTATGAGATTGCACACTTTACGTATGCGAGTCGATGTTTAATAATTAATATAAATGTTATGAATTAATAATTATTTCATAATAAACGTCTAACGGTCATTAGTACTTAATGGTAAAATGTCTAACAATTGTTAAAGGGAGTCGGAAATAATGAAACAAGTCAAGAAGGATCTAGAATTCCTTATGGGCTTGTATATTTGGTCGATTGGGATGAATCCCACATAGGAAATCCTATGTAACTTGATAGCAAGTCTATAGTATAAATACATTACCTTGTATTCATTCTATAACACTTGATTTCAATAGAAGGGATTTGCTATAGACCTTGAGCATAACAAAGTGTTTGGTTAAGCTATTGTGATTCAAGAATCTAGCCTTTCGCATCGAATCGCTACTAATACGTGTGTACATGATCGTAGAGAAATCCTACTTTGGACTTTTGGTGGTTCTCCATTCGACTTGTGATATAGTCGATTAGCATAAACCCTAATTTATTAGGGTTTATGATTTGATCATGATTTGAGGTTTTTCCATAAACCCTAATTGCTTGGATTGCTAAAAGGTACGCGTTTATTTATGTTTCAGTTAATTAAATTACGTGTATTGATTCTAAATCTTCCGCTGCGTGCTCTATGTGATGTTTATGATTATGTTTATTATATAATTGTTATGATAGTTAAATTCCAACGGTGGCATCATGAACCGTTAATACTGTGTAATTAAATACCGAAATGCATAAAATACGAATCTTGGATTGTGTTATTGCATGTTGTCAATTTCTAGGGTTTGTAAAATCGAAAAAGCTAATTTTTTTTAGTGGCCGAATGCCATTTTATTAAAAAAAATAGGTTATGTTTTGTAAAAAGATTAAAAACCCTAGGATTGCATGCAATTTTTATGTGTGATTATTAATAGATAATTGATTTATGATATTAGAAGTAAGCGATCCTTGACATGATTATGTGATAATATGTGGACTATGTGGAATCCATGATAAAAACATGCATGTTTTGTCATGGATCAATGGATTATTATGTAGTAATTGTTATGTGTTATGATTACATGCTAATTGTGCAATATATGAATTGTTAATTAATTAGAATTTATTAGTAATCAATTGTTTGACATGATTAAATTACTAATAGGTTAATTAATTATAAAATTAGAGAAGACCCTATATGTATCGTTTATTTAATCAATTATGTGTGTTGTTGTATATGCTTAATGTAGGGCTTACGCAATCGAGTAATCGATGTATGTGATCCGCTTGTACCTTGCTCGAAAACAAGTGGGAGCCCTAGTTAAAAGTATACATGTTAATTGATTTAATTTAGCATGTGCATTGTTTTAGTATGTTCAATTTTTATTTGCTTGTTTGTTTATTTAATTGTTGGACAAGTTGTAAAATAAGGGTAATTTTTGAATAGAAAATTAAACCGAACTAAACAATGGTGAAATTTGATTTACTTTTTGAGAGTTAAATCTTAAACTTTTAGTCGATTGATGTTTTTTGTACCAATAGTTAGAAAGGCTCACCCATTCTTGACAAACTATAAGAGAGGTATAAGGAGAGTACGCATTAAATTGTGACCCGAAAGAAGAATGTTTTTAATAAGCTTCGCGCTGTCCCGCTTCTCCGTTCTTTGTGCGTAAAAATAGAGCTACCTACAACTATTTTTGTGTACAAAATCATCTTAAAGGTGAATTGACCTTTAGTTCCACGCACTACTTTGTGGTAATTATCCGAAACACTAGGTCTTATGACTTATGCAAAAGTACAATATAGTGGATGATAATTAAAGGTAATTCTTCGATTGGTTTACTCAATACCTCGATTAAAACTTTGTTGATTTAATCTTAGTGAAAGAAAACTAATGAGTAAAGTTTTATTAAACCTATGATATGAAGATGTGTGCATGCTTCTTCATACATATTTTGATTACACACATCAAAATTACTACCCTAAAATTTAAGTTATATGCCATCCAATGAAACGGGAACACATGAGGTTGCCATTTACGTTACGTGAGACGTAGCTAGATTGTAATCAAAGGGTAAATCTTCACTTGTCGTGAGACGGGCGTGATTGAATTTGCAGTTTCTTAAGTTGGATAACTTAATTGAATTTGATAGTGAGAACTAGTAACTCAAGGCATAAGATGGGGATAAAACATGCTTACATTGCAACTGGAGTTGGCAAATATGTAAATACCATAATGTTCTAGGAGTTGCAATCTTTAGATTGGCAATTGAGGTTTGACTCGTACCTTGTTGAATACTTTCACTGCTAGCAGATCAACTGATGTGATGAAATTATGTAAATTTGGATCCTAGTTTTAAAGGAAATTAAATGGTTATATGTAAATTTACCAAGGGTATTTAATTTCTTGAAAGATTTAATTATTGAAAATTATAAAATTGAATTTTGTAATTCTTTTAAATGTATTAATGCAATATTAAACCGTAATCGTGGTTTAGTCTTTTATTGGTAAATTGATCGAGTTCGCCTTTCAAACAAATGTTTGATCAAGAAAAATTTACTGAAATGACAAGCAAAGTCCACGTTCGATGAGAGAAGAATGAGACTCAATCCTATTCCTTTTTATGATTGAGAAATGTACGATAGGAACATTAGAATTGTCTAAATTCTAATATATCTCATAGCAAACTTTAATAGTTAAGAGAATTGCACATCTTATTTTCCATAGATATTCCATTACTCTCATTTGGTGATTGGATTTTATTGTAACAAATATGACATTTGGTTAACTAAAAATATGTTTATGAGTTATTAAAATTAGAAGCTAGACTGATTACCGTAAAATGGTAAAAGGCAAACTAGAATAATTTATCTAGTTGTTTTGGTTTAACCTTTTAAAGGTGCTAGATACCATTATGGGGATGGTAAGCCTATTAAGGAAGAAATTGCATGGTCAATTTTTCAAGTTAATAGCAGTGACGGATAATCCATCATCTACATAGTAGAATATACTCTTTTAGTACCTAAGTAATTGTTACGAGTGGACTTTCAAAGGAGTAGGAACGTACAACAAGCTATTTTCACTGGTTAATAAAACACTTATAATGTTGTCAAATCTAGTGGGAGTATTGTGTTTTATTACTGAATAAGGCATTATTGCTAAGTTGTCTAATTCTTTGGGAGCTACAACTTTATTATCTTGGTAGTAACCCAAATTATTTATAGTTGAAATTGAAATAATATATTACATTCAAAATGTAGACATTCATATTCTCAATATAGTCATGAATGTTTCTTTGTTAATTAAGTGGTTCTACATCTACTTGTAATGCTTATTTATCTATGACACTATCATATTGTTCACATAAACAAACGTGTGTCGTGTTGTTTGTATACTACATGATGTTGTTCCATGCACAAGTGGGAGAATTATTTATTGTGTGCAAAGGTACAACACATAGAAATAAGATTAAAGGATTCTCTTAACCGCAAGGTAAGAGATCTATGTTCTAATAGGACTTATACACTTATAGTGTAAGATTGTCATATTATGAAACATGTGTCAAGATGATACGAAAGACTGCTTCTATTTAAATATTTGTGTATTCTTGGAATGAGATAAATAAATGAAGTAATCTAATACTACTTTAATTTAAGAATTTATGTATTGTTGGAATGACATAAATAAATAATTTAAGTATTTATGTATACTTGAAATGACATGAATAAATGTAGTAATGAATTAACTTGAAATTATTAATTGAAACCAATAAGTGGTGTTCATGATTACTCTAAATTATACATGTTTACGTTTTCTTTGCATAGTCACAAACATGAAGTCTTTTAATTATTACAAGACTTATAATATAAAGTAATAAGTTATCTTGTTATGTTATTTTATTAAAACATATACATGATGTCAATGAGTTGATCAATGACTTATAACGTATAGTGAGATTATAAATGTTGGGTCTTTTGACTTGGTCAAATAATACTAATGTTAAAAAGTATGCAACCAAAAAGGATATGATTATCTTATATATTGTTAAATTGTATCACAATATTAATTCTGATGAAATACCACAATGTCAAGGGGGATGTTCAATTAGTATAATCAAACTCTATTTATATTGTTTGATTCAAGATAACTATAACTTCTTTTCTTCCAAATAGTTATTAAGGTAAGAAATTAAGTATAGATTGAATATACTCAATAAGACTCCAACCTAGAATATTAATAAGTGATGCAGGTTTTACTGACCAGGTTTTAATATTTATATTGTCTCGTTATACCTATGATCTACCCTAATGCACTAACGGGATGTGTACCCAGTCATGTGTAGTGTAGTATTCGGTAAAACCGAGGTCGTCCCAAGAGCTATGTGTGCGGATTTTAACTAAGTCTAGGTGTCACAGATTTTAATTGGTTTTGAGGTCGAAATGATTAATTAACTACTAAAACAAGAAAATAAGAGATAGCAAGTAAAGGCGAGGGTTGTGATCAATAGAGGAGAAGTGTAATAGCCTAGTTAATCTTCCTATCATGTTAAGTTCACGTTTAATTTCTTCCAATTGCTTCAAGTGGGGTAAAGGTCGTTAGGACAGCATTTGGTTAGTTCGTCCTAACCTATCAGCAAAGGTTTCCACCGGAGATCTTGGGTGACCCCTTGAAAGTCCAGTTGTTTTTAGTCCCCTAAGCCAAGTCATTAAGTTCCGCTACATGCAATATTTGTAATAATGAGTGCCCGGGCGCTAGCATCTTAAACACTCATCCCTAACTTCTTAAGTTCATCCAAAGGGTAGGTGATCAGTTGGTCAAATCGCACAAGCGAAGAAGGGTCGCCAGTTGGTCAATTCTTACCCTTCCCACTCAGTCTAACTACTTAGGGTCAATTGGTCATATCTCCTAAGTAACTAGCCACTACCGCCATTCAAAACTACCGAAACAATGGTAGCTACCAACAAACTATGCATGCATACACTAGAAATAATTATACGAAAGCAATGTAAACATAAACAAAAGAATTAAGGAATCATAACTAGGCTAGCACCAGGGGTGCTTAGCCGCTCATATTAACTAAAGCAGTCAATTCAATGTTTAACATTACGAAATACATGAATTGAAAGTAAAGAAATGATAAAATGCTAATGCTTATCGTAGGGGAGTGATTTCTCTCTTGGAGATGGCTCCGTATGCTCCCTAAGATCTGCCTTCAACCTTCTACTCACGTTCTCTGAATTGGTGTGTGAAGTGGATGATTAGAAATGATGGAATTTGGGCGGTATTTATAGGCCAGATTTGGTTACGGCGTAACTTAAGTTAAGAGTTATGCCGTAACATCCATTTCTTCGTAATTTGCTCTAGAAAAGCTGGTTACGGCGTAACATCAGGAATGAGTTACGCAGTATATTCAATAAATCGTGATTACGCCGTAATTTTGGAATTAGTTACGTCGTAGCTTGCAGCGGCGCGGAACCACATTTGACCTACGACGTAATCATAGGAGGGAGTTACGCTGTAATCTTCTGTTTAGTTGGTTTTCTGAGCCACGCTTCTGTTACGGCGTAATGTGAGAGGAGAGTTACGCCGTAACATCTTCAAAATGAGCATACTATCATATATCTTCAATAAACTCTCCAAATCCGCGTCTCATTAGCTCCAATGCTCGTAATTTACCTGAAAGTGAAATATAGAGGAAAACAAGAGTAAATCCATATAAATGATATAAAATACGAGCATTATCGAGGGAAATTGACACTTAATATTCAGGACTATTTGATGTTATCAAATATGCCCCAGTTGAACACTACTTGCCCTCAAGTAGACCTTATTAGATAGATTCCAAAAAAGATATCTCCCATTAACTGGAAAATATAAGTTTACAAATCCCTTATGCTAGAATAAAACAAAGCTGAACACCTCACGAAAGGGGAACAAAACACTCAAATCTCTCAAATATTCTAAGTGTCAATTTTGGGGTAATCACTCATTGCACAGTCATAGCATGTATTCTATCATAAGCTTAGCGGTTACACAAATATCCACCACAAGAGTTAAGGACAAAACAATTCTCGAAAGCAATATGGGTAGACACGACAAAGGTTAAGGGTGTTTTGTCATTACTAACATGTCACGGCGAAGTGGACAAAATCAATGATACATGACCAAATCCATGGCCAAGACACCAAAGATTGCCCGCTGCACCACTTAAACACGCTTCATGACCAAAGGGTAGAATAAGACATGGGATAAAATTGGTGTAAAATAAAATCAAACAAATAGTCTAAATCTATAACTAAGTCATAACCACTTACCGTTCGTCCAAAGTTCTAATTTCCAAGTTAAGAAACCGGATCATGATAATACCAGGTAGATGTGCCATTAGAGGACGTCATGATGGGCACATTACCAACTCAATTCTTCAAATGTGACCGAGGTGGCCTCCTCGATACTAAATCTATAATCAGCTCATAACACAGTGCTTATAACTTCGCACTTTACAATCAAATAAATAACAATATATCTATACATTATATATAAGAGGAGGCATGCCACATAAAATGCCACTTGGCATCCCATAATGCCAAGTCATATTTCCATGTCATCATTATATTTATGTGGCATTTTAATGACATGTGGCATTTTTTTTTTAAATTTATGTACAATTTTAAATTTATGTTAACTTTGTTGTTTTTAAAGATTTTAATTTTAAAATTCGGTTTGTATTTGTGTGTCAAGCATTATTTGAATGGATTAAAATCTTGTAAAAATGCATGCTACAAGATTTGAACCTGGGTCTGTTAGTTGAGAAACAAACATGATAACCATTAGACCAACACATGTTTTGAATTATATGTTGCAAGTCCAAATCTATAAACCTCAACACAATTATATGAAATAAGTATCGAATCCCTAAACCTAATCCAACATATTCGTAAAATAATCTGATGTTCATTCATAATATACTTTATCTCAAAAACCCTAATATTCTTTTTCCTCACAATCTCCTCTAATGATGGTTTACGGATTTCTGTGTTTTCTTCATCACATGTTTGGAAGAAAACATTGATGTTCAAGGACTCTGAACCTTCTGAGCTTGGAAAAATCTTATACAGGGAGTGCATGAACCAGAATTTTGTTACTTTTATGTAAGTCAAAGTTAAGCTTCACCCTAGACAAGATTTCCATTCATCGTGACACTATAGGAGATTAGGAGTTGGTTATTGTACGAACTTGCAATCCACATAGCAATTAGCTTATATATATGTTATCAAGGATGTAAGATTCTTATGATTTTTTTTACATGAATTATTAATGAAGTTCTTTAAAAATACCATATTGCATGAGTAGCAGCTAATTTGCTCTTCCTTTCGATGTTGCCGCCATGATATTGTTATCATCATATTAGATGGCTTGGAATAAACATGATTTGAGGTATATGGCCACTATTTTGATAGATAGTAATAAGATTGTGATTTTAGATATTAACCATTTATGTTTTCCTTCTAAATTACTTCTCCGGTTATGAAATACCTAATACTAATTCACCGAGTAATTGCTACCATCCTAGGTATGAGCAGCCAGTTGGGTACACAATTTTCCAACTCGCATGACAACAACAGACAAAAACGTACGACTGACCAAGGTTGGTTAATTTCTTATTTGTAATATACTTTTGATGTCTAACCTCATTTACATCTATTTGTTACCCGCTTCTCTTTTCTACCGACTTAGTGAATGCGATTTAGAGGTGGTTGAAGAAATAAACCACAACTCATCTCCCATGTGGATGATCAATCTAAGCTTAATTTTCTTGAAGCCATTAAAGGAAGATCAGATTAAGATAAAGGAAAAACAAGCCAAGAATCAAGTATGGTGATGTCAAAAAGAAGAAAATGACACCAAAATCAAAAGTTGTCTTGCAAGAGAATCTCGCAAGAGACCAGTCTATGGTTATGGCAAGAGCGAAAGCACGAGAGAGGACAAGAGACCAGTCTGTTTCATTGAATTCTTTACAGTTTTAATTAATACGGAAAAATCCGCAGTTCATTCATAATATACTTTTTATCAAAAACCCTAATATTTCTTTTTTTCCTCACAATCTCATCTAATGATTTATGTGTTTTCTTCATCACATGTATGCAATTGCGTGATATTTAGGGGTTCCGATGTCCATTTGCTATAATCTGCTTTGAGAAGATACACGTATATTTTAGCGCATACGTTTTGTTCTATTTATTTATATGTTTTTAGTCACTTATGTAAATGGTAGCTTAGGAAGATTGTGTAAGTAACTCACATGAGTAAGCTGAATTTGCACTATCGGGTTGTATTACTATTATGTGATTGTTGGTTTCTGTGGATACATAGCGAGTTTATAGCTGAATGTTATATAAGAAGGGCGTACATATCATGTTTTACTGGTAGTGTTGGCACTGCAGTTGTTCCAAGACACAAGGCTGCTTTTTGGACAGATGGCAAATATTTTCTCCAAGTTTATCTAATGTTTCAAGTTTATCAAGTTACGTGTCATTCCGATGTTCTCGGTTTACCATCTTAATATATGTCTTTACGTTGTCTTTTTATTGTAATTTTCTTTACCAAACCGGAAGCTTGAGACCAAGCTGGATCCTCATGCGTGTTGGTAACTGGGGTGTTCCTAACACTACCGAGTGGCTTAATGATGTTTTATCTCCTGGTGGCAGAATTGACATCGATCCAGTGGGTAGTATTTGAATTCTTGTGACGTGTTAGTATTGCCGTTTTATTTTCACAAAAGTTCTATCAGACTTTTAAAAGTCATGCGCGATTTGTCTAACCCAAATTGGGTCGTAGTGATTTTACGATTTCTCATTATACTTGAGAGGTAATTTGAGTTTAGAATATCTAAGAGTACAAAGATACTAATGTTTTTCCAGACCTGAATATTTGCCTATATGTATATTCAGGTTCAATATCAATCTAAAGTATTTCTAGACAAAAATAAAGATTATGTTGTTTCAGCAAGCAAAGAAAAAGGCCAGTTAAAGACGTTAAGAAGAGTAGTGAATCAGTTGAGGAAAATGTGGTTGGTCGTGTTAGAGCTACAAGGTCAAAGGCAAGTTGTAACCGATGACACATGGGTCTTGCCAGTAAATCCTCAAGTTAAGAAAAGAGGGGACAAGTCGCGAAAAATGTGCAAAACGTTGAACCTTATGATGAGCTTATGTAGATTCCATCTAGAGTTACAAGGTAAGAGCTTGTCCTTTACCAGCACCTTGGGGCAATATATCCAAATCCATCACGCCACTGTAGATTATTGATCGGTTCCAAACAGTCAAGTCTAATCACGCAAGTCTGCCACTTGTGAATGACAGACTGTAACAGACTTAAAACTGCTCAAAACCAATACAATGAAGATCTGAGGAGTATAATGTTTCCTCGTTATGTCCCAACGAGCCTCGGCGAGAATAGTCAAACGTTTTAGTGATCGAGGAGTTTGAATGAAAAAAGGATTTGGATAAGATTGTGAGTGATATTATAACTCACTAAAAATACATAAACTACAAGGGCTTAAATGCAAATTAAAGAAGATTAAAAAGATAAAATATATTAAATAAACGCTATCACTATAATTAAAATGATGTTTTTATTTTTATGTTTTATAAAACTGAAATCAAAATCTACGCAACGTACAATTAAAAACGTGAAACTTACACAATATTAACCCTAAAAATATGAAAATGATATTTTAACAATCCTAATGATAAAAGAAAATATTTAGAAAAAGAAAATTATTTTTACAACTATTTATCTAATTATTATTAATTAAAAACTATTTTTAACTATTTAATAATTACCTAAAATACAAGAAAATAGGAAATAAAGCTAGAAAAATAAAATTATGAATTGGAAAAATCTAAAATAACAAACTAGAATTTTCAAAACTATTTTTGTATTTTTCTGATTATTTTTCTATTTTCTAGGAATTTTAAACTATTTTAATCTAATTAAAATTGTGAAAAATACCAAATAAAAGAGGAAAAATAAGGAAAAATCTTTTTTATGCTTTTTATATTTATCTTAAACTAAGAAAATTGGAAAATTATTTTTTTTGGAACCTTTTCTCAATTATTTTCAATAAAAGCTAATTAAAAATTGATTAAACTCTATTTAAATTGAGAAAAATAGCAAATGAAGACCAAAAATTATGAAAACTTCAGGAAAATTCTAAAATAAGATTATGAAGTTATGAAAAATGAAAAACTAGCAGGCTATGTGTAGAAATTAAAAGTTATAGTGTAACAACTAGTGTAATAAGCTAGGAAGAATAAGCAAATAAGCTACTTATGCAACTAAACAAAGGAACAAAGCTAAAGTACACTAGATTAAGCTAATTACTACTGAAATTACCTACTCTTAACAAGCTAAAAGCTCAGATCCTTAATCTAATGCTAACTGCTTATGAACAAATCATGGTTCAGTCCACTGTTCAAGCTTATCCAACAGCTTATTCAATAAGCAAAAGAAAACCACTAGTGCAAATCCTACTAAAAACCCGGCCACTACACTTTCACCAAAAACAGCACCATGCTAAGCTCTTGAGAGCACCGTGCACTAGTGCACTTTCGAGAAAAAGTCAAGATTCACTCGACTTTTGGGCAGAAGCGATTTCGCCGAAAGAACATGACTTTTATTTGAAGCTTTTGGAAAATTGTAAAAATCGGGTAAAATGATAGCAAGAAAGAGCACCAGTGAGCTTTTGAAATACCAAACTTCACTTGATAAGACCCAATTATGAACTCAAAACAATTCCTTGTAACTGAGCTCAAAACCACTTTTCACACTTTTTTGACTTTTCAAGATATTGAGAATGTTGACTTTTTCCAACTTTAGAACCAATTTTATAGCTGAGATGGATGTTATAAGATGTATTAAGCCTAATGCAAGTAAGGTTGGTGATATTTAAACACAAAATGATGAACTGCAATCTAAAATTCCCACAGTTAACAGTGGAGATGGGTTACAAAGTAATTTTGACTTCTAGAGCTAGCAGACCTAGTTTATTGACTAAAATGAGTTCAACTGAACTTAAGAAACATGAACTAATGAACATAAGCCACTGCACAAGCTTGAAGAGCAGTTTAAACCTTAAACCAAACACCCCTTTTATAACTTGATATGTAACTAAAACAGATCCAAACACAGAACTAGCTTATATTATGATCAATTCAACTTAATATAACTGATTCATCGCTATTAGAACAGATTTACACAAGTTTACACTACAAATACAAATTATGCATAAAACTTGGATTTGACTTACAAATAGTCTAAACCACAATGGTTAGCAAAATGAGAACCATGAACCACTACCCTAATTCAATCCAACCCATAGCTTCCATTTCAACCTATGCTCATGTCTGAACCAACCCATTCCTTTCTGCATCAATTTTTGTACCCGCTTTGACTTATTTTGACCAAGGCTCAAAAGTGAATGAAACTGAAGTATAAGCTTATACAAAGCTTTTATGAGCTTGTATAAGCTTGATTGATACTGTAACTAAGCTATTGAAAGTTTAAACACAAGAGTTTGAAAAGCAAAATCTCAACAGTTGACATATAATAATGAAATTGAACTTGAACTGAAATTGACACTTGAATTAAGTTAAAATACACTAAAAAGGTTTACTTGAGTACAAATGAACTTGAAAATACAACTATGAATCTGATTTAAACTAAGGAACTATAAAACGACATACATGTTAAAAAATAAAAGCTAACTCCCTCCTTGTTGCATCTCTTGGCTTTTTATACATCCCAAGCTTCATCTCCTCTTCTGAATAGTTCGGCATGAATCTTGACCATAGGATGTCTCAAAGTGATCCTAGCCATTTAAAGTGTTTTGGCGCCAAAATCATTTTAACCGTTTGTGAGATTGAGTGGGATGGGGGAGAGGCATTTATTGCCTTTGGAGTTTGGTGGAGGCTGGGGGGACAATGAGGAGATAAGGTGATGGAGGGGGGATGGCTTGGAGATGTGTTGCAAGAAGGTGGTAAGCGGGGAACAAGTGGGAAGGAGAATGTTTGGCGCCAAGGGGTTAATCAAACCAAATTTGACCGGGGTTAATAATCAAAGGGGGTTCACAATAGCAATTTGACAGGGGTCCAAAGTGTGTGAAAGGTCCAAAATGGATATTAAGGCTTAAATATTACAAGGACTTAATGTGTAATTTCTGAATTTCAAGGGACCATTCCTGCCAATTAAGCAAATTTGTTCCAAGGGACTAATACTGACAAGCTTCAAAAGTACAGGGACCAAATCTGTCATTTTCCAATTTTCCAAGGGCCATTTCTGCCAAATTTCAAACTTGAAGGACCATTCTTGTAATTTTCTCAAACTTTTGACATTTTTCACCAAATGACTAAATTTGACAAGTTATGATTTAAAAAGGACCTTTGGTGACTTTTCTTTTGAAATTATGGCTCAGGGACTATTTTTGACAATTTATGAAACTTGGGGGACTGAAACTGCAATTTTTGCAAAATTGATATGTTTTTCATCTGATTTTGATATTTTTGCATTTAAAACACATAAAACACTGATTTGTGATATTTTGATCATTTTGATGTGTTTTGAGTGTTTTCATGATTTTGAGCTTTATTTTGTACAAAAATGATGAGTATTTACACACTCATCAATTCCCCACACTAAACTATTGCTAGTCCCTAGCAATCTTTTGAGAAAAACTTAATGGTTTTGATCTCTTTACCGAAGCCATTACTCTTGAGGTAGCCAAATGTTTCAATTCAAGCAAGAACCATGGTACACTGATAACCATGTGATTTTGAGCAAACCACCGCCCAACGGATTTGATTTGTCTTTACCAGAAGCCGTACTCTTCTGGACTAGCCAACTCTTAGATAAATTATCAATATTATCTTTGGTGAGTGATTACCAATTATGGATGTTCCACTGCCTTTACCACAAGCCATAATCTTGCGGGCTAGCCAACTCTTCACTTTTAGGATATGGTGAGTTGAATACCATACAATTTTGGGCAAATTGCAAGCCATATAAACGGATTTGAGAAATCTTTACCAAGAGCCGTTTGCTCTAGGATTAGCCAATCCTTTTGTCTTACGACATGGCGATCGATAACCAAGCTGAGTAAGTGTAAAACACTTACTCCAAAAAATTTTGGCCAAAATGGGGAATTGGGTGGATATGGGTGGATAAATATGATAAAATTCGTGAGAATTCCCCCCCACACTTAGAAATGAATATTGCCCTCAATATTCAAAGTACCGCGGTTATGCCAAAACAAAGAACGAAAAGGAAATACTACGCCATTATTATGAAAAGATTTTTTTTTTTTTTTTTTTTGAACTTTATATACACAACATGTGGGGCAACCCCCCCACACTAGGGTGGTAGAAAATAGAAAGAAGTCGAAATACGTGAAAACCCATATAGTGTGCTATTGTTTTTGATTACCGAAGTGCTAGCTTGACTCGATCCCCGCATTCATTGGTTCATGGGGAAAGTTTGTAATCCGGGACAACCACAGTGGGAATGTCCTCTCCAAAATAGTGCTTCAATCTATGTCCATTCACTTTGAAGTTTGGCCCGTCTATTTGAGATAATTCGACGGTGCCATATGGAAACACTTTGGTAATGGAGAATGGACCAGTCCAACGGGTCTTAAGTTTCCCCGAGAAGATCTTCAATCTAGAATTAAAAAGAAGGACTCGGTCACCAACGTTGAAAATGCGGTTCTTAATCTTTGAGTCATGGATCTTCTTTGTCTTTTCTTTGTAGATCAAAGAGTTCTCGAAGGCTTGATCACGGAGTTCATTTAATTCGTTGAGTTGAACTTTCCGATGATCACCAGAAGACTTGAGGTCGAAATTTGCATGCTTCAAGGCCCAATAGGCTTTGTGCTCAAGCTCGATCGAGATGACACGCCTTTCCATACACGAGCTTTAAGGAGTACACCGATGGGTGTTTTGTAAGCTGCACGGAAGGCCCAAAGCGCATCTTCTAATTTGTCCGACCAAGAGGCACGATTTTCGCCTACGGTCCTCTCCAAGATTCTTTTCAAACCACGGTTCGAAACTTCCACTTGCCCACTAGTTTGTGGGTGATACGCGGTAGAGAGACGGTGGGTGACACCGACTTAGCATCACTTTTGCGAATTGGTCATTGCAAAAGTGTGTGCCGCGATCACTAATGATGGCACGAGGAGTTCCAAACGGGCAAGAGAGACTTTAAAAACTTCACCACTACTCGGCCGTTGGTAGGTAGCGCTCCACCCATTTAGACAAGTAATCGATCGCCACGAGTATATACTTGTTCCCTCGAGAAGACGGGAACGGCCCCATAAAGTCAATGCCCCATACGTCAAAGATCTCGCACACTTGAATGGCATTTTGAGGCATTTCATCTCTTTTAGAGATGTTACCATGACGTTGGCAAGAGTCGCAAGATTTGACGAGGTCATGGGCATCTCTGTAAATTGTGGGCCAATAGAAACCAGAATCAAACACCTTCTTGGCGGTGTAGTTTGGGCCATTATGTCCCCCCGTGGGTCCATGATGACAAGCCTTGAGAATTTCATCGGCTTCTTGCCGGAACACACCGCCGGATGACTTGATCCGCACAAACCTTAAACAAGTAGGGGTCGCCCCTAGTAATGCTTAACATCTTTAAAGAATTTGTTTTTCTGTTAGGACGACATCCCTTTCACAACAAAGTTACCCGCATGATAGTTTGCGAAGTCGGCAAACCATGGGGTACTAGAATCTCCACGATGAGATACCACATTAAGTGTCTCGAGAGGAAACGTTTCGCTATATCTCCTTTTATCGAGCACACTTGATGAGGATTTTCAAGACGGGAAAGATGATCGCCAGGTTCTCCTCCTTTTATCACGGATGGTGACATCAAATTCTTGTAGGAGGAGAACCCATCGGATCAATCTCGGCTTTGCATCTTGCTTTGCAAAAAGATATTTGAGGGCTGAGTGATCCGTATACACTATGCTTTTGGACAAGATCAAGTATGGCCGAAACTTCGCGAAAGCATACACCACGGCTAGTAATTCTTTCTCCGTAGTGGTGTAATGTGCTTGAGCTTCGTTCAAAGTTTTGCTAGCATAGTGTATAGGCTGGAAATGTTTAGCCTTGCGTTGCCCCAAACTGCACCTATGGCGAAATCACTTGCGTCGCACATAAGCTCGAATGGTAGGTCCCAATCGGGGGCAACTAGAATTGGTGCTTCCGTGAGCTTCCTCTTAAGAGTTTGGAAAGCTTCAATGCACTCACTAGAGAAGACGAAAGGAGTGTCTTTTTCAAGAAGTCGGGTCATAGGCCGATATTTTCGAGAAATCTTGAATGAAACGACGATAGAAACCTGCATGACCAAGGAAACTTCTAACTCCTTTAACAGTTGTGGGAGGAGGTAGCTTTGCAATAACATCAACTTTAGCTCTGTCCACCTCAACCCCTTTCTTAGAGATCTTATGGCCAAGGACAATGCCTTCTTTGACCATAAAGTGACATTTCTCCCAATTTAGACAAAGGTTCGTGTTTTCACAACGTTCAAGCATCTTGTCCAAATGGGAGAGACATGTTTGGAAAGAATTCCCAAAGACCGAAAAATCATCCATAAAGACTTCCATAGTCTTTTCGATCATATCATGGAAAATGGCCATCATACACCTTTGAACGTACAGCATTGCATAAGCCGAAGGCATGCGGTAAGCAAATGTTCCATAAGGACATGTGAATGTGGTCTTTTCTTGATCCCGGGGTCTATGGGAATTTGGAAGTAACCCGAGAAACCATCGAGAAAACAGTAGTATTCGTTTCCCGCTAATCTCTCAAGCATCCGTCCATGAAGGTAAGGGAAAGTGGTCTTTACGGGTGGCTTCATTTAATTTTCGATAGTCAATGCAAACACGCCATCCCGTAACCAATCGAGTAGGAATCAACTCGTTTTCATCATTTTCAACGACAGTAATGCCACCTTTCTTGGGAACACAATGAACGGGGCTCACCCAAGGACTATCCGAGATAGGGTAAATCAATCCGGCATCGAGAAGTTTTATGACTTCCGCTTTGATGACCTCATGAATTTTAGGATTCACCCTTCTTTGGTGTTGAACCGCTGGTTTGGAGTCATCTTCCAGGAGAATTTTGTGAGTACAAAATTTCGGGTCAACCCCCTGGATGTCGGAAAGTTTCCAAGCGATGGCTCGCTTGTGTGACTTCAAACCTTTATGAGAGCGGCTCTTTCATCCTCACTCAAGTCTTTAGCAATAATGACGGGTGATTTATTGTCAGCCTCCAAAAATGCATACTCGAGATGAGGTGGTAAGTCCTTAAGTTCGACCTCGGGAGGATCATCAGATTTTTCAATCGTTTGATTTCCTCTTTATTAAGTTCTTGAGGAGGGAGTGATGAAGGATCATCATTGAGCAACTTCTCGATGAGAAGAATATCTCCCTCGATGTCAATAGGGGCATGATCAATTTCCCATGGCTGAATCACTAGACAAATATGCTTCAATCTCTTCCGAAATAGAGTTACTTCCCTCAAACGGAGTGAGGGATGTGGAAGAGAGAGCAACGATGGGATCAACCGAAGTGGGATTGCCACTCGAGAATCCAAGAAGTTCTTGAGAATATTCCTCCGACACAATGTCAATGACATCAATCATGTTGACGGAAGTGTCTTCATAACTAGGGGAATATCTCGTAACTTGATCGAGGTTGAAGGTAACGGCTTCCTTGTTTGACCTCAAAGTGATTTCCCCTTTATCAACGTCGATAAATGCACGACCCGTTTTTAAGAAGCACCTCCCAAGGATGAGGGGTACTCGGGGATCGGCATCAAATTCAACAACAACAAAGTCGGCGGGAAAATGGAAATCTCCAACTTTTACACGACGTCCTCGCCTATACCTAACGGATGAGAACTCGTGACGGTCGGCAAGCTCAAGGACCATACACGTATGTGTAAGCGGAGGTAATGAAAGCTTCTTCCACAGGGAGTTTGGCATTAAGTTAATGCTCGCGCCAAGATCGGCCAAAGCGGAGCATTGAACTAATCCTTGAAAATCACATGGGATGAGGAATTTGCCGGGGTCTCCTAGCTTTTCGGGAAGCTTTTGAGGATAACCGCCGAACAATTCTCATTCAAAGAAGTTTTAGCCAATTCAGAAATCTTTTCTTTGTTAGTCAACAAATTTTTGATTGTCGGACCGAATTTGGGCATAAGAAGAAGAGCGTCCGCTAAACTAATCTCGAAGTGCAAATCTTGAAAGATTTGCATAAGCTTCTCCATTTGTTGATTAGTTTTGTCGCGGGCCTTTTGATCATTAAGCCTTGATGGATAAGGAAGTGAAGGCTTAGGATTGGTCATCGGAACAACGGGTTCGAATTGAGGTAAGTCGACCGAAGGTTGGACTTGCGCGTACTTCGTGGGCTTGAGATATGCGCCTCGTCCGTTGTATCCTTGGTAACTTGACTCATTGCCACGGTGGAGGGGCATTGGAGTCATAGGTCCATTGTGCGTCTTACCACTACGAGTGGTAATAGCATTCAACTCACCCTTAGGGTTGGGAATGGTGTTACTTGGAAGAGATCCGAAGTGAAGCTTGATTGTTTTGACTCATGAGAAGAGCAAGCACGCTATCGATCTTGCTATTTTGTTGATCAATCTTGCTACTAGTTGTTCTAATCTCAGATGTAAAATCATTCCTCATAGAGGTAATCTGATTTTGCATGGACACCATCTTAGCTTCATTGTTTTTGATGTAACTAACAATGTCAATAGAAGCTTGAGGAGGTGGAGCTTGAATGTTGTGGAGCGTGGAATCGGTTTTGATTATAGTTCCCTTGATTTTGAGAACCTTGATTTTGAAAATTCCGATTCGATTCTGATTAAACCTGATTATTTCTGTTTTGATTGTTCTGATTTTGATTAAACCCATGTGGTCCAAGGTAATTGTTAGAACGATAGCTTAGAAGGTTACGGTCCCCTTGCGGTTGGTAGGAGTTACCCCCCGAATTGTAGGAACCTTGAGCAGCATATACGCTCTCTTGAGTGAAACCACCGGAGGCTGGACACTCAAAATAAGGATGTGGACCACCACAAGTCTCACAACTCTTGTTCACGGCATTAACTTGTTGATTAGCATTTGTGTGATTCATTTTAAGCATGGCGGTGATATCTCTTCCAACTTTTTGTTGAGAGTGGTGAACTCCGAAGATGGAAGGGTGGTGGATCTCGCTGACTCACTACCTCTCGCAGAGGAATCCCAATAATTGTGGTGGGCAGTCATATTTTCGATGAGATCATAGCACTCTTCGGGTCGCCTTTTCATAAAGGTACCACCGGCAGCAGTATTGATTGTGTCACGATGTCTCAATGTTAACCCGTTATAGAATGTATCTATTTGGGTGACAAGCAACATGTTGTGGTTCGGACATCGGTCAATTGAAAGCTTATAGCGTTCCCATGCCTCGAATAAGGACTCGTCGAAGCGCCAAAATTGCCGATTTCATTCCTTAGTTTAGTCACCATCGACGGTGGAAAATATTTCGCCAAGAACTTGGAGATCATTTCATCGAAACTATGGATTGAGTTCTTGGGAAGACGATCAAACCATGCGGTGGCATGAAGCGTCAAGGAATAAGGAAAGAGGTATAGCGAAGGGCGCATCGGTGACCCCATTTTGCTTCATACTTTGGGTGACAGTGAGAAATTTGTCAAGATGCTTGTTGGCATCTTCACCCGGTGATCCGTGAAATTGGCAAAAACTTTGGACTTGTTGAATCATGTGATGCTTAAGTCCAAAATCCGTTCCATGTTGACCGGGGCAATTGGACGCCCGTCCATTCATCGTGGGTTGGCAAAGCTCCTCCATAGTTCGGAGATCGGGATCTGGATTGTGTGGATCGGGTTGGACTTCAGGTCCATCCCCTTGGATTCCGCATATGGTGGGTTGTTCAACGGTGCGTATCTCGGAATACGTTGCTTGGTTATGGTTACGTCTACGAGCTTGCGAGCGAGTGCGCATACACTAGACGTAACTCAAGGACTCTCAGAGTTAAGGAGAGAAATGGAATTATGAAGATATTTCAGATGAGAATGAGAATTATGAAGACGTTTTATAAAACTTGGGGTGAGAAGAATCTTTATGGGTTTTCTGGTTCTGAAACGTCGATATCACAACAAAATCAATTAACACAAGATCGAGGCAAAACAACAGTGAACTTAACCAATAATCCAAGATGAATGGCTTCTTTGAAAAAGGTACACCAATCACAAGGACACAAAGGCAAGTTTTATATCTTTAGTTCGAGAACTTATTATGGTCGCACCCCCGTTAGGGTAGTGCTGCCTTGGTTTGCGGTGGTAATCTTTTAAGTTGTTATTATTAAAGAAAACGACGAATCTTTTGTATTTTTATTATTTGATACATATATATAAACAAAAAGAAAAATATTTTTGTGTTTTATACGTTTTTGCTTGTTTTTGGGTTTTTGGATTTTTTTAAATAAAAATATGGATATATATATATATAGATGGATGATATGAACAGATGAGTGAGTATTCAAACAACTAATCTTCTAGACGTAAGACAATTAGCACACCTAGCAAATGGCCAAAATTTGATCGGTTCCAAACAATAAGTCTAATCACGCAAGTCTGCCACTTGAATGACCAAATGTAATTAAAACTGCTCAAAAACCAATACAATGAAGATCTGAGGAGTATAATGTTTCCCCTGGTCGTTATGTCCCAACGAGCCGTGCGAGAATAGTCAAACGTTTAGTGATCGAGGAGTTTGAATGAAAAAAGGATTTGGATAAGATTGTGAGTGATATTATAACTACAGAAAAAATACATAAACTACAAGGGCTTAAATGCAAATTAAAGAAGATTAAAAAGATAAAATATATTAAATAAACGCTATCACTATAATTAAAATGATGTTTTTATTTTTATGTTTTTATAAAACTGAAATTAAAATCTACGCAACGTACAATTAAAAACGTGAAACTTACACAATATTAACCCTAAAAATATGAAAATGATATTTTAACAATCCTAATGATAAAAGAAAATATTTAGAAAAAGAAAATTATTTTTACAACTATTTATCTAATTATTATTAATTAAAAACTATTTTTAACTATTTAATAATTACCTAAAATACAAGAAAATAGGAAATAAAGCTAGAAAAATAAAATTATGAATTGGAAAAATCTAAAATAACAAACTAGAATTTTCAAAACTATTTTTGTATTTTTCTGATTATTTTTCTATTTTCTAGGAATTTTAAACTATTTTAATCTAATTAAAATTGTGAAAAATACCAAATAAAAGAGGAAAATAAGGAAAATCTTTTTTATGCTTTTTATATTTATCTTAAACTAAGAAAATTGGAAAATTATTTTTTGGAACCTTTTCTCAATTATTTTCAATAAAAGCTAATTAAAAATTGATTAAACTCTATTTAAATTGAGAAAAATAGCAAATGAAGACCAAAAATTATGAAAACTTCAGGAAAATTCTAAAATAAGATTATGAAGTTATGAAAATGAAAACTAGCAGGCTATGTGTAGAAATTAAAAGTTATAGTGTAACAACTAGTGTAATAAGTTTTAGGAAGAATAAGCAAATAAGCTACTTATGCAACTAAACAAAGGAACAAAGCTAAAGTACACTAGATTAAGCTAATTACTACTGAAATTACCTACTCTTAACAAGCTAAAAGCTCAGATCCTTAATCTAATGCTAAGCGCTTATGAACAAATCATGGTTCAGTCCACTGTCAAGCTTATCCAACAGCTTATTCAATAAGCAAAACAGAAAAACCACTAGTCTGAAAATCCTACTAAAAACTCCGCCTACACTTTCACCAAAACCAGACCATGCTAAGCTCTTGAGAGCACTGTGCACTAGTGCACTCTTTCGAGAAAAAGTCAAGATTCACTGACTTTTGGTGCGGCGATTTGCCGAAGAACGCTTATTTGAAGCTTTTGGAAAAATTGTAAAAATCAGGTAAAATGATAGCAAGAAAGAGCACCAGCTGAGCTTTTTGAAATACCAAACTTCACTTGATAAGACCCAATTATGAACTCAAAACAATTCCTTGTAACTGAGCTCAAAACCACTTTTCACACTTTTTTGACTTTTCAAGATATTGAGAATGTTGACTTTTTCCAACTTTAGAACCAATTTTATAGCTGAGATGGATGTTATAAGATGTATTAAGCCTAATGCAAGTAAGGTTGGTGATATTTAAACACAAAATGATGAACTGCAATCTAAAATTCCCACAGTTAACAGTGGAGATGGGTTACAAAGTAATTTTGACTTCTAGAGCTAGCAGACCTAGTTTATTGACTAAAATGAGTTCAACTGAACTTAAGAAACATGAACTAATGAACATAAGCCACTGCACAAGCTTGAAGAGCAGTTTAAACCTTAAACCAAACACCCCTTTTATAACTTGATATGTAACTAAAACAGATCCAAACACAGAACTAGCTTATATTATGATCAATTCAACTTAATATAACTGATTTACTGCTATTAGAACAGATTTACACAAGTTTACACTACAAATACAAATTATGCATAAAACTTGGATTTGACTTACAAATAGTCCAAACCACAATGGTTAGCAAAATGAGAACCATGAACCACTACCCTAATTCAATCCAACCCATAGCTTCCATTTCAACCTATGCTCATGTCTGAACCAACCCATTCCTTTCTCAGCATCAATTTTGTACCCGCTTTGACTTATTTTGACCAAGGCTCAAAAGTGAATGAAACTGAAGTATAAGCTTATACAAAGCTTTTATGAGCTTGTATAAGCTTGATTGATATCAGTAACTAAGCTATTGAAAGTTTAAACACAAGAGTTTGAAAAGCAAAATCTCAACAGTTGACATATAATAATGAAATTGAACTTGAACTGAAATTGACACTTGAATTAAGTTAAAATACACTAAAAAGGTTTACTTGAGTACAAATGAACTTGAAAATACAACTATGAATCTGATTTAAACTAAGGAACTATAAAACGACATACATGTTAAAAAATAAAAGCTAACTCCCTCCTTGTTGCATCTCTTGGCTTTTTATACATCCCAAGCTTCATCTCCCTTTCCGAATAGTTCCCAAAGATGAATCTTGACCATAGGATGTCTCAAAGTGATCCTAGCCATTTAAAGTGTTTTGGCGCCAAAATCATTTTAACCGTTTGTGAGATTGAGTGAAATGGGGGAGAGGCATTTATTGCCTTTGGAGTTTGGTGGAGGCTGGGGGGACAATGAGGAGATAAGGTGATGGAGGGGGGATGGCTTGGAGATGTGTTGCAGTGAAGGGCGAAGCAGGAACAAGTGGGGAAGGAGAATGTTTGGCGCCAAGGGGTTAATCAAACCAAATTTGACCGGGGTTAATAATCAAAGGGGGTTCACAATAGCAATTTGACAGGGGTCCAAAGTGTGTGAAAGGTCCAAAATGGATATTAAGGCTTAAATATTACAAGGACTTAATGTGTAATTTCTGAATTTCAAGGGACCATTCCTGCCAATTAAGCAAATTTGTTCCAAGGGACTAATACTGACAAGCTTCAAAAGTACAGGGACCAAATCTGTCATTTTCCAATTTTCCAAGGGCCATTTCTGCCAAATTTCAAACTTGAAGGACCATTCTTGTAATTTTCTCAAACTTTTGACATTTTTCACCAAATGACTAAATTTGACAAGTTATGATTTAAAAAGGACCTTTGGTGACTTTTCTTTTGAAATTATGGCTCGTGGACTATTTTGACAATTTATGAAACTTGGGGGACTGAAACTGCAATTTTTGCAAAATTGATATGTTTTTCATCTGATTTTGATATTTTTGCATTTAAAACACATAAAACACTGATTTGTGATATTTTGATCATTTTGATGTGTTTCTGAGTGTTTTCAGATGATTTTGCAGTTTATTTTGTACAAAAATGATGAGTATTTACACACTCATCAATTATTTTAATGTCTAGCTGACAACAAGAAATTCTTTGTAAACAACTAAATATACCATTTTACTTGTCAAAATTTTCAGCAACATAGATATATCAACAATGTATCTAATCACTAAGATCTGATATAAGAGTTTGATTCTCACCCCTTGATTGACTAGACGTTCAGAAAGAGTCATCATTATTTCATGAGTTTTTATTTCTAACAAAGAAGCTAGCCTTATGTTCACGCTTGTTCGGTTTTAGACGCATCATTATTAAAACAGTTGAGGCATGTCATGATTATTCTAGAGTTCATCGTCAGTTTTACAAGTAACAAAATAGGTTGTTCGTGCAGGTTGCATAACTCATCAAAATGGGGTTGTCATTTTTTTATCTACTCTCTTTTAAATAAGTAACTTGAACTCCAACCTTCATCCGCACCATTTCATTACCATATGTTATCTCGGTTCCAACTGCCATTATGGTTATATCTCGGTCTCGGGTTAACATTGGCTTTTCTTTCCTAAACTGTTTGTACAATGTAGGCGATCTGCCCATTGAGAACACTAGCAGAGAATCATGACGGTATTTAGCCTCCCATAACGCGTTAATCAAGTTGACAAATGAGAAGTGGTTATTGGTGGTAGAGCTACAAGGGCAAAAGCTCAGTTGGCAGTGAACTCCGGAAGGGATGGTAAAAGCAAAGCTGAGAAGAATGTTTTCGTTCCAATAGAGCTTAAGATGGTTCAAAAACTTGAAGAACCTATAAAGAAGGCGGGTGGGAAAATGTAAATCAAAGAAAATCCGCCATGCCCTCTAAGAATAGCAAAGTGGTTCTCCATCCTGAAGAACATGTGAACCGTCCGACTAGGAACACCAGGAGTAAATTTGTTATGCTAGAAGCTCAGGAGGAGGTAAATGATGAACCTGAGATGGCCGGATCACCTGTTGTTGAGAAAAAGTTGGCAAAAGGGAAATTTGTTAATGTTAGCAAATCAAGAAAAGCTGCTTCTAAATTGAAAACAGTAGTTAATGCTAACGGGAGTCCGAAATCTAGGAAACATAGAGGAACCCCATTCATCAAGATCGAGGTATTGAACCGATTATGGTGTTGTTGTGATGAATCTGCAAGACGTGCTACACGCAGCGTAAAAGTGAATGAAAATCTGCTGCAAATAAACAGACCGTGAGTGTCAAGACACCTACTTCACAGGAACAACTATATGTGATCCGTCACACGCCTATAATGTAGGTTTTTACACATTTTATCTTCATTACGAGCTATTTATAGAATACAACATACATATTGATCCTACGTGTTGATGTAACAGGAAGCACAAGCTATGCGAGGCTGATGTTATTGAAATTGGTAGTATCTATTTGGAAGCTCATAGTATTTGGAGTCAAAAAATTGGATCAAAAGGCTTGAGAGTATGCTTATCTTCCTTAACAGAGAGGTAAGTTTACTTCTTAAAATGTAATAATTTCAAGTAATATTTAATTAACCGCAGTCCCTTTTAGCCTCTATAATTTTCCTTTAGCTACTTTCTGTTGGGTTCAGAAAATACCCAAACCCCTTAATCTAGGATTTGAATAGAAAATAGCCCAAGTACTCATCCGTTAAACACAATCAGGTCGCTGAGTGCATAGCCGCCCAGTGAGTCATCTTTAGGATACTCAATACGAGGCAATGAAGAAGTCTCTCCACTCAGTAAAGCGGAACTTAAAGGGTGAAGACTGAGTCAAGAAGAAGATGATGGATTCAGTGAGTGATTACAATAACTCACTGAATCCCTAAGACTCCTCTCCAACTACTTACACTGAAGACAAACTGAAGAAGAAGACGGAAGGATAAACAGACTGAAGAAAGAGCGGGACAAGGCGGGAGAAGTTTGAATCAGATAAAGAAGTCCTTAACAACATAAGTCAACTTTCCCTGAATGGCTAACTTACAAGCTCACTGTCATCACCTGAAATATGGAAAGCGACCTTGTCCTTTACTTATAATAGTCTTTGTGAACAGAGACAAAATACATCAGTATTTTGTCTTCTGTATGATGTCAGATTTGTCACTTAGGAAAGAGTTAAAACTCATACATGTATAAATAGCATAAGAGATGGAGTGAAAAGATTAAGCTTGTGAATTGTAAAAACACACATACACGCAAGCCATCTTTTCACTCCTCCAAATACAACTTAGTTCCTGAGATAGCTCAGTGAGCTCTAAGAGTTGTGCTCAGACCTAGCCTGAGCTTAGAGAGGAGTCACCCAACTTTGTCATTTCAATCCCAAGTACTATTCTGCAAGTACTTGGGTAACGTATTCTTTGTTGATTTATTTCTAATAAGAATATGATGTTGAAAATTACTTAGTGTGTTTTCCTTATGTTAATTTCAGTCATAGTTCACTATTAACTTGTTTTATAAACTTAAACTGTTTTAACGATAGTGAACGGGGAACAACAAGTGGTATCAGAGCAAGGCTAATTATAAAACTCGTTTTTAGGCCGCTCAAAAAGTTTTTAAATTAGGATCCTAAATGGCTGAAATTGATGTACCCCAACTAGTCGATAAAAAGGGTGGAGCTTATTCACCTGTTGCCCCTAGACTTGAAGTTGGCAAATTCAACAAATGGAAAAAGCGAATGCTTTGCTATTTGATTGGGATGGAACCTTATTATATCAAGTGTATAAATGAAGGTCCATTTGTCCCAAAGACTGCTGAAGGGTTGCCCAAACCTGAAGCTCAGTGGACCCAGGATGAAAGGAGAGTGGTCAACCAGGACCAAAGACTCAAAAGTATCATAATATCTTGTCTTCCTGACGATATTATGGAGTCTGTTATAAACTGTAGTACAACTAAGCAAACCTGGGATGACTTAGTTCATAGTCATGAAGGACCATCTGATACCAAGGAAAACAGGATAATGGACTGAAACTTGAGTATAACACCTTCAGGGCTAAGGACTCAGAAACTCTCTCTCAAACTTAAACCAGGTACAAAACTCTTTTAAATGAACTATCAAATGATGGTGTTAAGTTGTCCAAACATGAAATCAATGTTGGTTTTGTCAACAGTCTCCCTGAGAAGTGGTTAAATTTCTCTCAGTGGACTCGGAATGCTAATCATATCCAGAATCTTGAGCTTCCCGAAATTTATGGGAAATTTGTCTATGAGGAAAACCTCATCAACAGACGATACCCTGACTTAAAGAAGTCTCAGGAAGTCAAGAAGTCCCCGACTACCACCTCATCACCAATTTCAACTGCTTTCTTTTCTAACAATGTGGTTCAAGATTTCCAAGAAAACTCAGATGATGAGCCTGATGAGAGATCAAGTGAGGAGTACCTAAATGACCTGAATGCTGAATTTCAGGAAAGGGCACTCCTTGCTAACTCTCGAAGGTTTATAAAAGAAACAAAGGTTTTTCAACTGCTAAAGCAACTGAAGACACTGAATGCTATAAGTGTCACAAAAGGGTCATTTTGCAAAAGACTGTTTTTCTAAAACAATTTCAGAACCCTCTTATAAACCATCGTTCAAATCAGTCCTCAGGATTCAGCAAATTTCAACCAAAAATGTATCAGTCTCATCAAACTTTTCAAAATAAATCTGATAATAACAAAACCATTGATTATGAAGCCAAGTATAAGAAAGCTAAAGCTAAGCTTGCATTGCTCGAGGCCAGTCCCTCGGAAACAACAAAAAGTGTTCAATCTGTGCAGGGTAAAAACAAAGGCCTTGTTGCTGAGACCTTCGGACCGATGAAGAGCCGTGTCATCGATGATGAAATGGTGCATGTCAGTGCACTGATGGCCCTCTCTGAAGAGGACAAGCTAGCCGTTGGAAAGAATCATGCCAGGAATGGAGAATGGGTCAACATCACAATGAAGAAGGTAAACATTTTACTTTCTATGGATGATGACTTTGATTGGCAGTCTTACATGAATTACCTAAATGTAGACCTTAAGTTTGTAGAAGAGCAAAGACTGAATCTTTTTTCTAAGTACAACAAGTTAAGTTTTGAATTGAATAAGTGTAGAGATGAACTGCTTATGTTAAAACAAGCAAAGCTTGAGGCTGTCACTTTGCAAATTCAAAACACTAAACTAGTTAAAAGAAATCAGGATCTTCAAGATGAACTTAAAAAGGCAAATGATATTATTAATAGTTGGACTGCTAAGAATCCTAGGGTCTTTGATACTGTGGGTGCCCCCAGTAGCAAGAAGAGAGTCATAGGTGAAGATCATCTCCCTGACCCTCTCAACAAAGACCAGTCTCCTAAGCCTTTTGTGTCTGGTGGCATGATCACAAATATGTTAGCTGATCCCAATTCCAGTGATTGGATTGAACGGGTTAATCCTGAGAGTAATCTTCCAAATTTCGATTCTGGAAGGATTCTAGAGCCTGAAAGTCAAGCTCTAAAGAGCATGCTTGGATTCCCTGATGTGCCCAGTAGTACTGAACACATCTGTGAAGTCTCAAGCAGAATCTCAAGCACCGCTTCCACCACTGAAACCTCTTCGTGGTGCCGCTCCAAGCTCTGAGCTTACTCCACTACAATTCAATCCTCATTCACCAAAAGAAAGGTCTGGACTTGGTAGAACCATCCTACAAAGACAAGCAAAACTAACTCAACAAGAGTCTACTCCTACTGAGACTTCAACATCCTCTGTCCCCACTGAAGTTTCACCAAATTCAGAATCGACTGAACTTGTGAGGAAGCTTACTGAAAAAATGGAATCCATTAAAAAGGTCCCTGAACCAATCAAGGAGACAAAGTCAGCTTCCTCCAGTTCCTCAAAGTCTAAGCCAACCTCCAAAAATAAACAAAAATGTGAGTTGTGTCATTACACTAGCCATACCACTGACAACTCTACTGAATCCTTTTCGCATGATCTGCAAAAAGGATGATCACAGGACGCAGAGATCATCTTCAAGATGTCATTCAAGCAAACTATACCAAAGTTGGTCATAAGTATGCTTCATCCTCCAAAGCTGCTCCAAAGAATAGAGCAAAACCTTTTCCTCTATGCCCTCACTGTGGGTTTAATGATCATCATCAGGATGATTGTCTCATGAATACATGCTGTGATATATGCGGTAATCCATCTCATGAGACATCCCAACATGACAGTGTCATTCAAGCAAGGAGAAATTCCAAACAACCTAGAGTCACCGAGTCATCCTCAGCCTCTAAATGCAAAACCTGTGGTAGCACTGTGCACACAACCACTGACCATGAGTCGACACAAATTTCGAGAGACCTTGAGACCCAAAGCCCACTAGTAAGTGGGTCACTAAGAGAAACTAATTCAGTTTACTACTTGTGCAGAGACATGCCAGGGAGCCTATTTGGCATCTAGACAGTGGATGCTCAAGAAGCATGACTGGTGTGAAGGAATATCTGCACAAGTATGTAAAGGAACCAGGGCCCAAGGTAGTATTTGGTGATAATTCATCATGTCCCATTGAAGGTTATGGTTCAGTAAACTGTAATGGAATAGTTTTCTCTAGAATAGCCTATGTCAATGGTCTCAAATAGAATCTCATCAGTGTCAGTCAACTATGTGATGCTAAATATATTGTACAATTCAATGATAAACAAGGTACCATTTTCAATGCCAACAAGGAAGTTGTGTTGATAGCTCCTAGGAGAGATGATGCTTATGTACTTGACATGTCAACACTCTCCCAAGATGGAATGTGTCTCTTTGCTAAAGCCACTGAAACTATCAATTGGCTGTGGCATAAGAGACTCTCACACTTAAACTTCAAAAACCTCAACAACTTGGCAAAACAAAACAAGGTCCTTGGCTTACCATCACTGGTTTTGCAAAAGACAAACCATGCTCTGCCTGTGAAAAAGGTAAACACCACAGAGCATCTTTCAAAACCAAACAAAATTTCTCCATCAAAAGCTGCCTTCACCTCCTGCATATGGATCTCTTTGGACCAGTCAGTCCCAGATCAATCCAGCATGAGAAGTATACACTTGTTATTGTTGATGAATTCTCAAGATACACTTGGGTATACTTTCTCTCCAAAAAGAGTCAGGCAGTTGATACAATAATGTCATTTATCAGAAAGATTGAAAATCAGAATGACATTACTGTTAAACAAATCAGAACTGACAATGGTACTGAGTTCAGAAATCAAGAGCTTGAGAGTTTCTGTGATGAAAAAGGAATTTCTCAAAATTTCTCATCTCCTTATACCCCTGAACAAAATGGGGTTGCTGAAAGGAAAACAGAACTCTCATTGAGGCTGCAAGAACCATGTTAAATGGCTCAGCCCTCTCAAAACATTTCTGGACTGAAGCAGTCAAAACTGCCTGTTACACTCAAAATAGGTCAATCATTGTCAAAAGACATAACAAAACCCCATATGAGATCTTCAAAGGTAGACTTCCTGACATCAGCTATTTTCATGTATTTGGATGTCCTGTGTTCATTCATAACCACAAGGATCATCTAGGCAAGTTTGATGCAAAAGCTGATGATGGATACTTCTTAGGCTACTCACTGATCTCCAAAGCATTCAGGGTTTTTAACACAAGGAGACAACAAGTTGAGGAAACCTTTCATGTCACCTTTGATGAAAGTACTGAAAGCATCAGGTTCACAAACATCTCAGTGGAGGAAATAGGAATTGATGACTCATCAAGATATCCTCCTGATGAGTTCACCATTGAATTCAATTCCTCATATCAAGATGATGCTGATATCTCATATTATGTCTTACCTCACAACCTACCCCAACCGATAATCAGTGAATTCATTGATAATCTATCAGTCCCAGCAAGGATAGGTAACACTGAACCAACTGTTCAGGATCCCGTGATTCATGAAACCCAACCAGAACAGGACATCATAACAGATGCTCAAAATGAATCTGTTGCTCCTGTAACCATTCTCACTCCTGAACCTCCAGTGACTTCATCAAACTCAGATCCTAGACCACAATATAAGTGGACAAGATCTGAGGATATTGAGCTTGTAAACATCATTGGTGAACCCACTGAGGGCATGCTCACTAGAAGCATGGCTGCTAGTCTAACTGCAGCTTCAGCCAATGAATGTCTATATGCTGATTATCTATCAGAAATAGAACCCAAAAGTGTCACTGAAGCTCTAAAACACCCAAGTTGGGTTCAGGCTATGCAAGAAGAACTGCAGCAGTTTGACAAAAACAAGGTCATGACCTTGATCAAATGTCCTCGGGATGTAGTAGTCATAGGAATGAAGTGGGTTTTCAGAAACAAAACTGATGAAAATGGCACTGTCATTAAAAACAAAGCCAGACTGGTAGCCAAAGGTTACAGTCAACAAGAAGGCATTGACTATGATGAGACATTTGCTCCTGTTGCAAGAATGGAAGCCATCAGGATCTTCCTTGCATATGCAACATACATGAACTTCGGGGTCTACCAAATGGATGTTAAAAGTGCATTCTTAAATGGTGATCTCAAGGAAGATGTGTATGTTCAAGAACCTCCGGCTTTGAGAGTAGTGAATTCCCGATTATGTCCGCAAGCTTGACAAAGCCCTATATGGACTTAAACAAGCTCCCAAGGCATGGTATGAAACTCTCTCAGCCTTCCTGATACAAAACAAGTTTGTCGAGGAAATATAGACAACACACTGTTTGTCTATAGAACCCAACAGGATGTGATACTAGTCCAAGTGTATGTTGATGATATCATCTTTGGCTCAACAAACTACAAACTTTGCAAACAATTTGAAAAACTAATGACAAAGAAGTTTGAAATGAGCATGATGGGGGAACTTACATACTTTCTTGGACTACAAATCAGGAAAACTGATAAAGGAATATCCATCAGTCAAGAGAAATACACCAGAAATCTCTTGAAGAAATATGAGATATCTGATTGCTTCCAGTGAAGACACCAATGGTCCCACCTAACAACCTTGGACCTGATCTGGCAAATCAGTCAATCAAACTCATTTCAGAGGGATTGTTGGATCACTGATGTATCTAACCGCTACTAGACTAGACATACAATTTTCAGTCTGTTTAATAGCAAGATATCAGTCCAATCCCAAAGAATCTCACCTCACTGCAGCCAAGAGAATACTCAGGTACTTGAAGGGAACCCCAAGCCTTGGACTCTACTATCCAAAATGCTCAGGGTTTGATCTCAAGGGTTACTCTGATTCTGATTATGCTGGCTGCAACATGGACAGAAAAAGTACCTCAGGGTCCTGTCAATTCCTTGGAGGAAAACTAGTTTGTTGGAGTGCAAAGAAGCAACAATCAGTGGCTATGTCCTCAGCTGAAGCTGAATATGTAGCTGCTGCAGGATGTTGTGCCAATGTACTATGGATGAAAAGTCAACTCAATGACTACAACATTCATTACAAAATGGTACCCATCTTCTGTGATAACACAAGTGCAATTGCAATCTCCAACAACCCTGTCCTCCACCAAAGAACCAAACACATTGATATCAGATATCACTTCATCAGGGATCACATAATGAAAGGAGACATAGAGCTTCATTTCATCCCTACTGAATATCAACTGGCTGATATCTTCACCAAACCCTTGGATGAACCCACATTCAGGAGACTGAAAGCTGAATTGGGAATGCTTGACATTGAAAGTCAAGTATCTGAAAACCAATCTCAGTAAGTTCTCCTAAATGGTTCATCCTCCCTGGACACCCAAAATAAACCTCTCACTGAATGAGTAAGACTCATTCAGGGTCCCTGACACTTGACAAAGAACATTGAATAAGTAACTAAATGATCCAAGTATCAGTTACTTTAATGTCCTAGGTTGGTAACTATGCCAATTTAATAAAGGAATATATGTCTCTTTGTCTTACTGTCATCCCACTTGGCATTTAATGCCTCACAAAAATATCAAATTGATATTTTATCTCTGCAAAAGTGCACTGTGCACCACTGTTCCTTGAAAAACGGATTTTCTGCGGGTAATGGAGTGGTAGCATTAAATGTGGAAATTCAAACGCCTTTCAAAACCAACTCTAAATATTCTCATTTGTGCACAAAACACCCCTCTTATCACTCTATAAATACCCTCTTCAAACACAAACAAACACACACAAATCTTTTCTGCAACAAAACTCTGTCAAAATCATTTCAAAAAAAAACATTTGTGTTCTCAAATCTTCAAAACCCCTTTTGGAAAAACCTTTCTTGTAAACATTTACAAAAGTTTTTCATCACAAACTTGAAGAGATCTAAATACTTTGATTGTTCTAGTCAAAACATTTTTTAATCCTAAAATCTTTGTTAATGGAAATGGCTAGAACACCATCTCTCCAGTTTGCTTCTCAGTGGGTAGGGGATCTTACTAATGTTGAATTTAAAACAAATAATGTCATAGGAAATTTTGAATATCCTGAAAATGTCCCAACCTATAAAGACATTATAAAATTTCTATTCAACTGCCCACTCAAAACGACCTTTGTAAAATGTCCCTCAGTGTTGTACCCAAACTACCTCAGGGAGTTTTGGGCTACAGCTAGAGCCTTTGACCCGACACCTTCTACTGATGAGAATAACCTTAGACCTCTCAGGGAGTATCTCATCAGGTTCAGTCTTAATGGGGGGAAACAATACACCCTGGATTTCAAAACGTTTTGCACTACAACAGGGTTAGATTATAACAAAGGTGTTTATGTAGCCCATCCTGAACCCTCCACAGTAAAGGATGGGTTAAAACAAATCGTTTTAGATCCAACTTTTTTGGACAAGACCCCAGTCACTAAAAGCTCGTTCCCCGTGGCTTGGAGGATCCTCTTCACTTTTGTGATTCAGGTCCTCGGCGGGAAACACTCATCCACTGAACAAGTTAACTCTATTCAGTTGATGATGGCATACTGCTTGATGAATGGGGTCACTGTCGACATAGGGGAGATCATTTACAGTGATCTCAGACGAAGCTACAGAGCAAAACTAGGACGAAATACGTTTCGTATCCTAGGTTTGTCTCTTGTGCTCTGCAATCGTTACTGGGTTCAAATTATACTCAGGATGAAAATTTTGGAAATTTACCCGGCATCCTGAGCCCTTCAAATTTTCAAAAGAACCCATCCCTCGTCACTCCCATTGAATTGACGGCCCACATGATTGCTGTAAACAATCTAAGTGGATCAGTGTCTCCAAACCCTGCTCCCAAAAGAAAAGGGGAAGTCTCGCATGGGACTAAGACCATACAAAAGTCTCAGGGCCCTGAGGCTTCAGGAGCACAGCCTAAGAGGCACAAAAAGCCCGTGACCAAAAAGACACCCGCTGACCAGGCAACAATCACCCCAGTGACAACGAAGGACACTGATACATCACAGTCAGTGCCCTTGGTCACCCCTACTACTCCCCAAGATCCAGAGGGAAACATACAACCCGCTGGTAGGGAGCGCCTTCCACAACGCCCAGTGATGACATTAGCAAATCCAAGCCTTTGTCTGAGGGCACACCGATCTCTCCCAAAGACTCAGAGGGAATCAAACAACCCGCTGATAGGGATACAACTATCACTGACTCTGCTAAAGGCACTGGGAAATGCCCACCAGTGTCTCAGGGGTCACTAGGGGACAAAGACTCGGAGGGAAAGGAACAACCCGCCGATATGGAACCCACAACCAATCCTGACTCCAGTGAAGGCACCGGGAAGCGCCCACCAGTGTCCGAGGGGTCAACGGGGGACAAAGACTCAGAGGGATATAAACCACCCGCTGATATGGAACCCATAACCAACCCCTTGCTCACAATTGCTGATGTCACTGGGATATTATTCTCTGAAGATGAGCTCGCTGAGACTGATGATGAAATCTTATCAACTGGAGAAGAAATGGACGCTGAGGTTCAAGCTGAACAAGAACCTCAGCCTGATCCAAAGGAGCTTCATGAATCCCCATTCCAACATGATCATACTTCGAATCCTCAAGCTCGATGAATTCAAAGAGTTTGACAATGTTCTTCCCTCACTGAAAGGCAGTTGGCTCAGTGGATCACCAGGGCTTCAAGGAAGCTATACTCGGGGTGACTAAAACATTGTGGGAACAACATACTGAGGCTGCTGCAAGCTAAGCTGATCTAAAGGCAGAAGTACAGGGCTTCGATGAAAATGTTCATGAGCACAGAGATCTGATGTATGACAACATTCACCGACTGGATGAAAACATGGCTAAATTCCTCGGGCATCTTCAGGGTGTAGGTACCACGATAGATGAAATCAGGGAGTTTGTCAAAGAAGACCCAAAGAACCAACTCTAAAGTATTGGAAGCTACTGAGGCGTACCTGAAACAATCCTCAAACCTCACTGAACTGCTCAATATGCTCAAGTCTACAAATGTTCAGGGTCTTCCATCCATAGTCCAGTCTCTACAAGCTACAATGGACTCTTTGAATACGCAGGTAGCTACATTGGCTCAGGCATCCTCATCTTTGGCCTGGAATCTTGGGCCCAGAATGACTGCTCTTGAAGTTTCACAAGCTAATTTGGAAGCAAAAGTCACTGGTATTCAAACTGACACCTCAGACATGAAGGCAATGATCACTGAAATTTATCAAGCCTTCAAGGGTCAAGCAGCTCCGTCCCCCTCAGCATCAACACCAACTCTTGCCCTCACTGACGCTACGGCAACAGTTGAGGGGGAGAATATTGCTGAAGAAACTCCTCTTCACACTGAAGGGGAGCAAACATCATCAGTCTCTATAGCTTCCACATCAACATCACCACCAGTCACAGCAACTCCCATCTCATCCATCCCACCAACATCATCATCAACAACACCGGCAGTTATCACAACAACACGACCCTTGGTTGCATCATCTTCTTCATGCCAGGACAAAGGCAAAGGCATAATGACGACTGCTAAGCCTGAGAAGATCCCCTATAAAATCGGCGACACTGAATACCTGCTCACACCTCAACAGCTGAGTAAACATCTTGCTAAAGAAGAAAGAAGATTAAAACTAGCTGAGGAAGAGAAAAAGAACAGAGAAGCACTGGCAAAGGTAGTCGCTGAAGAAGCTGAGAATATGGGATTAGATGCAAGCAAGCTCCCAAAGGGTCAGGCATGACAAAAGTTCAAGGATGCTCAGGCTGCTCAAATGGCTGCAATGAGAAAGCAGTATGAAGAAAGGAGAAAGAAAACTGAAGCTCTCAGGAAAAGCAGAATTGAGGAATACAACTGGACAATGAGCAGCCGAAGGCTTCCTGAAAAATCACTGATGTCAAGATTATTCCCAACACCAAACCATTAGCTATGAATGTTTACAAAGGGGATGACAAAAGACACTTTGAGGTTCATGATCCCTTAAAATTCAGTGACTTTGGGATCACTGAACTTGATGAACTTGGTCCGATCATTGGAAAAAAGCAAAATAAGGTGGTCAAGGAACTGATGAAGATGCTTAGCAAAAGATATGAAAGGCTGAGGGATGCACCAGCCCAACTAGGAATTCAGCCTGCCTTGACTGCACCTCAAG
>OU343218.1:110675761-110883140 GCA_910596185.1 Chrysanthemum makinoi
GATCTCAACCACAAACTTCCACTGGCAAAAGGAAAAGAGTTGAGTTCCAACCTGAGATAAAAGTGCCTGGCTTCGAGTGTAATAGGGAGCTACCTGAAGGGGTTAAATTTGTGAATTGTCTAGTGATTGAAGAGCCTGAAAGAGGGCTATTTCACATTGATGTCTATGGAAACCCAGCATTTCAAAGATGGAGTGATATTGATCAGGCTGGTGTAGCTGCAATGATCAGCTATATTCCAGTGGCCTCTCAGATCCAATCCCTAGCAAATATCAGTTCTCGCCAAGACCTAAATGCCAAGATAAGAGACCATACTGACAGAGAAACACTCATCACCAAAAAGGTCAAGCTAGAAGCATTGGGAATCCATCTGGATTGACATCATTTTGTTTTATCCTTTGTACTAGTGATAGGAACTATGTAATCTGATCAATAAACGATGTATGTTTTATTCATTTACTCGGTGTTCCTTATTGTATTCATTAGTACATTCAGTGTAGGAAGAAGCCATTTGCTCACTTACATTGATCAACCACTTAGGCTATTTGTATATCCAAATAGGGGAGACTGTTGGGTTCAGAAAATACCCAAACCCCTTAATCTAGGATTTGAATAGAAAATAGCCCAAGTACTCATCCGTTAAACACAATCAGGTCGCTGAGTGCATAGCCGCTCAGTGAGTCATCTTTAGGATACTCAGTACGAGGCAATGAAGAAGTCTCTCCACTCAGTAAGGCGGAACTTAAAGGGTGAAGATCTGAGTCAAGAAGAAGATGATGGATTCAGTGAGTGATGACAATAACTCACTGAATCCCTAAAACTCCTCTCCAACTACTTACACTGAAGACAAACTGAAGAAGAAGACTGAAGGATAAACAGATTGAAGAAAGAGCGGGACAAGGCGGGAGAATTTTGAATCAGATAAAGAAGTCCTTATCAACATAAGTCAACTTTCCCTAAATGGCTAACTTACAAGCTCAGTGTCATCACTGAAATATGGAAAGCAGCCTTGTCCTTTACTTAGAATAGTCTTTGTAAACAGAGACAAAATACATCAGTATTTTGTCTTCTATATGATGTCAGATTTGTCACTTAGGAAAGAGTTAAAACTCATACATGTATAAATAGCATAAGAGATGGAGTGAAAAGATTAAGCTTGTGAATTGTAAAAACACACATACACGCAAGCCATCTTTTCACTCCTCCAAATACAACTTAGTTCCTGAGATAGCTCAGTGAGCTCTAAGAGTTGTGCTCGGACTTAGCCTGAGCTTAGAGAGGAGTCACCCAACTTTGTCATTTCCATCCCAAGTAATATTCCGCAAGTACTTGGGTAACGTATTCGTTGTTGATTTATTTCTAATAAGAATATGATGTTGAAAATTACTTAGTGTGTTTTCCTTATGTTAATTTCAGTCATAGTTCACTATTAACTTGTTTTATAAACTTAAACTGTTTTTAACGATAGTGAACGGGGAACAACACTTTCAGAAATATTTTTTTTCCTGAACATACATGCTCCACATCTATCATAATGCCACGTTGATCATACTTGAAATAGTTTTTATCATAGGTGGCTGGGGATTGGTTTGGTTATTTATAAGTTAGTTGGTAGAGTGCGTTATACTTCAATTTATCAGGTTTTTTGATTGGTTATTGCTGGAAAACATATTACGAACACTTATGTTCCTATTTCAAGGGTGATTGGCATATATTTTTATTTTTGTTGTTACCAAAATTATTCATGTAATTTGCACTCCTTTAAAACTGACTCTCTAACTGAAAAACATATATGTTCCCCAAAAACATTTTCTTCTTTCGAAAGATAGTTGTGATCTAACTATTCTATAGGTTAATGGATCAAAATGAGTTTTTTTTTCTTTTGCGTCGATGAATTATATATTGTTTCTACTGCGCCATTTGGCTCCTTCTTATTAATACTCTTTTTATTTAGTAGAGGGATCTAAATTCTAACTTTTGTTCTTAAGTAGCACCTTTGGTTCAAAATTGGATTATATGAATTTGAGAATACTAGTTTCTCTTGAACAAATAGGTAGTTGCACTGCGTAATCTCAAACACCCCCATAACCATATAATATGCATGTTTCTGACAAAATTTCAGTTGGGTTGAAGGAGAAGGAAGGAATCAGAGACTAAATCTGAAACAGATACCAAAACTGGTATAAGCATATTGAGTTCTCATTTTGATTAAAATTTTGATTTATGAGTGACTGATGTTCATTCATTTATACGATTGATAGGTATAACGTAACAACCAGCCCCTACTTTAGTAGGTGACTAATTACTAGCTAGCCGTTGATGTGTTCAGATTCAAGCTCTGGAGATATATTAAAATGCCCCTGAACATTACATGGCACGAGTGAATGAAGTGTTGGGTCCTCTATCAATCTCAAAATATGCTCATTCAGTTAATGGTATTTAACCACATAAGACATGAAATCATGATGCATAGTTGCACACAATGGTAATTACATTTTTTTGCTATTTTAGGACCAGAGGTTTAAGCATTTTGAAGGCTTGGTTACTACATAATCATTGGGAAAGCCAACCGTGATTATGTTCTTCTACCCGAGACCCACAGTTGTATAACAAAGTTTATTGGCAGGGCCAGTATGGGGTAACTCGGGGTCATGCTTACCCATGTACAAGCATCCTCCCCCGATAAATCCTCAAACGAAACCTCTTCAAATACTCCTGAGTTTCAGTGCACCACGTGCACCTAACAATATGTATTGATGACTTTCGGATGTAAATGTAACATGTGTATCAACAGGTAATGAACTAAAAACTGATGAAGAGGAAGTGGTTAAGAAGCATATGGTGTCAAAAGGTAATTGTTGATGCCACTATGGTGACACTGATGAAGAGGAAAAAGATGACTCAGACAATTCCATTACAACAGCAGGTATATATGACCAATTCTATTTTCTTCTGACTTGACCAATTCTGTTTTCTTCTGACTTTCATTGATAAAGCTTACTACACATATATATTTTATTGTTAATTTATGTTAACGTGTTTTATATATAACGCAAGAGAAAATAAGAGGGCTATTTTGACAGCCAACAGTACTGACCACTTTTGGGCAGGTGTTAATAGTGGACCTGGACCGATGTTGTAAGTCCACAACTGCTAATGAGAATTGCTATTCAAAACAAATATTAATCAATTTGGTCAGGATTATTGTCGCCTTTAAGTGTCTATATGTAATGGATGCCTGATAGATATGAAGGGAAACCTTAGAGATATATGCCATTTGATCTTGTTTATTACATTTAAGAAATATTTTATTCAACCCGCCTGCCCCACTCATCTAGCAAACTATTATAATGTACATAGTTTTTAATCAAGCATATGTTTTCAGACTAATATTGTACTCTATGTTTTTAGGGATTCGAATATGACATTTTGCAAGATCACTTGAGTGTTTTGGCTGTGAACTTGAATAAATCAAGGTCAATGATCTATTCTTTTCAAATAAAAGCAACAATAATTTCATCAGTTATGTGGTTGGACAATATATTTTGCAGCAAACAATGTGAGGGAAGTCAGTTTGTAGGTCTTCAGAATAGGTATTTTGGCCGATCCGTATTGTTGATTATGATAGTGATGGCTCCAATTTTTCCCCTCCGTAAGTAGTCCTACATATCGCTTTTGCTAACTGATGTATATATAACCCTCATGCATGTAGATTTCATTTATATTGGCAAAAATATTGATGGCTATAGTTTTGCGAGTTCACTGTAATTTGGCTACAATATAACAGTTTATTTAATAGTTACTATGTGAATAACGAAGTTTAAGAGAAAAACTTCACAAACACTTTCAAATGCACCCATGTTGTGCTATGCTTTCTGATCAAATCAACTACCCAACTCTTCACAACCACCCATTGAACATATTGCCCCCGTTAGCCTCTGACGATCAACTCAGCTTAACTTGCAGAGAGTGTGGTAAAAAGAGATCAGGCCGCCTTTACGGCTGCAGGGTTTGTGACACACCTGTTTGAGGCCTCAAGGGGTGCTTACCTGCTTAACTGTTGCTGGCTATTACAAGTACCAATTCACTTCCAAGGATTTAGTTCTTAGTTATCACTAAAATGTTTTCATATTATGTGGATATCATGATAATTGCTACTATTACTTATTATTCTTATGCCAATGTGACGGGTATGATTTATATCATCTAATTCTTCCATCTTTGCAGCTATACAAAAGGTCGGCCGAGGTCTTGATCCAAATGACTCGAAAAACAATGGAAGAACTACTTTGGAATGCACATATTTGATTGAAAATTAATTATTACTGCATTGGAATATACCTCAATTGTTTTCATAGTGGTTTGTGATTTTCTCAGCATATAGCAGCCTCAAAAGAATGAGACTGTGTTAATCTACTGCTACACTATGGAGCAGATCCAAATTTACAGATTCGAAGGGAGCGTTCTTTGTAGGAGGCTATTATGGGTGGTTATGATAACGGTGGGGACCTTTGGCAAGTTACGTGCCATGGACTCTATCGTTTGATGGTTGGATCCCTTGAGACTTGGTTGACCAACAAGGACATGAAGATATAAATACTTCTTCTTGGACCGTTAAGTTCACATATGACCACCAATTCACCATACCCGCACCAGCACTACTCGTGCATATCCCTGAAGAAAAGCGTGTCCTGATTCCATTGAGCGTGAAGTTTCTTGGGAGGTTCAAAAGGAGCCAACAATTCAGTCGGTTCACAAGATGCAGATGACAGATATTTGGGTCGATCATGTAGAAGACAAAGAGGTGAAAATATATTTGTGTCTATTGTGTTGCATTAAGTTAATGATAATATTTTATTTTTATAAACAGGAGGGTGAGAAGCATTCAAATATTATTAGTCCTCATCTAAACGTTGGGGCACCGATTTTACCCGATGCTAGCAATGGAAACACAAGTGATTTTATAAATAGCTGTGAAATAACAAAAGTTGAGCTAAGAATGTTACAGGTTTGTATATTGAACATGCCATATTATTTTAAATGAAAGATATTTTAAAGCATATTAATGTTAAAACGGGCATGATAAATGTTGCAGCTGTCTGGACTCCAGTGTGCTGGTAACCCAAACTTTGGGTCAATGATGATGGTTCATATTATAAAGAAGATGGACAGAAAACACTACGGGATATATATTGGGAAGAGTGAGTCGTTTTGTAAGTCTTTGTGTTTTTGCTTTATAGAATTTATTCAACTACTCTTTCAAACATTTTGTTGGTTTCAGGTTGGTACAAAGGCTGGTTTGTGTTGTACTCTCGCTTCCGGTTCATAGCCAAGTGTTTTGTGAACACATCCCCCATTCGCACTAAATTCATGTGATTGATTTTACCTATCATACTCACTTTCGCCCAAAACTTCCCCAGCCAATCACATCCCATTGTTTTCACAGCCACGACCCTTTGGTCTCAAGAATCCATTTATACAAACCCAGAGCCTCCCCGCCCGATTTCTACCTTAAAATTTTGTGTGGCCTTTACCAGTTCTTGATAAGAAAATCCCCTAAACTGACTTGATATATTCGGAATCCCTCTTCTAGGTTGGTTAGAACACATTTCTCTAGAAATTCCACCATCCCAATAAGAAAATAAAACCTTCGGCCACTCCAATAGCTATCGTGAAAGAGTAGAGATAAACCTATTTCACCTTCTTCCTAGATGATTCATAGTTAGATGGAGAACCCACCATAATGGTCGTATGACGTATCTCTACATGTAGCCAAATAAGTGGTAGTGCTTGAGTTTGGTGTTTTCGTACCCTAGGTACTTTCAAATACGTGGTTCCTGGGAAATTAGGATATCGATACCCATTAAAGAGGGCACTGTAGGTTCAATTTAACATCAACTCTAAAGAAGACTCTATTGGTTGGAAATTTATTCTAGGTCGGGCACAACTTTCAGAATTATGACTAAAAAGTTAAAGGTGATCGTTCCAAGGTAAGATTTTTGTTTTGAATCTTTGAGTTACAATTTACTTGATATTAAATTAATGATTGATTATTAATTTTGACATTAAGGTTCTTGATAAAAGTAGTGTTTAAATTATTTTTTTGAATTTTTATCATATAATAATTTAGGTTGTTTTGAACCTGAAAATTGATGAGGATATGTAGGCAGAAGGAGTTATTCGGCATCGAAGCCTCAAAATTTCTGCATCAAAAATTGTAGCTGGAGCATCGAAAAGTAACGAATGCAAGTCAATTGAAATCTCAAATACAGCTCGTCCTAGTTCGCGAAGCTTGAGGAGAAATGGATGCAGTTTTTTCCAAAAGTCATTGAAGAGGTAAATTTATAGTCCAAGACTCAATAGCTTTACCATCTAATTCTCGACTATAGATGTGTAGATTCTCTGGCGGCCGTGTAAAGAGACATATGTATATCGCTTTGCGTTTGCTGATGCAACCTGTTTAGTCTATTATTCTTTACTATGGATTTATGATCAATATTTTTTGCAATTGAAGTGTTGAGCATGTTAGATTCTTTTTTTGTATGTGAAAATGTCTACGTATGGTGGCTCTCCTACCACAACTATAGTGTAGTTAAAAGTGTTGGACTTAAATATCCTTGTGAAACGAAGTGCAGGTATTTCTAAAATAGCAACGTTCAGCATTACATTATCGTTTTATCTTTGTTGGTAACCTTGCCTTCTGATCTATCACTAACTAATTTCTTAATTAAATATTAGTGTTGACATCGATGGTTACAAGTCAGTTGATGACATGCTTTACAACCCGAAAGCTTAAAATTTGTGGGGAAACAAGTTTGGTTTCATACAGGTTTCGGTACCCAAGCAAAACCAATCGGATGACCAGTCCTTGAACCCACTAAAATTTCTTTATGAAGCTTAGCCAAAAGAAAAATGAGGAATATATCTCACTAGAATGCTACTTGAATCAATTATAAAATAGAGTGGCACACCGGTGGCGGTATGTCTACTATGTTTTAAGCACATCTATTTCTTTTTTTATCCTATAAAATTGTAAGGTTGGTGCAATCTTATTGTTACACATCTAAAGGCTGCAACTAAATACCTCTATCAAACAAAACAAAATGCAAGCATGGGGTTGACGAATTTGGCTGGCCCCCGTTGACAAAATGGTCCGTAGGTGATCAGACTTTCAATGGCTTTTCCAGCATGATATTCAATGTTCCACAAGTATCGCCATTCCTACCTTTTTTAGTGAGAGCTATCAATTTCCTACAAAAAAGTCATTTGTACCACATAATTGAATACATGGTCTTTTGATTTGTATCCAGGACACTATTCAAATTAACAACTTTTATCTTCTATGTTAATTTTTGCAGTGCTTTAAAGTAATGATCATGAGTTACATGAACTGCTCAGGATGGTGATAAGAAACCAGAAAGGGATCATAGATCATCTGAAGCTTAACATATTAAACAGGCTTATTTGATTCTCAATGCAGCACTAAATTCTAAAAGAAATGAAAACATCATACCAAATAATAACAAGCTGTGAGGATTTCAACTTAAAATATCTTCTAGATTTTGTATGTTGCATTTTATAAACTAACCAATTGTTATTTCATGTAATTTTATTATGAATCAGTTTTAGAAACTATTATTTAACAATTAGTGATTAATAGCAATGTTGCTTCTTGTCTCAAGGGAAAAAACTTGAATTTACTGTTTCATTGTTTATATAAATTTCTAATGTTTAGTACTATATTAATTGCATTTCATGATATGGACTAAGAAGTTAGAAGCTTATTGAAAATTTACTAAGCTCTGTTTTGTGGCCTTAAGAGCTTATGGGCTTGAGGTATAAAGTTTTTAGGGTCAAGTGAAAAAGCTCATAACCGAGAAAAGTGAACTTATGAGCTTATAAAACTCTTAATAAGCTTTTAATCATAATAAATAAGCTTATGGAAACATTCGATTAAACATGAACATAAGTTCATAAAGTGGTTATGATATATAACCCGAGTCAGATAACTTAATAGGCATATACATAAGGGCTTAAATAAACACCCTTTTGTGTATATTGCATCATGTTCGTAGTAGTCATTAGAGATATACTTTATAACTAATTGTATCTTTATGATACATTGGCTTATTTGCGGCTGCTGGGAACTTTTATAGACGTATTTCAAGAGCTCTTGCTCCAATGCCTATCATTATATGTGTTGCAGGTAAGTTCAAGTTTGGAAAACCATATGAAAAGATTGGGTACAACAAGGAAAAGAATTTTTTTATATGTGTTTATCAGGCTGATAGTTATGCGCCATTAGTATCTTTATATTAGAATTATAAGTGTTTGTTTTTGAGGTCTTTGCTGTGTAGACCTTCGCCAGTGGATATTGGAAGGTGTAGTTGTGCTATTGTGAAAGAAAAGTCTTTAGATAGGCTAACCGGGCAGAGTCTTTACACTCTTTACACCAAATCATATACAACCGTATGCAAGTTATGTTATATGTTTTTTATTATACAGGTCGAAACCCTTTCTCTTTTAGATATTCCGCGAAAGTGTAATGAAATATGTTATGTTGATTTCAGTTTGAAGTTATATATTTGTTCATTTTTTACAAACAAAAGTGTGTCTTATGATTTTACAAACAGTTATAGCACACGTGTCTTACGTGTTGATATTTGAATTTTGATTTACCTTTTAGGTGGTATAGCAAATATGCCAATATATATATATATAAATATATATATATATATATATATATATATATATATATATATATATATATATATATATATATATATATATATATATATATATAATCATTCATAATCAGATCGTAAAAGCCAAAGAAGAGGCTCTCGGTAGAAAAAATATTTTGGAAAAGGTTAAGAAGTGTATAAACACATGTTATACACGTTATTATAACTGTTTGAAAATTCTATGTTGTCATAAAAATTTATTAGCTTCGGTCCCTTACAATCTAATATCTAATTTGGGTATGGTGAATACAAATATTCAATGACACACGTTGTGTATAAAGAAGCTTTATTTCGAAATTGAACTAAAAGCATATACTTTGTAATGGCGGATAATTTATTAAGTTTCATTTCCTCTAATCGGATTACCATTAATTTCTTTTTGTTCTTTATTCATTGTATAGTTCGTAAATCATTAACCGTTACTTAATTTATTCCTTGGACACTTTTCCAGCCATTTTTTACCCACATCCTTTTGCAGTAGTGAAATATATCAACGATATTCATAAGTCATACCCGCCCATCACTCATTAACTTTTATTTTCTCATATTGAACCTTCATTGGGAATCTACTTATTAGTGTTCGGATTGATAATAGACATCCTTAAGGACATCATGGAGATTAGGTTGATATGGAAAGATATGTTCCCACTGTATCGGCACAAAAAACATAAACACATTGTAGATTTTCTTTAATAAAAACAAAAAATTAATAACAAAAATGAAAACTTATATTATCCTATTATGAATATAATTGTATTGTCGAACAGTAAAATAAACTACAAGAATCAAATTCATATTTATATATCTTTATATTCGTAAAGTAATACATTCAAAGAAAAATCAAAAGTCATACCCGTCCATCGGACGGGTTTTGACACTATATATATATATATATATATATATATACATATATATAGATATATTTTTAAGGAAACATAACAACTAAACATAACATCCCCCCCCCCCCAACTTGAGATGAACAATGAGAATTCGGGGGGTCTTCAATGATCTTTAAGAATATGTCGTCGACGAAAGCGTGATTCCCGAACCTTTCCACTTGAACCTTGAACTTAGGCAAACAATGACTTCCCAATAACAAATAAAGACTACAGGGTAGGCTAAGGTGTAAAGGTGTAACGAAACAATATGTTGGGTGAACAAAATGAAAGGAATGGCTCAGATGGGTATATCTAGGGGTATCTTGCACTAAAGGTGAGTGCAACAAAGGGTTTGACATGGGGGTCGAGAAGTCGAGGTGACTAATTTATAGACACACAATGATAGGTTATTTGGGTGATAATCCTATAATACTGTCTTCTTAAACTGAAAAGTCCAAATACATCGAGCTAACTCAACATACATCTTCTATGGTCTTGAAATGATGCAAAGGCCAAGTTCTAAAGTTTACAAGCTACCGGCACACTCATAATTTGGTAGATTTGGGGTAGAAATTTAGAAATGGATAAGGCTAATCACACCATATATTATCAAGGGTTATAATATGTTTGGCTAAGGTCTAATCTAGTTAGGTTAAGAAAAACATGTCAAAATTTTAAGGGGGAATTGCATATATATCCTTCCAAAAACCTAAAATTGCGTATATATCCTACTTAAATCTATAATTGCGTATATATCCTTTCTAACTCCAAATAATTTTTTTAGTGTATTTAAAACCATAAAAATACATCATGATTATAATCTAAACTAAAAGGTCTATTGTACCCTTGTCAACAAGATCATAAAGAGGCTCCCTTCAACAGTTTCTTTGTCATGTAATTGTGCTCATGACTTTAACAAAAAATAGTATTCTGAAAACTAATTTGATTCATCTTCACTTGCTTAGAATCCTAAAGATTATGAACCAAATAATGCACTAGTATGAGGATTATATATGATGCATCTAACCGGAAAAAAAAGCAGTGCCATTATATTAGTTAGAGAAAAAACAATGAACTATGAATCTAGAAATAGAATAATTATAGATGCAATTATAGACGCAATTGGTTACCCAAACATCACTAAACCCAACAAATCTGATGATATCTTAACGATTAAGTTACATAAATTACTAACTCGCCAAAACAAAGAGATTCGATCCAGTTAGGAATGGATAACTATCTTAATTATGTGTGTAATTCTCACTGGTTTTAGAAGAAGAGAGATTGGAATTTATATGAAGACTTATGTTTTCTTGCAAGGGTATACTTGACATTTTATGTTTAAATTATAGTTATCATATATTTTTAGATTTTAAATATCTATAAAATACTTATTTGTATATATATGTCATTTTATAGGTTTAGAAAGGATATATACGCAATTATAAGTTTAAGTCGGATATATATGCAATTAGTAGTGTTTGGAGGGATATATACGCAATTCCCCCAAATTTTAAAAATGGCATAATTTTTTAAAATAAACTAGAAAAACGAAGGGAAAATAAAGTTCAAGAGACAATTCTACTCCCGTCCCCCCACTTGAAATGTACAAAGTCCCTTTTGTACTAAGCGTTAAATAAAGGTGAAGAGAAAAGTAGAATTAGAGCAAGAACTTCCCTGAAATTTACTTCAAAAAGAAAGAAGGCCCACGAAAAGAATCGTGTCTTCGCATAAGCATCCACGAGCAAACTTCAATCCCTGAAATCACACTACCGACAAGCATAATTCTAAAAAAGAAAAAGAAAAATGAAAAAGAAACCTAACTCACTTTCGTAGGAATCACGGTTGCATTTAGCGTATGCAACAAGCCTTTTAAACTACTTGGTGTCCCAAGTGGACGAGTGTAGTCTGGTGAGGGCTTACAAGGAACATACTCACAAAGTTCATTTAAAAACTAATACAAGGTTATTGTGTTTAAAAAGAAAGAAGTGTTACGAGGGATAGTTACGTCGTAACCCCTATAAGGAGTTACGCCGTAATTGGTGCAAAACCTGGCAGGCGCTACAGGAGTGTAGCTACGGCGTAACCGTTGCATGGGATTACGCCGTAACTGGTAATGCCTGAGAAGAACTACTGCGAAAAGTATGTTACGGCGTAACCATAAGAATGAATTACGCTGTAACTATGGACAGAACTGGTCCCCGTTCAGCATGTTGCAACAACTTTTCTCCGTTTTCCTGCAAAAATGGTTAAAAACACAAAACCCAACAGAAATGGAAATAAAACAAATGAAAGGGATAATTCGGGTTGTCTCCCGAAAGAGAACTTTTCTTTATCTACAAGTCTTTAAGTTAGACTCAAAGCCTCGGGTCTTTATGGTGGCCTTCGAACTTGGCCAACTTCCTCCATATCCTTCATCAGATTATGTCTGACCCAGGCAACATTTGTAGCGGTTCGGAGGTATTCTTTAGTCTCGATCTTCCGAATTTTGCAAAACTTTTCGTCCGGCCCCAAGTGGTATCTAGTAAACTCATATTTTTCAGCTACAATTGGTGGTAGTTTTTTATATGGAATGCCAAGAAGCTTGCACCTTCTTTGCTCATATTCTTCATCCTCTAGGTCAGTTAACCTTTCTTGACTTTGTGGCTCAAGGTGGTCCATGATTCCTTCATGATCATCGGACTTGGTATCAACTGATTCATCAATATGCCCATGTTTACATTCTTCTCTTGTGTCCTTGTTGTCATCATTAGTTAAGTTACCCGTGTCTTGAGGAGTCTCTTCACATGGGCTATCTTCGTTCATGAAATCCTTCCAAATTTAATTCTTAGTAGAAGCATCCACTTTTCCGTATTTGATTTTAATCCAATCGTTAAATCTTAACTTGTCTAACCACTGAATCTCGGTTCTTCTATCGTCATTGGTTGAAGTCCACAAAAATTTGTTATCTCCTACTCTAACCACACTACTTCCCCCATTACAGTTGTTATCATACGGTTTACAGGAAGCCCAAGAATCCCCATCAATGGTTTTTATTTTCTCACACCAATGCTTTCGAGCAAAGGTGTTGTTATTATCAATAGCTCCATGATCAGAGATTGTTTCTTTACGATTTGCATCATTATCAGATGTTTAACTGAGGCCTAGATTAGTCCAGATTTTTCTATTAACATCATTTCCAACTTCCCCATACACAATTCGTAACCAAGCTTCGAATGTTATGCCTTTATCACTAGTTGAGGACCACAGGTACTTATTGTTTTTTACTCTTTCTTTGTCATGCCCACCGTCACAGATGTCCACATAGGGGTTACAAGAAGCCCAAAGATCATATCCTTTGTCGTTTTCAATAGGGATAGCCTTGCACCAATGGTATTTTAATTTGGGAAAGTACTTGTAATCAACTTTCTGAATTTCGAGCCAATCGCCTTTAGACTCAAGCACTGGATTGATGTTGTCCTTTGTTTTCGAGAATTGGTTGTGATGTAATCATCCACTGTTGTATCCTTCAACTTCCCTTCCCTGCATATTCCGACTATTAGCAGTACAATGCTTGTGTGTGATGGTGGTATGAGCAATTTTATTTTTCCCTTTTTTGATAACACAAACAGTTTTGATAGGGTGACATTTTCCAATGTCATCCATATTCAGGGTAATTTTTCTATCGTTTATTTTTAATGTAATGATTTTTTTGAAAACTTTAATCTTTGCTCGTGCGGTGGCCAGAAGGGGTCTACCCAAAATTAAGGGAATGTCGAGATCTTCTTCCATGTCTAAAATAACAAAGTTGACAGGAAGAGTAAAGTTATTAATCTTAATGAGCACATTCTCAACTACCCCTCTAGGTATGCTCACCGTTCTATCGTCCATTTCAATCGTCATGCAAAGGGGTTTGACAGAACCAAGATTTAATCTTTTGCACATGGAAAATGGCATGATACTTATGCTAGCTCCTATGTCAGCTAAGGCATTAATACTGGCAAATTATTAATAGAGAAAGGAAGAATGAAACTTCCTGGGTCTTTTTACTTTAGAGGGATCTGATTCAGGACAACTGCTGAACATATGGCATTTAACTTTACTTCATTTTCCATAACAGCTTCTATTTTCGTATGTTGTTCTTTTTTCAGAAAGCTTGTATTGCCATCTTTTATAATTTCTTGTTTGGGGAAGCCAGCAAGCTCCTCTTCATCGTACCTGAAAGGGGTGTAAAGAGGTTTTCCGTTATTGGAAAATATAGCTTTACAGAAATTATCATCACTTGAGCTGTCTTTATTAATTTCATTTGCCCTTATCCCAGATTTCTTTCTGGTGTCTTCTAAACCCTCATGACGAGCAAGGTGGGTGGTTCTTGTTTCTTGAAATTTTTGGAACAATGAGTCCCTGTCGGCTTGTCGCTTGGTATCTTCCTCCAAATATTTATTTATTGATTCTTCGAGTGAAGGTTTCTCTTCCTCGTAGTGATTTTGATCATAACCATGATGGAAGGGCTTTCCTCTTCCATACTTAACTTTTTCGATTTGGGGACTTATGCTTTCCATAGGGCAATCTCTAGCTAAATGTCCTCCTCCACATGTATCGCATCCTACCCGAATAGCGTGCACATTTTCCTGAAGCTTCTTCATATCTCTTCCAAGGTTTTCTAATTTACTTTTGATGGCGTCAATGTCTTCAGAATTTCTATCCAGATTCTTTGGCTTCCTCCATCATGCCATTTTTGAGAGTGATCAGCCAGTTTTTGAATGGCTTCAATGGCGAGAGTAGGAGTCATGCTTGGAATTGGTCCTTGGTAATCCAGCATCTGTCTTGTAGATATGTTAATACCTTTGTAAAAGATGTTGACCTTTTGCTGGTTGTTTAGATCATAAGTTGGACACTTGTAGAGGAGGTCGTTGTATCTTTCCCAGGCTTGATACAACGTCTCATTGCCATCTTGTTTAAAATTATGTATTTCCGCGAGTTGTCTTGATACTTTAGAAGGTGGACAATATCTTTGAATGAAGTATCTTTTCAGGAGGGCCCACGTATTGATCGCCCCTGCTGGTAATCTATTAACCCATCTTTTTGCAGCTCCAGTAAGTGTGATTGGAAAAATTCTGAGCATAACTGCATCCTTCGAGACTCCTGGCGTATTGAATAGGCTAGTAATATATTCCACATTTTCGATGTGTTCGTGAGCATCCTCTGTAGTATTTCCAGAAAAAGGATTTGCTCTTAACTCCCTCATGAATTGTGGTCTTATTTTGAAATCAATATTCTCCCCAATATTCGGCCTAACGAGTCCCGGTCCTTGTGCTTCTCTTGTTAACGCAAAATATTCCTCAAGAGTGAGGTCATCAATGTTGACAACTTCCATGGTATCTGAAACTTGAAAAAGATCGTGAAAAATTGAGAAAATTTAAAACAAAACAGAAATAAAAGACTTAATGAAAATCCTAATATAACTCCCTGGAAACGGCGCCAAAAACTTGATGCAGGTTTTACTGACAAGGTTTTAATATTTACATTGTCTCGTTATACCTATGGTCTACCCTAATGCACTAACGGGCAGTGTACCCGGTCGTGTATAGTGTAGTATTCGGTAAAACCGTGGTCGTCCCAAGAGCTATGTGTGCGGATTTTAACTAAGTCTAGGTGTCACAGATTTTAATTGGTTTTGAGGTCGAAATGATTAATTAACTACTAAAACAAGAAAATAAGAGATAGCAAGTAAAGGCGAGGGTTGTGATCAACAGAGGAGAAGTGTGATAGCCTAGTTAATCTTCCTATCATGTTAAGTTCACGTTTAATTACTTCCAATTGCTTCAAGTGGGGGTAAAGGTTGCTAGGACAACATTTGGTCAGTTCGTCCTAACCTATCAGCAAAGGTTTCCACCGGAGATCTTGGGTGACCCCTTGAAATTCCAGTTGTTTTAGTCCCCTAAGCCAAGTCATTAACTTCCGCTACATGCAAGATTTGTAACAATGAGTGCCCGGGCGCTAGCATCTTAAACACTCATCCCTAACTTCTTAAGTTCATCCAAACGGTAGGTGATCAGTTGGTCAAATCGCACAAGTGAATAAGGGTCGTCAGTTGGTCAATTCTTACCCTTCCCACTCAGTCTAACTACTTAGGGTCAGTTGGGCATATCTCCTAAGTAACTAGCCACTACCGCCATTCAAAACTACCGAAACAAGGGTAGCTTCCAACAAACTATGCATGCATACACTAGAAACAATTGTACGGAAGCAATGTAAACATAAACAAAACAATTAAGGAATCATAACTAGGCTAGCACCTCTTTAGCCGCTCATATTAACTAAAAAGGTCGATTCAATGTTTAACATTACGAAATACATGAATTGAAAGTAAAGAAATGATAAAATGCTAATGCTTATCGTAGGGGAGTGATTTCTCCTTTGGAGATGGCTCCGTATGCTCCCTAAGATCTGCCTTCAACCTTCTACTCACGTTCTCTGAATTGGTGTGTGAAGTGGATGATTAGAAATGATGTAATTTGGGCGGTATTTATAGGCCAGATCTGGTTACGGCGTAACTTAAGTTAAGAGTTACGCCGTAACATCCATTTCTTCGTAATTTGCTCTAGAAAAGCTGGTTACGGCGTAACATCATCAGGAATGAGTTACACCGTATCTTCAATAAATCGTGATTACGCCGTAATTGTGGAATTAGTTACGTCATAGCTTGCAGCGGCGCGGAACCTCATTTGACCTAATTAGTTACGACGTAATCCTAGGAGTGAGTTACGCCGTAATCTTCCGTTTAGTTGGTTTTCTGAGCCACGCTTATGTTCCAGCGTAATGTGATAGGAGAGTTACGCCGTAACATCTTCAAAATGAGCATATTATCATATATCTTCAATAAACTCTCCAATCCGCGTCTCATTAGCTCCAATGCTCGTAATTTACCTGAAAGTGAAATATAGAGGAAAACAAGCGTAAATCCATATAAATGATATAAAATACGAGCATTATCGGGGGAAATTGACACTTAATATTCAGGACTATTTGATGTTATCAATAAGACACCATCAATCATGGAATGTGATAAATGACATTAAGTCTTAAAATGAAGTTCTGAATTTGTTATAACTGCTTATGGAGTGGGTTGCAACAAACTAGAGTCAGGTTCTATAAATGTGTTTTGTAATATCCTAAAAGAGAATAATGTATTGTTGCTCTACTTGCTAAAGTATTTATAGATAGTCTTGAAATTACAAAAATCAAGTGGGAAGTTTTTTGTTTAGATCTTGAAGATATTAAATTACAAAATACATAATCTTCTAAAACACACTAGTGAATATCATGATGAGGTTAAACATGTAAATGATAGACCTCAAGATGATGGAATTCTCATTCATAGATCCGAAGAAATATCTTAGATATTTGATTGATATGCTGAGGAATATGAGTTACAGGATCATGGTAAGTCTGTTAATCATAATGATGTATTTACAAATATTAAATTTTGTAAATTACTCATACTATGAATGTTAAAATGTTGTCCATAAAGATAATCAACTTTGAACACTTGGTTTATCTTAATGAAGATGAGTTTCTTCAAACAGAAGGAAAACCCTAGTGATTTAAATCTTTGTATAGAAATCATATAGACAATATTGTACACATATTTAATGTATGTCTAGTGGCAAAAATATTAATTATACTTAAGCAATTAACCGTGATTGAATTTTCTTTCCTAGTTACATTAAAATATATATATATATATATATATATATATATATATATATATATATATATATATATATATATATATATAATATAAAGATTATAATTGTCATACTTAGTTTCATTTATATGAAATTTGACGATAAATATCAAAACTCTTTCTTGTGGGATTACTTTTGCGAGGACGATAAGTAATACAAAGAAGTTTTATGAATTCAAATAATCTTTGAAAATGTACAAATTGAAAGAATCCATGAATGGATATATGCATGCATCTAGGTGATGATTCTTATGTTTAAATATTAAATCCAAGTTTTGATTTATAATTAAAATAAAACAAAACTTTTAAATATTCCTGAAAGCTAGTGGGAGTATTATGTTTATTTCCTTAAAATCGTATATGGTCAATAACATTCCATCTAAGTTAAATGTTAATATTAGTTGGGAATGAAACTTCACTTGAAAGATTTAGAAAATAAGACATAAAACCTTGAAATATATGTTTATTGCTATAAACATATGCTATAAATAAATGAGTCTAATAGAATATGTCTAATAGAATATGATGTATCATTTAGAAAGTTTAAATGGATACATATCTTTGATAAAATAGAACATGAATAAAACCTAAGTCTGACTAAAGGAATTTTCATGTACATCATGTTATATAGATAAATTATTGTATCATGCTTGAATGCAAGCTGTTTTGACAACATTGATATCTAAATTGAAAGTTTTTATTGTAATAAATATGCTAAAAGGAATACGTTTAGATTTAGAATCACATTTCACAGCCTGGAGATGCTTCCAGATTCTATGGGTGTACATACGACAATTGTTGCGTAATTGTCATTGCCAACAAACTTGAGTTTTTGGTAGACATCAAACGTTACACAATAACTGTTCAAAGTTTATGGATTTTAAAATGAGCAAATTGTGGTTTGTATACAATAATGCTAGAATAATTGAGATGACACTCAATAGTAGTCACTATAGGATTTCATTCTTGATAATGATAATATGGACTAGTTATGCTCAACTAAGAGCATAGTTGCGTTATACATTAGAGAATAAGAATACTCTGGAAGTGTAAAAGATGATTGTTATAAATAGGTGGTTGAGGTTGTCACGCACCTTATGAAATATTATGTGAATATCAAGATATGTGTAAACACATACAAGAAATTCACTTATTGAATTCTTGAAATAAGTATTCTCAAAATTCTGATAGATCAAAGTTAGTTGAAATTATGCCTTGTCAACAATTATGATTGTCATGACTTGAGGCATAATTCATTAACTAGAATTATCAAGCATTGATCTATTTAGTATTTCGATAAGGGATGTTTTTAAACAATTATTATTTTAATGAATTAAAGTACTTGGTACGTTTGTTTTCATTTATAATATATTGTATCCTATATTTGCATATTTGATCCGTGAATAACTTATGTTATTCTAAATAGTCCGTTGTCAATCAATAATATGAGAATATCATTGAATTAAGACAAATATGAGTTCTGGTATAATCTACTTATGTATATTGATGTGTGGACATGCCAAATTCACATGATATTCAATGAATTGAATATAGGACAGATCCCAACCGCATGATTGTACTTTATGGATCTTTGTCATTAAAGTAAATAATGATTATTTATCCTCAGACTTGATATACCAGAAAACTGTCATGGGTGTAGCACATTTTTGTAAAATAGTTTAACGCTATCCATAACTGGTAGTTATAAGGGCTGTTTTCAGAAGTGTTTGCAAAGTTCATGGGTTTTGCTCGTAGTCAAGAGAGAATTTGTTCATTCCAATTTGTTTCGAAATTTAATATTGTTTGGCCCCTCGTAGGGTTGACAAGATGTGTGTATGGCCATACACAAAGTCTATCTGGAATATGTTTAGATGATTTGGTAATTTGCTCAATCAGATATAACGAGAAACAAAATAGTTAATTTTGGAATGACTAAGATCTATATCCATATTAACATGGTATTAGTAATAAAAGGATAAGTATAATGATGAATCATTTAAAGGTTTTCTAGAAAACCGTTCTGGGGGCATTGGGATGTTATGCTAGACTAACCAATGTCATTACTATATTAAGATATATCCAAGTGAGAGTTGTAAGTTTTATGGATATAAATTAATATGTATATGACCGGATTCGAACATGAGCCTATGGGATTGCACACTTTATATGAGAGTCGATGTTTAGTAATGAATATAAATGTTATGAATTAATTATTATTTCACAATAAACGTCTAACGGTCTTTAGTACGTAACGATAAAAGGTTTCACGATTGTTAAAGGGAGACGAAAATAAGGAAACAACTCAAGAAGGATCTAGAATCTCTTACGGGCTTGTATATTTGGTCGATTGGGTGGATGCTACATAGGACATGATATGTAACTTGATACCAAGTCTATTGTATAAATATATTACGAGGAGAGTTATTTTACATACCAAACTTTTCTTACATACTAAGGGACTCATCTCCACCATCCATTTAAAAAGAAATCAATGGATGAGATTAAAAACATTTTATTATTTCACCTATTTTTTATAATTTAAATATCTCTTAAACCGTTAATCGTTAAGTGAAAATATTTACACCGTCGCGAAGAACATTTAATTATCTTTCTATAGACGGACACTTTGATATACTTTTGAAAAAAGAAAAAAAAAAAAATTTTCACGTTTTTTCGTCTTTTTTTTACGTTACTTGAAATTTGCATGAAAAAAATCATATATGATTAAACACTAATTTGATTATCACATGTGATATTAGTGTTAAATCATATATGATATGTGATATCACATGTGATATTACACTAATATCACATGTGATATTACATATCATATATGATATAACACTAATATCACATGTGATATTCAAATTAGTGTTTTATCATATATGATTTTTTAATGCAATTTTCAGTAACGCAAAAAAACGAAAAAACTTAAAAAAAACGTGAAAAATACGAAAAAAAAAATTGTCGAAAGTATATCAAAGTGCCTATCTATAGAAAGATAATTAAATGTTCGTCGCAATGATATTTTTTTTTTCGCTTAACGATTAACGGTTTGAAAGTTATTAATATGTAAAAAAAATATGATAAAAGTGGGTTTTTTAAAATGTTGAGATTAATCTATCCATTAGATCAAATAAAATTGGATGATGGAGATTGATATCTTAAATCATATATTACATTGTATTCCTTCTATAACACTAATAGAATGCCAAACTTCTGTTATATGCTCTTATGAATCACGTGACAAACACGTGACATACTCCAACAAACATAACTGATTTTCCCTCTTTGTCATTCTCTTTAAATAGTTTCATTTTCTCATTTTCAATTCTTAGTTTTTGATGTAATCTCTCTCTTTCCAGTTTGTAACAAATTCATAATTCCAATAAGAAAACCCATTTACATTTCACTCCAATTTGCATTCTTGATATTGTAAATTCAGTGTTATGTTGTGATTAGTCTTCAATCTCATTAGGATTCAGATTAAGCACATTCCAAATGGTATCAGAGCCCAATCTTGCGACCATTGTTCATCATTAATGGCTGGAAACTGTTAGAGAGTTGTTAGGAAACCGTTTTCTGTTATAATTCTGTTACACCGGAAATTTTCTTGATCATTGATCATCCACCATACAAACATCAACTCCGGTCACTCTAGACCATTCGTCCAATCCAAAATACGTTTCTTGATTATAATTGATCAGTTTCCTAATCCAAAAAACCGTTAGTTAGGCTGTGTATGGTGGAATACTCTGTTCTGGTGTAGCTACGGTTTCTTTTCTGAATCAGTTGTTAGTTTGTTAGTTGTTGTAACAAGAAAATGGTGGGAACAAGAAATAACAATACAATGGAGCCACATGTAGATGATAGCATCAAGAATTGGGTTACTAATCATGTTACTACTTCTATGTCTTCATTGGAAGAAAGAATGATTAATCTGACCACTTGTGTTTCTGACTTGATGACTCAATATCAAGTGATGAATACTGATATGAATAGAATCAGAAATGGTGAAGGCTCAAGTAGATTCAGTAGAATGGGGAAGATGGAGTTTCCCAAGTTTTATGGAGATGATGTGAAGGGTTGGATGTATAGAATCAAACAGTTCTTTGTAATTGATGGGGTGACTGAAGAAGACAAGGTTAAGATAGTCTCCATTCACATGTATGAAAGGGCTTTGGCTTGGCATTTGCAGTTTATGAAGATCCATGGTAATAATGTTACTTGGCCAGTGTATGAAGAGGCTGTTCTTAAGAGATTTGGTGAGGCTAATGAGGATCCCATGGCAGAACTTAAGAATTTGAGGTATAAAACCACAATGAAACAGTATCAGAATGATTTTGAAGCATTGTTAACCATGGTGAACATAACAGAAGATCAGTCAGTTAGCATGTATATAGCTGGTCTGCCTGCTGCTGTAGAGGTGAATGTGAGAATGTTCAAGCCAAGAACACTTGCAGACGCTTTTAGTTTATCTAATTTGCAAGAAGCTGCTTTAGCTCTTGCTAAACAAAGGTATACTACTCCCATTTTAACAAATCCTAAACCTGTGAATACTTTTGTGAATAGAAATATGAATTATCCTACCAAAGCTACAACTACTTTGGCTTTACCTCCACCTGTCAGTCAAAATGTGGTTAGGAATAATTCAGTAAGTGAAATGAGGCCAAGAAGACAGTTAAGTCAGAAATAATTTGATGAGAAAAGGGCAAAGGGTTTGTGTTTTTATTGTGACAAGAAGTATTTGCCTGGTCATAAATGTGAGGGTCAGATGTTTACTTTGGAAGTGAAAGGATTAGAAGAGGAAGAGATAGAGGAGTGTATGGTTGAAGGGGAAGAACATGAATTGAGTCACTTTGATGAGGATACACCTCATATATCTCTTAATGCACTATCTGGTATTCCCACACATAACACTATGAGGCTTAAAGGGCATGTATTGAACCAATTATTGCATATATTGATGGACTCAGTAAGTACACATAACTTTTTGGACTATCAAAAAGCCAAAAGACTTGGTTGTAACATTAGAAAAACTTGTCCTCTTCAAGTATCAGTGGCTGGAGGTACTAAAATGGTGAGCCAGTATATGGTTAAAGACTTTCAATGGAAAATAAATGGTGTGTTGTTTCAAACTGATGTCATGTTATTACCATTGGGAGGTTGTGATTTGGTTCTTGGAGTTCAGTGGCTATCTACTTTGGGAACAATTTTATGGAATTTTCAGGACCTAAGAATGCAGTTTGTATACAAAGGGCAAAAGGTGCTATTAAGGGGTACAACTCAGTCTGAGATTGCTTGGTTAAGTGGGAAGGATTTAGCTAGAGCAGTGGTACCTAACAGAAGTGCCAAATTGTCTGCTATGTGTTGTTTTGGTTCATCTGCTACACTAAATTTGATGCAATGTGCTAATGAAGAAGAGTTACCAATGCAGACAGAATTACAACAGCTACTTACAGAATTTGCAGATGTTTTTGAGATACCCAAAGAGTTACCACCACATAGAAGTTCTGACCACACCATTCCTTTAAAAACTGCTGATGTGAGTGTGAATGTTAGACCTTATAGGTACCCACCAGCTCAGAAAGATACAATAGAAGTCATGATTAAAGAGTTATTGGATACAGAGGTGATCAGACCAAGCAATAGTCCTTTTTCTTCTCCTATTGTGTTGGTTAAAAAGAAGGATGGTTCTTGGAGGATGTGCATTGATTATAGGAATTTGAACAAACAAACTGTGAAGGACAAATTTCCTATTCCTGTGATTGAGGAGCTTATAGATGAGTTGCAAGGAGCTCAGGTATTCTCTAAACTTGACCTTAGATCAGGGTATCATCAAATTAGAATGCATGAGAAGGATGTGTACAAGACTGCTTTTAAGTCTCATGAAGGCCACTATGAATTTGTGGTTATGCCTTTTGGTTTAACTAATGCCCCATCCACCTTCCAAGCTTTGATGAATTCTGTGTTCAAATTTTTTTTGAGGAAGTTTACCTTGGTATTTTTTGATGATATTCTAGTGTATAGTCCTTCTATGCTAGAACATCTTGAGCACTTGAAATTGGTCCTGCAAGTAATGAGGGACAACACATTGTTTGCAAAGCAGAGCAAATGTGTGTTTGGAACAACACAAGTTGAGTATTTGGGGCATGTAATTTCTGGTAAAGGAGTATCCACAGACCCTAGTAAGATTCAAGCAATGAAAGATTGGTCTGTTCCTACTAATTTGAAGCAGTTAAGAGGATTTTTGGGTTTAACTGGGTATTATAGAAGGTTCATTAAAGACTATGCTAGTATCAGTCAACCCCTTACTGCACTGTTGAAAAAGAATGCTTTTAAATGGACTACTCAGGCTCAAGATGCTTTTGAAAGTTTGCAAGCAGCAATGAGTCAATCACCTGTTTTAGCTTTGCCAAATTTCAATGAAGAGTTCATTATTGAAACTGATGCTTCTGGTTTTGGTATTGGAGCTGTTTTGCAACAGAAGGGTCATCCTATAGCTTACTTGAGCAAATCATTAGCACCCAAACACCAAGCCTTATCTACTTATGAGAAAGAATTACTTGCTGTGGTTTTAGCATTGCAGAAGTGGAGAGGGTACCTATTGGACAGGCACTTTAAAATCAGAACTGATCACTTTAGTTTGAAGTATGTTTTGGACCAGAGAATTACTACTCCTGTAAAACCTGAAAAATCTAAAACCTATAAAAGACTAAAATACCCTTGGAACCCAAGAATAATAAAATACGTAAAACTCGTTTATAATAAAGTACGGAAATTAAAAACCTAATAAATAAAAACTTAACGAATATAATTTCGTGGATGACTTTGGTACGACGAAGGAAGTAAATGTTTCGCTAATAAGTTGGGCCGTTTGGACTCGTGTCATTTGTTTTGTTTTGCGCAAGCCTAGCCCAAGAGGATGTTTGTTTGTGTTCGTGTGAGCAAGGAGGAGGGGGGGCCAAGCCCATTTGTTTGTGTGTGTGTTTTTCGGTTGATCCAAGCCAACCCAAACCCAATCACTTTCCTAATCTAACTCAAATACTACAACTATAAATACAACACATAATCACTTAATTGGAACCCTAGTTTTGCCTCTCCTTTTTCTTTTTCTTTTGCTCGGCCGAGAATTCCCAACACACCTTGGTGTCGATTTTTCTTATTCAAGTGAAGGTATATCGTTTATTCATCTTCCTTTAACATACCTTGCATGTATATGTCGAGATATATTTGATTTGTCGCGTTTCTTTTCTTTTGTTTGGGCCGAGAGGTGGTAACAAAGGAAAACTAGAAACCCTAATTTATATTAAGCGTATGATTGATAAGGAACGTGTAGGTGATAAGTAATATTGAATCGGGTCATGTATATGTTGAACTAATGTGAGCCGAGACATGCATGAGTGGACCGAGACATGCATGAGTTCGAATGGAATATTAAAACATGTAACTTGAATATGTAATGTTTCGATGAGCTAGGTCTTGTATAAAACATGCTAGCCGAAACCCTAATTGAACCGAATAAGTGTATATGAGATTTAGACGTGTAATAAATAAGTAATGGGTACGTAAACATAAACCCTAGTTTAATATGTTAAGCGTGTAGGTATACAAAACCCTAATAACGTATGGTCACATGAAATCAAAAACGTGTATGATAAAGAGTAAAAGTAAAGAAGGTTATTAATTACGTATTAGGTTAAGTGGAGAGTCATTAAGACGTAACATGTAATGAATGCATATTAATGAGATATTAAAGAGTAAGAAACCCTAGAACGTAAATAAGAGTATATTAGGGTTTAAGCTAAATATAGTAAGTGTTATTTCATGTGTGAGTTATAACTTATAAAACTATTTTCTCATTTAACTTAGACTTTAATAAATGATATAACGAACCCTAATCTACAACATTAATTATAAAATACTTAAGACTTATTAATAAACCCTAAAGTATAAAGATTACTAATTATGGATACCAAATATTTAAAAGATCATTTTGACGATTATGGAATCATTAATAACTTGGACGACCGTTGATGTCTATAGGTTCTGTGAAGAGGGAGTAATCCTTTGTTTTCGTCTTTCTGCTTTTTGATCTTTTGCTTTCGAATAAGGTACGGATATTCTGACCTTTTCAGTAAAGGTTTCGTATGAAGTTTTCTTTTCGATATCATATTAGGATTTCCTAAACCTTTGCTATGAACCCTAATGTGATTATTCGAGCTGTTGCTTATCTGAACTTTGATTTCTGAATTATAAAACATCTGATTTTTGAACTATCTGATATGAAAACTATGATTTTGGAAAGATGAATGATTTTCTGATAAATATGATCTATGTCATTTATGACATTCTTATTTGATTTCTGATAGTTGACACCCAAGCCAAATATAACTAGTCATGGGGGTTCCATGTCCGTGTCAGCAAATGCACTTTCTGACATGACTCTAGGGCAGTAGAGTGATGTTCTGCCACGTCCCTTTCTGTTATCTGTATGAGCTCAATTTGAATTATGTTATGAATATTTGTCTGTGGGGCGTATGGATGCATCCTAGATCTGTTATATGCCATATATTATTTGTTATTTGTTATATGTTATCTGATGATTGATGCTGCGTGCATGCACGTCCTTCATAACTCTGGTAGGTCTCCCCTACAAATATGTTGCCTTATGTGATTATAATATGTTTCTGATATGGCATATGTTCTGGGCTTCGAGGTAGTTAAACTATAAAACTTATTCTGATATTTCTGAAATTATCTTTTGAGAAGACTATGATTTCACTATCTTTTACTTTATTTCGTATTCGTTCTCGTTTCGTATTCGTTTTGCTTGTATATCTGTTCACTGGGCTTTTGTAGCTCAGCCGCACTTTTCTTTTCTTCCGCGGCAGGTATCTAAACATTGGAGCTGGGTATTGCTTTGGGATGAGTGCTGAGTGGACTTACCTTAGAGATTTAGCTTTGATATTATGATGCCATTTAGACTTATGCTTTAGACATTTCATTTGGAGTTTATTTTTCCGCTGGGACCTATGTATTGAAGTCTTTTGACTTGGATTATTTCCATATTTATGTTAAAGATTTCTTTTGGTTTATATGTTTGCTTTGATATGACACCATTACTTGTGATTCCTTTACCCTTGTGGGGTCGGGGCGTTACAATTTATGGCATCAGAGCCCAGGTTTACGACTTGTAGTCAGGACCTGTGACATATGGAGCCTAGGTTTCGAGACTTTAGAACTTAGGATTTGACCTGTGAGGATTTGGGTAGACTTTAGGATTCCTTCGTGTTTCTATTTCGTATCTCACCTTTGTTCATTTTGCTAATCGTTTGGATATCATTCAGATGGTTCAAACTCGTCGTAACGGTAACTCGGGAGGGGACGATGATGCTCCTGACATGGATGCTGCGATTGCGAATGCTCTCAACTCTCTTTTCCCTGGTTTGACTACACCTGAGATGATGGAGCAGGTGGTCAACAACATTCGTAATCAGAATGGTGCTTCGGGTAGTGGTGGAGGAAATCAACCCGTCGGTATTCATACTTGGATCGAGCGTTTCGGTAAGCTGAAGCCTCTTTCGTTTAGCACTGCTGCTACTCCTACTGAGGCCGAGGACTGGATCACTCATATTGAGAAGCTGTTTGAAGTACTGGGTTGTGGAGACGGGTTTAAGACTCGTTTGGCTTCATTCAAATTGGAAGGTGATGCTTTGAGTTGGTGGAAAGCATTGAAACAAGCAAGAGGAGGTGATGCTTTTGCTGTGACTTGTACTTGGACTGAGTTTCGGACTATCTTCTACAACCGTTACTTCCCTGATGCTGAGCAGCAAAGGTATGAGAGGGATTATCAGGCGATCTACCAGTTGATAATGAGACCTCTAATGAGTACATGAGTAGGTTTATGAGGTTGGTGAGTTTTGTTGGAGTGATTGCTGGAGATGGTAGGCGTCAAGCTAAGCACTTCAAGTGGGGACTGAAGAAGTGGGTGTTGGACCGATTGCTTAATATTGAGTATGAGAATGTGTCGGTCTGCAATGACGCAGCTCGTAACATTGAGATCTTTCATGAGGTTTCGGGTTCTAACAAGCGTAATCGCGATGGTGATCGGATTCAAGGTAGGACTCAAGGCAATGACTATAAGGGAAACTCTGGTAGGAGTTATGATTCGAGAGGTCATGTGGATAGGAGTTATGATCAGCGGGGTCAGTCGGGAAGGAATGTTGACACTGGACGTTCTGAGACGAGGGGTCAAGATAATAGGAATGCTGGTAGGAATGGAAGTGATCGTCAGAACCAAGGTAACAATAACCAGCGTTACAACAGGGATCAGCCAGCTAGAGGAACGAATCAGGGTCGTGCGTCAGATCTTCTAGTCACAGAGGACAGCTGAAGTTTGCCACCCCACCTATTTGTACTACTTGTGGAAAGGCTCATCCATGGCAGTGTTTCAAGGCTACTGGTGGATGTTTTGGTTGTGGTTCCACTACTCACAAGATTAAGGATTGCCCTAAGAAGAATCAGGCAGTTCCTGGAAACTACATCAAGCCCAAACTACTACTGGAGTGTTATGCTACTACTCGTAACCAGGCAGAGCGAACTTCAGGTACCATTACGGGCACTCTTTTCATTGATGATTTTGCTGTCTTCGTTTTATTTGATACTGGCGCCACACACTCTATTATATCTGTCACATCTGCTAAGAAACTTAATATGAAGCCCAAACCGTTAACAAATCACTTATCGATTTCGACGCCTATGAAAAATCATGTGATCATTGATCGTAAATATGTCGAGTGTCCTCTTCGTTTTGATGATCGTATTCGCTTTGCAAATCTGTATCCTCTCAATATGGTCGACTTTGATATCATTCTAGGTATGGATTGGTTGGCTTACCATAGAGCTTCAATCGACTGCCATGCTAGAACGGTGATCTTTGGAGACGTAAAACATCCTGAATTCGTTTATTATGGTTCTCAACCCCTTAAATCTGTTAAGCTCATTTCCGCTATGAAGGCACGAATCATGATTGCTCATGGGTGCCAAGGTTTTCTAGCATCTGTTAAGGATACATCTTTGGAGAGTCCTAACATTGATAGTCTTTCGGTTGTTTTGCGAATTGCTGACGTTTTTCCGGATGAACTCCCTGGATTTCCCCCAGCTCGAGAAGTTGAGTTTAGCATTGAGTTAATTCTGGGCTGAACCGATTTCGAAGGCTCGTATCGTATGGCACCTGTAGAACTGAAGGAGTTGAAGGAACAACTGCAAGAGATGATAGAAAGTGGATTTATTCGCCCTAGTGTTTCTCCATGGGGTGCACCTGTCTTGTTTGTGAAGAAGAAGGATGGAAGCATGCGTCTATGTATCGACTATCGTGAACTCAATCGTATTACTATTCGTAACCGTTATCCTTTGCCGCGTATAGACGATTTGTTTGATCAACTGCAAGGAGCTAAGTTCTTTTCGAAGATTGACCTGAGGTCTGGCTACCATCAGTTACGTGTGAGGGATCAAGATGTTCCTAAGACCGCGTTTCGTACCAGATATGGTCATTACGAATTTCTCGTTATGCCTTTTGGTTTGACTAATGCGCCTGCTGTGTTTATGGACCTGATGAATCGTGTTTTCCATGAGTTTCTCGACAAGTTCGTTATTGTCTTCATCGACGACATCTTAGTTTACTCTAAGTCTGAAGAGGAGCATGAGCAACATCTCCGTATAGTTTTGGAGATTTTGAGGAAGAAGAAGTTGTACGCCAAATTTTCGAAGTGCGAATTTTGGTTGAGACAAGTTGCTTTCCTTGGTCATATCGTATCAGCTGATGGTATTACCATGGATCCGTCTAAAGTTGAGGCTATCACTAAATGGCCAAGACCTACGACAGTAACTGAGGTCAGGAGTTTTCTTGGACTTGCTGGTTACTATAGACGTTTTGTTGAAGGTTTCTCTCGTCTAGCTTTGCCTTTAACCCAATTGATGAGGAAAGGTGAAAAGTTTGTATGGACGGATGAACGAGAGAAGAGTTTCGAAGAATTGAAGCTGAGATTGGTGTCGGTCCATTTTGACTCTTCCAACTGGATCAGGAGGATTTCAAATCTACAGCGATGCATCTAAGAAGGGATTAGGTTGTGTTTTGATGCAACATGGAAAGGTAATAGCTTATGCTTCGAGGCAGCTAAAACCTTATGAGGAGAACTACCCAACTCATGATCTTGAGTTAGCTGCGGTGGTGTTTGCGTTGAAGATCTGGAGGCATTATTTGTATGGAGAGGCGTGTGATGTATTCACTGATCATAAGAGTCTCAAATATATTTTCACTCAGAAGGAACTTAATATGAGACAAAGAAGATGGTTAGAACTTCTTAAAGATTATGACACTAACATCGTACCATCCAGTAAGGCTAACGTAGTTGCTGAAGCACTTAGCCGGAAATCAGGCATTCTTGCGAGTATCAAGATTGAGCCTAGGATTTTGCGTGATTTAGAGAGTTTGGATGTTGAGTTGTGTGTACGAGGTTTTGATGGATACTGGGCTAGTATGAAGGTGGAGTCGAACCTTATACTGCAAATCAAAGAAGCTCAGAAAGATGACGGCGAGCTGTGGGCCGTAGCGCAAAATGTTGAAGAAGGTAAGCAAACGGAGTTTAAGGTTGATAATGACGGTATTGTGTGGTATGGAGATAGGCTTTGTGTTCCCAATGATCAGGTACTTCGTGAGAAAGTTATGACTGAAGCTCATAGTTCTCCTTTCACTATTCATCCTGGTTCTACCAAGATGTATAGGGATTTGAAGCAGTACTTTTGGTGGAACGGCATGAAACAAGATGTGGCGACGTTTGTGTCGAAGTGTATGATTTGTCAGCAAGTGAAGATTGAACATCAAAGGGCTAGTGGATTGTTACAGCCATTGGAGATTCCAACATGGAAGTGGGATAAGATATCTATGGATTTTGTGACTGGATTACCTCTTACTAGGAAGAAGCATGATGCGATTTGGGTGGTTGTTGATCGACTAACCAAATCTGCTCATTTCTTGCAAACAGGAAGGATTATGGTGTTGGTAAATTGGCGGAGATTTTTCAGCAAGAGATCGTTAGACTTCATGGTACTCCGACATATATTGTGTCCGATAGAGATCCGCGTTTTACTTCTCGTTCTGAAGGGTTTGCAGAAAGCTTGGGGTACTCGACTTAATTTTAGTACGGCATTTCATCCTCAAACAGATGGTCAGTCAGAGAGGACTATACAGACCTTAGAAGATATGCTAAGGGCTTGTGCTTTAGAATGGACTGGCAGTTGGATGAATATTATGTTTAGTAGAGTTTGCTTATAACAACAGTTGGCATGCTAGCATTAAGGCGGCACCGTTTGAACTTCTTTATGGAAGGAAATGTAGAGCACCTATTTGTTGGGATGAAGTAGGTGAGCGTTTGATTGAAGGACCGGAAATGATCGAGATCACTAATGAGAAAGTAGCTGTGGCTAGAGAGAAATTGAAGGAAGCTAGGTCTCGTCAGAAAAGTTATGCTGATAAGCATCGTCGTGATTTAGAATTTCGGGTTGGAGATCGAGTGTTTTTGAAAGTTTCGCCGTTTAGAGGTGTGAAACGTTTTGGAATCAAGGGCAAGCTTAGTCCTCGATTTATTGGACCATTTGAGATTTTGGAACGTATAGGAGAAGTTTCGTATCGTTTAGCACTTCCGCCTCAGTTATCGCATGTTCATGACGTTTTTCATGTATCACTCTTAAGGGGATACAATTATCATCCGTTACACGTTGCTTCTTATCCGTTTGATCAAATTCAATCCGATATGTCTTTATTTGAAGAACCAGAAGCTATTCTGGAAAGACAAGAAAGAGTTATGAGGAATAAAGTCATTCCATTCGTTAAGATTCTTTGGAAAAATCATCCGGAACGTGAGGCTACTTGGGAAACCGAGGAGTCGATGCGTGCAAGTTATCCGCATTTCTTTGAATAGTTTGGTATGTTCTCATTTCGTTTTCGTTATCGTTTCGTTTCATTCAATTTTCGAGGACGAAAATTTTTTTTTAGAGGGGAAGAATTGTAAAACCTGAAAAATCTAAAACCTATAAAAGACTAAAATACCCTTGGAACCAAGAATAATAAAATACGTAAAACTCGTTTATAATAAAGTACGGAAATTAAAAACTAATAAATAAACTTAACGAATATAATTTCGTGGATGACTTTGGTACGACGAAGGAAGTAAATGTTTCGCTAATAAGTTGGGCCGTTTGGACTCGTGTCATTTGTTTTGTTTTGCGCCAAGCCTAAGCCCAAGAGGATGTTTGTTTGTGTTGGTGAGCCAAGGAGGAGGGGGGCCGAAGCCCATTTGTTTGTGTGTGTGTTTTCGGTTGGATCCAAGCCACCCCAAACCCAATCACTTTCCTAATCTAACTCAAATACTACAACTATAAATACAACACATAATCACTTAATTGGAACCCTAGTTTTGCCTCTCCTTTTTCTTTTCTTTGGCCGAGAATTCCCAACACACCTTGGTGTCGATTTTTCTTATTCAAGTGAAGGTATATCGTTTATTCATCTTCCTTTAACATACCTTGCATGTATATGTCGAGATATATTTGATTTGTCGCGTTTCTTTTCTTTTTGTTTTGGGCCGAGAGGTGGTAACAAAGGAAAACTAGAAACCCTAATTTATATTAAGCGTATGATTGATAAGGAACGTGTAGGTGATAAGTAATATTGAATCGGGTCATGTATATGTTGAACTAATGTGAGCCGAGACATGCATGAGTGGACCGAGACATGCATGAGTTCGAATGGAATATTAAAACATGTAACTTGAATATGTAATGTTTCGATGAGCTAGGTCTTGTATAAAACATGCTAGCCGAAACCCTAATTGAACCGAATAAGTGTATATGAGATTTAGACGTGTAATAAATAAGTAATGGGTAGTTGGTAAACATAAACCCTAGTTTAATATGTTAAGCGTGTAGGTATACAAAACCCTAATAACGTATGGTCACATGAAATCAAAAACGTGTATGATAAAGAGTAAAAGTAAAGAAGGTTATTAATTACGTATTAGGTTAAGTGGAGAGTCATTAAGACGTAACATGTAATGAATGCATATTAATGAGATATTAAAGAGTAAGAAACCCTAGAACGTAAATAAGAGTATATTAGGGTTTAAGCTAAATATAGTAAGTGTTATTTCATGTGTGAGTTATAACTTATAAAACTATTTTCTCATTTAACTTAGACTTTAATAAATGATATAACGAACCCTAATCTACAACATTAATATAAAATACTTAAGACTTATTAATAAACCCTAAAGTATAAAGATTACTAATTATGGATACCAAATATTTAAAAGATCATTTTGACGATTATGGAATCATTAATAACTTGGACGACCGTTGATGTCTATAGGTTCTGTGAAGAGGGAGTAATCCTTTGTTTTCGTCTTTCTGCTTTTTGATCTTTTGCTTTCGAATAAGGTACGGATATTCTGACCTTTTCAGTAAAGGTTTCGTATGAAGTTTCTTTTCGATATCATATTAGGATTTCCTAAACCTTTGCTATGAACCCTAATGTGATTATTCGAGCTGTTGCTTATCTGAACTTTGATTTCTGAATTATAAAACATCTGATTTTTGAACTATCTGATATGAAAACTATGATTTTGGAAAGATGAATGATTTTGATAAATATGATATGTCATTTATGACATTCTTATTTGAATTCTGATAGTTGACACCCAAGCCAAATATAACTAGTCATGGGGGTTCCATGTCCGTGTCAGCAAATGCACTTTCTGACATGACTCTAGGGCAGTAGAGTGATGTTCTGCCACGTCCCTTTCTGTTATCGTATGAGCTCAATTTGAATTATGAATATTTGTCTGTGGGGCGTATGGATGCATCCTAGATCTGTTATATGCCATATATCTTTATTTGTTATATTGTTATATGTTATTGATGATTGATGCTGCATGCATGCACGTCCTTCATAACTCTGGTAGGTCTCCCCTACAAATATGTTGCCTTATGTGATTATAATATGTTTCTGATATGGCATATGTTCTGGGCTTCGAGGTAGTTAAACTATAAAACTTATTCTGATATTTCTGAAATTATCTTTTGAGAAGACTATGATTTCACTATCTTTCTTTTACTTTATTTCGTACGTTCTCGTTTGTACGTTTTGCTTGTATATCTGTTCACTGGGCTTTGTAAGCTCAGCCGCACTTTTCTTTTCTTCCGCGGCAGGTATCTAAGCATTGGAGCTGGGTATTGCTTTGGGATGAGTGCTGAGTGGACTTACCTTAGAGATTTAGCTTTGATATTATGATGCCATTTAGACTTATGCTTTAGACATTTCATTTGGAGTTTATTTTTCCGCTGGGACCTATGTATTGAAGTCTTTTGACTTGGATTATTTCCATATTTATGTTAAAGATTTCTTTTGGTTTATATGTTTGCTTTGATATGACACCATTACTTGTGATTCCTTTACCCTTGTGGGGTCGGGGCGTTACAACTCCTTTTCAGTCTAAGTGGTTGCCAAAGTTACTTGGTTTTGATTATGACATTGAGTATAAAAAAGGAAAAGAGAACACAGTGGCAGATGCTTTGTCAAGAGTTGAAAGACAAGGGGCTTTATTTACCTTGATAACTGGTGGTGTTACTAATGAGCTAATGACTGCAGTGGTGTCTACTTGGTCTAGTGATCCAAGTCTTAAAAAAGTGGTGGAGGAACTAAAACAAGGGACACTTACTGATAGTAAATATAGTTGGCATAATGATCAGTTAAGGAGAAAGAACAAGTGGGTGGTAGGTAAAGATGAAGATCTTAGAACTAAGTTGGTGGCTCACTTTCATGGTACAGCTATTGGTGGTCATTTGGAGTACAAGGCTACTACTAAAAGACTCACCACTTATTTCTATTGGAAAGGATTAAGAAAGATGTATGTTAAGCATTAGATGGTCAGAAATTGTGACATTTGTCAAAGGAATAAGGCGATTTATGCAACTTATCCGGGGTTGTTACAACCTCTGAAGGTTCCAGATAGAATTTGGGAAGATATTTCAATGGATTTCATAGAATCACTACCTATGTCTCATGGGAAAAGTGCCTTATTGGTGGTTGTGGATAGACTATCCAAATATGCCCATTTTATCCCAATCAATCACCCCTACACAGCTTCTCAAGTGTCTCAGTTGTTCCTTGATAATGTCTACAAACTTCATGGGTTACCCAAGTCTATAGTGAGTGACAGAGACAAGATTTTAATGAGTCAGTTTTGGCAATCATTGTTCAAGATGTTACAAGTGCAGGTTGAAAAATGTCATACATCATCCACAAAGTGATGGCCAAGCAGAGTAGTCAACAAATGTTTGGAGACATATCTCCAGTGTGTATGACAGGTAGTCTCCAAAAGATTGGGTTAAGTGGATCTCATTGGCTGAATATTGGTACAATACCAATTTTCATAGTGCCATTAATACTACTCCTTATGAAGCTGTGTATGGTCAAGTTCCTCCTTTGCATATTCCATATATATGGCGAGAGATAGTCCCGTTGATGCTGTAGATAGAGCTTTGCAGACAAGGGAACAGAAAGTTCAGATGTTAAAGTTCAATCTCAAGAAGGCACAAGATAGAATGAAAGTGCAGGCAGACAAGCATAGAACTGATAGAGAGTTTGTGATCTGTCCCGAACCGTCAAGCTACCTCACACAAGCCGGCCACTTGTGAATGGCTAACCGTAAGAAGCTTAAAACAGCTCAGAAACAAATGCAATGAAGTCCTGGGGAATATAATGAATTCCCGGGTCGTTAAGTCCCACGGAGACTCAATGGTGTGTAAACACTAATTCAGATGATAGAATGATCACTAAGGATAGTGATCAGTAAAGGTTTGGATTGGATAATTATAACTAAGGAAAAAGATTATACATTAAAGCGACTTAAATACAAATTAAGAAAATTAAAAAGTTAAAATATATTAAATAAACGCTATCACTATTTTTACAATGATGTTTTTAGATTTTATAAAACAAAATAACTTAAATAAACTATTTTAATTGAAACGTAAACTTAAATTACCTAAAAACGTGATTTAAAATGAAAACGCGCGTTATTTATAAAAATTACGCGAGTGCGCAAGCAAAAACGTAAAATTTGTGAAATAAAAGTCCTACAAGTGTAAAAACATTTTTCTTACTTACTATATGACAAAAGAAAATTTTAGAAAAAATATTTATATTTTTTTGACTTTTATATTTTTTATTACGAATTAAATACGATTTTTCACTAATTAAATGTTTAAAAATACTAAAACTATTTAGAAAAATCTGAAACTTTTTAATAAAATACTTATTAATAATACAAAGATAAGAAAATTGCAAAAGAGGAAAAAGCTGGCTTAAATAAGCTACAAATAAGCTAATTATTTCGTATAAGCTTAATAGGCAAAATGGGGTTATGTATTTAATTGTGCAAAAGATAACCAGTACAAGACCCTAGGGCAGTTGGTTTCTGTGTGGTGTGTTGGAGCGTGGATGTTGGGCAGGGAGGTCTTGGGTTCGAATCCCACCTCTTGCCTTTTGCTCACTTATTATTTTTTCGATTTTTTGAAATTTTCTTTTGAAACTTGTTAAGCTAACTAAGATAAGCACTTTTTATAATTAGAACTTTTTATGAAAATGACTAATAAGCTCAAAATAAGCTGAAGATTTCAACAGTTGTGCAAAAAAAATGAAATAAGCATAAGTTTTTAAGCTAAGTTACTAATAAGCTTCTAAATAAGCAAGAGCTAACTAAGAACAAACTAGATAAATGATAACAAGCTAGAATTACAACTGAATAAGCTCAGATACTTATAAATAAGCACTAAGCAGTATCTAAATAAGCACAAATTAGACTAGTATGCACAGGACACTTTCAGAAAAGGGTAGTCAAAAGAAGCTATGAATTAAGCACTCTAGAAGCTGATTAAGATTGAACTATTATTTTTCTAATTTTTTTAAGCAACTAAATTTTACTACCCCAGAAGTTTATAAGCTAAATCCTAATATTAAGTACACAATAAAATTCTAAATTTTATTCAAAACTAATGAAAATTTTGACTTTTTTATTACACTAGCATTTTGACTTTTATGAACTTGTGATTAATTTTAATGATTGTATATGTTATATTAAGCTATATTAAGATTAAATTAAGCTACAGTATCAAGTTTTAAGCTAGTTTGATGAGTTTTGCACTTAAAAATTCTAACAGTTAACTAACAAGGATGAGATTAAGATGGTTTTGACTTTTTTGACTAATAAGGACTGAGTTTTATGCTTGAAATGACCTAGCTAGAGCTAATATAACATGAATCAACAACAAACAATGATACAAATAGACTCTAACAGACTTAACTAGGCTAATCCAAACACCCCTTTTAGAAGTAGTTTTGAAACTTTTCAAAGGATTCCAAGGATTAATAACATGAAACTGATTAAGGGCTTTATATTATCAAATAATAAGACTAAATAAGAATTAAACTACAGTGATATAAGCTTAAATCTTAAGATTGAATAATATGCTAGAAAAATTGTAAAAATGAAATTTTAAAGCAACTACTAATTATAAATGATGAGTGTACTGTTTTATTGTGGAAAGCCACTTATCTACTGCTTAGAAACATAAACTCACAGAGATTAAAGCTTATAAGATATTCAAACAGTAAAATGCAAAATCACTTATAAAGGCTTACAATCGTTTTCCAGCCAGATACCATGAACTAGGGACCAAGAATACTCCTATAGGCTTACCACTAAGCCTCTAAACCATAATCAATCCAAGTTACCACCATGCTTCAGCTCCTTGCACATTCTCCACTGAATTTTTATTTTCAAGCTATTTTTTAGTATTTTTGTGATTTTTTTGAGTTTTGAAATTAAACTGAATTTAAAGGGTCCTAAAGCTTATAAAAGCTTTATAAGAGCTTATGTGAGCTCTTTTCAATCATCTTAGCACTACTTAAAACACATTTGAGTTTATTGAGATTTTTTAACAAAATGATGCATAAACTGAATTCATAAATACAAACTGAGATTGATACTGAGAATAAGTTTAAAATACACTAAGATTCGATTACAAAAAACTTGAAATCTTAAATTTGCACTGAAAAACTAAATAAGCTTAAAACGACACAATGCTAAAATTAAATTACACTAGATAGTGAAATACATTGCATCTCTTCCTCTATATAATGACTTTTTGGACTCCTTGTTGTCCTCTGAGACTTTCCCACCAAATTTCAGCCATTGGATCTTCATATATCATCATATCCGTCCATTTTGCTTTTTGGCGCCATTTTTCTAGAGCGGTTATTTGATATTAATGGTTTTGGGAAGATGTGGAGGTGGAGGGGACAAAGTATGGAGAGGAATGGTGAGGCAAGTGGGATGTTTGAAAAAGTTGGAAACCAGGTCTCACGGTTTTGGTTTTACAGCTATTGAGAGGGAGATGAACAGTGGTGGTATATTTTGGCGCGGGTTTGACTTGAATTGACCGGATGATATATAAAAGGGGTTGGGCTGGTTTTGTTTTGGGCCAAAGGGATGGGGTTGGATTTGGTTTTGGGCTTTGATATTTAAAATGGTGTCCGGTTTGGTTAAGTATACACAAGGACCAAATTTGTAATTCGACCAAAGATAAAGGACTGATCATGCCATATTTCCAACTTATCACAAGGACCAAACTTGACAAACTTTGATAGTACAAGGACCCTTTTGCATAAAATTTCATTTTAAAATATCCAAGGACTACTTTTGCCATTTTTCAAAGTTTAGGGACCTTTTCTGCCATTTGATCAAAGAATCATTCAAGGACCAATTTTAACAACTTATAATATTTCAGGGACCTTGAATGATAAAATTCCACATTTTTGAATTCCAGGGGACTAGATTTGACAATTTTGAAACTTGGGGGACTAAAACTGCCAATTTTGAAAACTTGAATTATTTTTCATCTGATTTTGGTATTTTTGCATTTAAAACACATAAAACACTGATTTGTGATATTTTCATCATTTTGATGCATTTTTTAGTGTTTTCAGATGATTTTGCAGTTTAGATGGTATAAAAATGATGAGTATTTAGACACTCATCAATCCCCCACACTAAGATATTGCTAGTCCCTAGCAATGATTTGAAACTTTTAATAGATTTTAAAAACTCTTTACCAAAAGCCATCACTAGTAGCCAAATGTTTCAGTTCAAGTAAGAACTATGGTACATGATAACCATCGATTTATTGGCAAATCATAAACCATATAACGGATTTGATTTGTCTTTACCAGAAGCCGTTTGCTTCTGGACTAGCCAAATCTTAGATAAATTATCAAAATTATCTTTGGTGGTGAATACCAATTATGGTTTTTCCACTGCCTTTACCATAAGCCATAACCTTGCGGGCTAGCCAACTCTTCACTTTTTAGGACATGGTGAGTTGAGAACCATACAATTTTGGGCAAATTGCAAGCCATATAAACGGATTTGAGAAATCTTTACCAAGAGCCGTTTGCTCCTGGATTAGCCAATCCTTTTGTCTTTTAGACATGGCGGACTGATTACCATATGATGAATAAGTGAAAAACACTTATTCCAAAAAAAAATTTGGCCAAAAATGGGGGAATTGGGTGGATAATACATGATAAAATTCGTGAGAATCCCCCCCACACTTAGAAATGAATATTGCCCTCAATATTCAAAGTACCGGCGGTTATGCCGAAACAAAGAACGTAAAAGGGAAATACTACGGCCATTATTTTAAAAGGTTTTTTTTTTTTTTTTTTTTTTTTAGAAACTTGCATATATACACAACATGTGGGGCAACCCCCCCACACTAGGGTGGTAGAAAATAGAAAGAAGTCAGAAATATGGGTGAAAACCCATATGGTGTGTGTGCTAATGTTTTTGATTACCGAGTCGCTAGCTTGACTCGACCCCGCATTCATTGGTTCATGGGGAAGCAAAGTGGAAGAAACAATCTCCATCGGACTTTCATTCAAGATGTTTGGATAAACATTGAAGCACGCGAAAGTTCCACACCACGAAGATATCAGAGAAAGACCCGGCTCAAAAATGATAAATGAAAATGCCGGGGTCAAAGATAGTGTCCTCACTCCCGAAGGAGTGAAGAAGAGAGGAAGTCACATCATAAGTGAGGAATGGAAGAAAGATGTTTATAACAATTAGGATCCATTCTTCATCCTCAAATGTAGACATATCGGGAGGAAGAGTGAAGGTAGTATCATCAATAAGCAAACTCTTATGATAGAGTACACCTTCCTCCGAGCCAATATCATCCTCAAGATCAAAATAGAAATGATCATATTCCGGAGGAGATATGTCATGAGAGATTTCACCGGAGAACTCTTCATGAAGAGAATCATTGGAAAAAGCCTCAAGTTCAGGAGATGTTTCGGGCTTGTCCAATGTAGAGTCACTATCCACAACGGGGATAGGAGATGAAGCTGACTTAGCACAGAATGATTCGATCTTAGAAACGAGGAGATTTATATTGAACAATTGTTCACGAAGTATCTCGTCCTCAATTTCCAGATCATCAGAATCTCTCACTTCCTCTAAGCTAACTAGCTCAGAAGGTAGCTCCTCGACATAATAGATGTCTCCATAGGATAAAGAATCGTCAAACGAAGTACAATCGTTGTCAGAATCGGAGAACATATCAACATGATCATTTGGAATGTCAAGAGGAGGGTAAGAATCATCATCAAGAGGCTTATCACACATATTACCGGAGATAACCTCGGACTCACTTGGGATTGGGACAAGGCTCTCAACACTAGACGATTCCATTTCTGGAATAGTGCTAAGAGGCTCGTCCCCCATTATGAGAGAGTCAATGGGAGCTTCGGGTGTGATTTCAGTTGACAAGCTCTCATAATATTCCTTCATTTGAATAGAATCCTCATCATCATCGTCATCATATCTGATTCTTATATTCATCTGCTGAAGCTTACACACCATTCTTTTCATTTGTAGTTTCTTTCGAATGCGTATTTCTTCAGAACTTTGCGGAAGATTACACTCCTCGTAATCATTGAAATGCTGTGAAGGCTCAGAAATCTGATGACTGATGGAATACTGTGGGGGTTGGAAATTGTCAAAACCGGGAGAATTGGAATTGTGAAAATTTTGATTCATCGGTTGACATTCAAAAGTCGCATGAGGACCCCCACAATTCTCACAACAGAGATAATTGGGAAAATAACTTTCACCAAAGTTCTGATTGTAACATGGTTCTGGCTCATAGACAAGCGGGACCCGTGGTGGACAATCAAAACCATAATGAGAATCATTCCCACAAAACTCGCATGAGTAGGATTCATATTGGGGCTGTGGAGGTAGGTAGGAAAAATCGGGTGTTTCATTATTTGAAATGGGATCGGGATTACCGACAAACTTGTCTCCGAAACTCACATTGGTACATCGCCGACAATTTCCATCGTTAAATGGACCTCCACACCAGGAACATGTTGAAAACCATGACATGAAGAATTAAACAGATAAGAGGGATAAGAGATGAAGAATTAAACGGTTATAGAGGATAAGGAATGGAGAATTAAACAGATTAGAGGGTAAGGGAAATGTAGAATCAAAAGATGCGAGAGGGTAAAGATGAATATTTTTGGATTTTTTTGAAAAACAGGCTATAAAAACAAAGAATGAAAATATTTTTGGTGTTGATAACACTTTAGAAAAAGTGCTAATGAACTTTTTGAGATTCTATATAATCTTTACAAAAAACTTTTTACAAATGGTGGGATATGTGCAAGAATGAGTCTGAAAATGGCTTAACACACGCGCTAAAGCCTCCGGCAGCGGCGCCAAAAATTTGATCTGTCCCGAACCGTCAAGCTACCTCACACAAGCCGACCACTTGTGAATGGCCAACCGTAAGAAGCTTAAAGCATTTCGAAACAAATGCAATGAATTCCTGGAGAATATAATGAATTCCCGGGTCGTTAAGTCCCACGGAGACTCAATGGTGTGTAAACACTAATTCAGATGATAGAATGATCACTAAGGATAGTGATCAGTAAAGGTTTGGATTGGATAATTATAACTAAGGAAAAAGATTATACATTAAAGCGACTTAAATACAAATTAAGAAAATTAAAAAGTTAAAATATATTAAATAAACGCTATCACTATTTTTACAATGATGTTTTTAAATTTTATAAAACAAAATAACTTAAATAAACTATTTTAATTGAAACGTAAACTTAAATTACCTAAAAACGTGATTTAAAATGAAAACGCGCGTTATTTATAAAAATTACGCGAGTGCGCAAGCAAAAACGTAAAATTTGTGAAATAAAAGACCTACAAGTGTAAAAACAATTTTTTTACTTAATATATGACAAAAGAAAATTTTAGAAAAAATATTTATATTTTTTTGACTTTTATATTTTTTATTACGAATTAAATACGATTTTTCACTAATTAAATGTTTAAAAATACTAAAACTATTTAGAAAAATCTGAAACCTTTTTATAAAATACTTATTAATAATACAAAGATAAGAAAATTGCAAAAGAGGAAAAAGCTGGCTTAAATAATCTACAAATAAGCTAATTATTTCGTATAAGCTTAATAGACAAAATGGGGTTATGTATTTAATTGTGCAAAAGATAACCAAGACAAGTCCCAAGGGCAGTTGGTTTCTGTGTGGTGTGTTGGGCGTGGACTGTGGGCAGGAGGTCTTGGGTTCGAATCCCACATCTTGCCTTTTGCTCACTTATTATTTTTTTTTTCGATTTTTTGAAATTTTCTTTTGAAACTTGTTAAGCTAACTAAGATAAGCACTTTTATAATTAGAACTTTTTATGAAAATGACTAATAAGCTCAAAATAAGCTGAAGATTTCAACAGTTGTGCAAAAAAAATGAAATAAGCATAAGTTTTTAAGCTAAGTTACTAATAAGCTTCTAAATAAGCAAGAGCTAACTAAGAACAAACTAGATAAATGATAACAAGCTAGAATTACAACTGAATAAGCTCAGATACTTATAAATAAGCACTAAGCAGTATCTAAATAAGCACAAATTAGACTAGTATGCACAGGACACTTTCAGAAAAGGGTAGTCAAAAGAAGCTATGAATTAAGCACTCTAGAAGCTGATTAAGATTGAACTAATATTTTTCTAATTTTTTTAAGCAACTAAATTTTACTACCCCAGAAGTTTATAAGCTAAATCCTAATATTAAGTACACAATAAAATTCTAAATTTTATTCAAAAACGGGCTAATGAAAATTTTGACTTTTTTATTACACTAGCATTTTGACTTTTATGAACTTGTGATTAATTTTAATGATTGTATATGTTATATTAAGCTATATTAAGATTAAATTAAGCTACAGTATCAAGTTTTAAGCTAGTTTGATGAGTTTTGCACTTAAAAATTCTAACAGTTAACTAACAAGGATGAGATTAAGATGGTTTTGACTTTTTTTACTAATAAGGACTGAGTTTTATGCTTGAAATGACCTAGCTAGAGCTAATATAACATGAATCAACAACAAACAATGATACAAATAGACTCTAACAGACTTAACTAGGCTAATCCAAACACCCCTTTTAGAAGTAGTTTTGAAACTTTTCAAAGGATTCCAAGGATTAATAACATGAAACTGATTAAGGGCTTTATATTATCAAATAATAAGACTAAATAAGAATTAAACTACAGTGATATAAGCTTAAATCTTAAGATTGAATAATATGCTAGAAAAATTGTAAAAATGAAATTTTAAAGCAACTACTAATTATAAATGATGAGTATACTGTTTTATTGTGGAAATCCACTTATCTACTGCTTAGAAACATAAACTCACAGAGATTAAAGCTTATAAGATATTCAAACAGTAAAATGCAAAATCACTTATAAAGGCTTACAATCGTTTTCCAGCCAGATACCATGAACTAGGGACCAAGAATACTCATATAGGCTTACCACTAAGCCTCTAAACCATAATCAATCCAAGTTACCACCATGCTTCAGCTCCTTGCACATTCTCCACTGAATTTTTATTTTCAAGCTATTTTTTAGTATTTTTGTGATTTTTTTGAGTTTTGAAATTAAACTGAATTTAAAGGGTCCTAAAGCTTATAAAAGCTTTATAAGAGCTTATGTGAGCTCTTTTCAATCCTTAGCAGCTACTTAAAAACACATTTGAGTTTATTGAGATTTTTTAACAAAATGATGCATAAACTGAATTCATAAATACAAACTGAGATTGATACTGAGAATAAGTTTAAAATACACTAAGATTCGATTACAAAAAACTTGAAATCTTAAATTTGCACTGAAAAACTAAATAAGCTTAAAACGACACAATGCTAAAATTAAATTACACTAGATAGTGAAATACATTGCATCTCTTCCTCTATATAATGACTTTTTGGACTCCTTGTTGTCCTCTGAGACTTTCCCACCAAATTTCAGCCATTGGATCTTCATATATCATCATATCCGTCCATTTTGCTTTTTGGCGCCATTTTTTCTTGAGCAGGTTATTTGATATTAATGGTTTTTGGGAAGATGTGGAGGTGGAGGGGGACAAAGTATGGAGAGGGAATGGTGAGGCAAGTGGGATGTTTGAAAAAGTTGGAAAACCAGTCTCTGGTTTTGGTTTTACAGCTATTGAGAGGGAGATGAACAGTGGTGGTATATTTTGGCGCGGGTTTGACTTGAATTGACCGGATGATATATAAAGGGGTTGGGTGGTTTTGTTTTGGGCCAAAGGGATGGGGTTGGATTTGGTTTTGGGCTTTGATATTTAAAATGGTGTCCGGTTTGGTTAAGTATACACAAGGACCAAATTTGTAATTCGACCAAAGATAAAGGACTGATCATGCCATATTTCCAACTTATCACAAGGACCAAACTTGACAAACTTTGATAGTACAAGGACCCTTTTTGCATAAAATTTCATTTTAAAATATCCAAGGACTACTTTTGCAAATTTCAAAGTTTAGGGACCTTTCCTGCCATTTGACCAAAGAATCATTCAAGGACCAATTTTAACAACTTAGAATATTTCAGGGACCTTGAATGATAAAATTCCACATTTTTGAATTCCAGGGACTAGATTTGACAATTTTTGAAACTTGGGGGACTAAAACTGCCAATTTTGCAAACTTGAATTATTTTTCATCTGATTTTGGTATTTTTGCATTTAAAACACATAAAACACTGATTTGTGATATTTTCATCATTTTGATGCATTTTTTAGTGTTTTCAGATGATTTTGCAGTTTAGATGGTATAAAAATGATGAGTATTTAGACACTCATCAGTTTGCCATAGGAGATTGGGTGTATCTGAAATTGCAGCCTTATAGACAGTTAACTGTGAGACAAGGAAGGCAAAACAAGCTTTCTTCTAAGTTTTTTGGGCCATTTCAGGTTATCCAAAGAATTGGGAAAGTGGCTTATAAACTTCAACTACCAACTAGTGCAATAAGTCCATCCAGTTTTTCATGTTTCTCAGTTGAAACCATGTTTTTGTGAATCTGTTTCCATGGGAGATTTTCCTCAGTGTAATGATGAAGGATTGATAGCTGCTACACCATTCAAGTTGCTTGAAAGGAAAATGGTTAAACAAAATAACAGGATGGTAGTGTTTGGTCTTATTCAGTGGTCAAATGGTGATGTTGAAGATGCTACTTGGGAGAATTTAGCTGACATTGTGCAGAGGTTCCCAGACTTTGTGCTTGATCCTTGAGGACAAGGATCATTTGAAGAAGGATGGATTGTTATATGCTCTTATGAATCACGTGACAAACACGTGACATACTCCAACAAACATAACTGATTTTCCCTCTTTGTCATTCTCTTTAAATAGTTTCATTTTCTCATTTTCAATTCTTAGTTTTTGATGTAATCTCTCTCTTTCCAGTTTGTAACAAATTCATAATTCCAATAACAAAACCCATTTACATTTCACTCCAATTTGCATTCTTGATATTGTAAATTCAGTGTTATGTTGTGATTAGTCTTCAATCTCATTAGGATTCAGATTAAGCACATTCCAACTTCTTATTCTCTTAGTCTGTGGTCGGATAAGTGAAGCCCGATTTGCTATAGACCTTGAGCATAACAAAGTGTTTGGTTAAGCTATTGTGATTCAAGAATCTAGCCTTTCGCATAGAATCGCTACTAATACGTGTGTACATGATCGTAGAGAAATCCTACTTTGGATTTTTGGTGGTTCTCCATTCGACTTGTGATATAGTCGATTAGCATAAACCCTAATTTATTAGGGTTTCTGATTTGATCATGATTTGGGGTTTTTTCATAAACCCTAATTGCTTGGATTGCTAAAATGTACGTGTTTATTTATGTTTCGGTTAATTAAATTACATGTATTGATTCTAAGTCTTCCGCTGCGTGTTCTATGTGATGTTTATAATTATGTTTATTATATAATTGTTATGATAGTTAAATTCCAACACTTGGAGCTATGTCCCCGTCTGAAATGATAGGGAAGGAGATTTGTCTGGTTTATAGGAAGGGAGCACTCTGCATAACTATGTGGAATTAATAGTGACGCCAAAGATGGAGTTGATGCCATGGTATATACACAAATTGTGCGAATATGCATGCATACATACAAAACATTACCCATGCTAGGTATACACACAAGTACATACACATAGTACCATACTTGACTTTTTATGACATATTTATGAAAATATTGCTTTCAAAGACGATGCAACCAATTTCAAACTTTCACCTATGAAAATGACATATACTTTACCTTGATGACACCGGTCCTCTTATTCTTGTATTATTTAACCAACCCTTTTCTCTAATTCAAAACCTATCCAGAAAAAATCATATCTTGAGATGAATTTATTGGTGTTCAATCTGATTTAGCATAATCGAAAGACACATACGTTCTTGTACAAGCACATCATAGCGAGGATGGAAAAAGTGTACGTAGCAGTTGGAAATGATGTGCAAGAGGGTTTTGCAACACTTGAATGGACACTAAGAAAATGGTCTTCTTCTCAATTTTCGATTGTTATACTTCATGCAGATATCAATAGAGACTATGTTTACACATATTGTAAGTTCATGATTATGCATATATTGACTTTTTTTTTTTTTTTTTTGACTGATATGGTTTCTTGATTCAAGATGGAAAGCTTCCTGCAAGTTACGTGAACGATGAGAGCGTTGACTTATTAAAGAAGTCCGAGCAAGGGAAACTCAACAAGGTTCTACAACAGTACATAGCTTTTTGTGGCCAGGTGTTGTGTTCTTCCTTATATGATTGTCCCAAACACTTATTTAGATTATAAAGCTCAAAACTTTTGTTCACAGGTGAAAACCGAAACTCTAAATATAGAGAAATGTGATGAAATCTTGCAACTCATATCCGGTCTTCCAATATGCAAACTAGTGATGGGAATTACATTCTTGAAGTCATTCTCATTGTATGTGTACTTTAACGTGTTTGACTTTGTTATACGCTGTTTGACATATCATGTTTTAAGTGATTATGTAATTTCGAAATAGTCTTTGAAGAAATATTTATCTCTGTACTTTCTGTTCATTAGGAAATATGGATTGGATGGATTAAGGCATATTCAGCGAAAGAAGCCCGATTTCTGCGAATTATATCTGACAAGTGGAGGGAAATTGTTCTTTTTGAAAGAGGAAAACAATGAGGGATTCATTGAAGATGACCTAGGTGAGATGATTGCTAAGCTAAATAAAAAGAGAGGCAGTTTCAAAGATTGGTTTGGCAAAATGTTTCCAGAAAATACAAAAACTCGTCGAACTTCACCTTCTTCGTCTTCAATAAGTATAGTTTCGCCTCCAATTTGGGAGAATTGTGTTGAAGAGATTGAAGAGTACTTCAACCGTTTGTTGGAGTCAGATGCGGATGAACATTTAGAATCTGTACATGTTTCAAGTCAATCAACAGAACCAGATATACCCAAAAATTTGGTAAATTTTATTCGCTTTAGAGCAACTTCCGTACAATATTATCATATTGATAGAAAGTGGCAATAGCAGATACAAAATTGTATGAACTCTTTTGGTTTAGACTTTAGAGTATCCTTTGCAAAGCTTTCATTAAATTATGAGTTCTAAGATACATAATCAGACTCTTTTGATTGATTACCAGAATTCGGTTCAGAAAACTGAATACCTGAGAATCAAAATAGGCGAAGCAAGAGACACCATTCATTTGAAGAGAAGAGAAGCCAAAGAAAGTGCGAGAAGATATTCAAAAGCAGAATGGGCAATTAGCTTGTGTAATGAAAGGGTAATCTATCAGTCTCATCATTGATTCTTGTAAGTGGCAAAGTGGGCGGGTTAGTAACATGTCAAAAAGGGTAGGTCTTTAGCGTGCAGGTTGAAACGGGTCAAGTTGGGTTGACATGAAACATTTTCTGTCCAAAAAGTTTACATTTTTCTTTCTATAAATACATAGTATGTCAAATATTATTACAAATACTTATGACACACCGTAAGACTTATGACACGCTGCAAGACTTTCGACCTCCCTTTTACCATTTAGCTAACCTTCTTTTTACAGGTTAAAAAACATAACCACAATATAAGTAAATGCGTCAATATTTCTACCTCTATTGTTACTTTAATATCATTTTGATTTATTAATAAGCGAGTTTTGGATACATAGGCAGGGGATATTGAAGCTCAAATGAATGAAGAAACTAAGAAACGAGTAGATGCTGAAAAGGATTTGAACACCATAAGAGATGAACTTACTGAAAACAGATTTACACTTGAGCAGAAGAAAAGTAAGCTCAATTCGACACTCGAAATCCACAGGGAGCTTTCGAACAAACTAAAATCATCGACACTTGCAAAATCACGAAATGAAGAACATCTAAGCAAGATGATCCGCAAAAGGGGTGGCATGATTCAAGAGATTGAAAAACTAAGGAAACAGAAGGATGTTTTGCAGCGAAGAATAGAGTTTTGTAGGGATAAAGATGCTATTGAAATGGTCACAAGATTGAACAAATTAAGCTTCGCTTATAAAGAGTTTACGGCTGACGAGATTAAAGCAGGCACTGAGAACTTCTCGGGACACTGCAGAATAAAATTTTCCAGTGATTTTACAAATGTGTATAGAGCTCGAATCAATCAAACCACAGTTGCTGTCAAGTTGTATGGCTTTGGTATCAAACCAGTTTCACAAGAAGAATTTGATAGTAAGGTAAACAAGCTTAACATACCACATTACTAGCGGTGACAATTTCATCCACTTCATATGGAAACGGGTCAATTTTGACCTCTTTTTATTGTAAATGGGTTAACCGTAGAAATTACTGGATATGAGATGGGTTAAATGATGCCTTAACTACTAGTCAAATGCTTGCTCCTTGAACAATTTATCAGAAAAGAAAATACTTAAATCATACTACATCTTTTATGATCATACGTGCATACCTTAAATTATATCAAAAGGTACCCATGCGTAAAATTGCATATGTTGACTAAACCTATCTGACCTGCCTACAGGCTATAACAAAATGTTTTTCATATGTAGGTGATGGTTCTAAGCCGTGTACAACATCCACATTTGGTGGCTATGATGGGGTTCTGCAAGGAGTTGAAATGCATAGTCTTCGAGTATATGCATCAAAACTGCCTAAGAAACGTTCTTTCTTCTAATAGTAGGAAAAAACAAGGTCTAAATTGGCATGCCAGAGTCGATATCGCAGCCGAAGTTTGTTCAGGCCTAACTTATCTTCATCTAACCAAGCCCAAACCCATGATACACAGCAGCCTGAACCTAACCAACATCCTTTTGGATCGTAATAATGTTGCAAAACTACATGGGTTTAGGCTAGATTTCTCATATGATGAATCTGATATAAGGTCGGATATTCAGGATTTTGGGAGTGTAGTGTTGGAGCTTTTGACTGGGAGAAAATGCTGCGGGTCTGTTGGTGAAGTTTTAGATCAGAGGGTCGGGGAATGGCCATTGGAGGTGGCAATGGAGCTTGCTAGAATAGGTATAAGGTGTTCATGTACACATAGTGAGGAAGATGCATATATTGGGATGACAATGGTGATGAAGGAAATGGAAGTGGTGCGGAGGAAGGCAGATGGTATAGCGGCAGATGTTAGTTTGACGGTAAATGAGTTATCCATGGATATGGATGATCAAACAATCATACCATCTTCCTTCGTTTGTCCAATCTTAAAGGTTAGCATATTTTTTAGTATGTAGTTAAGGTATTTCACTTGATAAATAGTGCTTGCATATGAGCCATTGGAGCATGTGCTCTCACTGGTGGTATGTAAATACATAAGGTCATTCTAAGCACAAATTGTTCTTCTAAAGTACCTAAAGAAACACATGGTCTACAAAGTACCTAAAGAAACATATGCAAAAATCAGACAAATAATTTGGATAAACAATCCCAAACACGCCCAAAACTGCTTATTCGTCATTGTGTTCTATCAAGCATTTGTGTTTAACATAACTTTGTATTGGTTGCAGGATATAATGGAGGACCCACACATTGCTTCAGATGGATTCTCATATGAGCTCGGCGCTATAAAGCAATGGCTAGGACTGGGACACAATACTTCACCAATGACAAATTTAGCCCTAGAACACAATCGCCTTACTCCTAATCACACCCTCCGTTCCTTGATTCAAGATTGGCACAAGAAAAGATCTATTCCCCTAACATAAATCATATGTAACTATACAATGTGTTCACTACTTGTATCATAAAGCAGATGAATAGAGCTTCTTGATGTTCTTACAAATGGTGTATAAGAATGTAAGCATGTATCACCTATTAGAGTTGACCACTGACTTTTTACGTAAGGTCATGCATCCAAACATTTTGCCCATCTGAAAAGTCGAGAAATTTTTTCCGGTAATGAATAATCATCAAGAGAAGATGGATCGGTGGACAAGTCCTCAGAAGTTGACCAAAGATACACACCACACTCTTGTTGACTTCCTGGTACAGTGTTGTCTAGTACTATCGCCACCAATAGTGTTACAACCATGTTCATCGACAGAAGCGCATTCATTATGAAATCAATCTGACAGTAAATAATTACAAAAAAACGTTAGGTCCTACACAACATTCCACATTTTTTAATTAGAAAATTTGTTGACTTGTTTGGTTGCCATAAAAATATGAAGACGATGTATAATGATCAACTTTAAGGGAAACAAAATGACATACCTGTTTGTTTCCTGAGTTAATTGGCCCATCTGATGCTGCTGAGTAAGGAATAAAGTAACCAGGCAGAATCAACGCAGTTTCGGGTTGATACTGTTGAAAATATGCCGGTAAGGACAAACCAAGAAATAAGGATACACCAACTATCATAATGTTTCTGAAGCTTGCTGTGTGAGTATACCGCAACGTTGAGAGTCCTAATGCCACAATGAGGGCCCACACAAAGCACAATAACGAAGCAGCCAATGCTTGTGGTATAGAAGCAAGAATGGCACCGACTTTACCTAAAAAATAATCTCTTATTAATGAATCTACTCAATTCATGAAACTACACAGATTTGATAAATATGTGACTTAAAAGAGTATACCTATGAAAGAGAAGACGATTAAGATAACCCCTCCCAACTCCACAGCCCTGCTACTAGCTATTCTTGTGATGGTAAGGGTGTGTGCATTTTCAGTCAAAGTTGTTGACCCGGCACCCGTCCCCCATAGCCCAGCAAGTACACTACAAAAGCCTTCCAAACCGATTCCTCTACTTACAATACCCCGTGTAGGTGGTTTTGCATTAATATGCATTGATGCCGAATAATATGTTCCAACCTGTCAACATGCAAAACCAATAAGAATTGTAATAAACATGGTAGCTACTTGCTCGATATTTTTGTCACCGGTTGCTTACCGAGTCAACTGATGCCACCAAAGACACAATGATCATGATGATGGATGTTTTTAGATGGAAAATTGGGATACCCCACTGCAAAGGGTAAGGTATCCTAACCCAATCAGTAGTTTCCCATGCATTAGATGCATCGGTTCTGCAATGTTTCATTGTATATGCATGTTTAATGCAAGAATCGATTAATATATTTGATATGGGTACGTCTGAGCTACATCCTTTGTAGTTGTATGCTCCTCCCGCTGTCAAGAAAAACGCGTACACCCATACAATTGCAATGCTCAAAGGGACCTGTAAAATATTTATATTACAACTATGAACACAAAAAGAACTTTACAAAAATAATATGATACGTGTATATGTCTTTATTTAGCATAGACTTACCGCATATATTTGAAATACCCGATTTCCAAAGATAGATACTCCTCGAAGGTGCTACATAAAAGAAGTATATCTATGTCAAGTGACACTAAAATTCAACAAAGTTATACAAAAATAAGTCATGCAATAAATGCGTTGCTCACCAGGGAAAAGATAAGGACTAATAATATCTGAGGAAGACTGATCTCGACACAGGTACCGGCTTGAGGAAAACCATAGCTAAAAAATGCTAAACCGACAGCTCCAATTGTAGGTGCAACCACGACCGGATTTATTAACCTTAAAAACAAGGACATTAAACCACTGAATCCCATTATGCATTGAAAGATTGAACCAACAATAATGGCCCCCTGTAGTTCCCTCATTATGTGTCTAAATTTCTGCATTTAAGAACGTGTATATGTGATTATGGAAGGTTTTTAAAGATGAAATAAAAGGAATACAAAATTTTGACAAACTTACATTTTCGCTAAGATTTCGGTACTCATGGGAATTAATGATAACTAAAGCTGGAGTCAAAAATACAAATGAACTCCCTTGAACCAATGGTAGTCGTGTCCCGAAGTATGAGTGTAATATTGTGGTAATACCCGAAACTAGCATTATTGTGGAAATTACGGTGGCTGTATCTTTCTGTTAAGAAAAATATGTAACTTGTTATATTGGTGAATCGTTAATCAACCATTGTTTAATTACTGAACTTGTAGAACTCAAAGAAATAGTAGCTCACGTCGGTTCCACCCATGGCTGGGACAAAGATCAAGGGGGCGAAAATCAGTGAGCCAGCAAGTGAGAGATAATGCTGCATACCGTAAGACAATAGTGGTACTGCATTAAAGAATGTAATGGAATTAAGTCAACAAGTTTAATTGATGGAGCATATAGAATTCTACTATATTCCTTCATTAGTACTTATAAATAGACAAACGTCTGTGAGTAAGGGGTGATTGGACTGGCGATTTGAAGGAAATTATGTGATATGGAATAGCACATAAATCAGCAGTAACAAATGGGCTGCAAGGGATAGTGTTTGGATGTGCTTGTGTTTCAAGTTGACATAAATATGATAATCAGCTCTTTAATTCTTAGTCACATTACTATTTACTAATTATATACTCGTAAGTATTTACAAGTAAAATGGCCCAAACCGGTTTATTACAACTACTCCTAAAGTGTTTAATGGAACCACTAAAGTGTTTATTACAACTATAGCCAAATTCAGTTTCAATATCATACATACAATCACAATAGACTTAAACACGAAGATAATGAATAAAAAACGATACGACACGAAAAACAAACCTAAACCAGGATTATCTCTGATCCCACATTTCATTTCGGGACGATTATTACCGGATTCTCCTTCACCACCAGGATACATTACATCTTTCAATCCTTGTTCATTACCAGCATACTCTTCACCCTCTTCTTTATCCTCCATAACCTCACCACCATTTCTTCTATCATCCAACAAAATAGGCTCTTCACTCCCACTCCGGTTCAAACCCGGTTCAATCTCAAAACCTCTACTCCTAGCCCTCCCCTGAACCGGTTCACCTCCAATCTCCGGTCCAACACCCCTACCACCTCTCTCCAAATCAAACCCATTTCTGGTACTAGTATTACTAGAGGTCCCAACTTCACCAGAGAAAATGGAAATGAACCCGGTTCGTTTAGCCCAAGATCTTAAGTTTCTGGGATTATGGTCACCACTTTGTGATATAAAAGGTTCGATTTTGGAATGACCCTTTTGTTTCTTTTTTGATTCTGAGTTTGACCCACCTGACATTTTTTATAAAGTTTTTAAGAAACTAAACAAAAGACGTTTGTTCTTCAAGATTTTGTTAGTCACTTGGTAACTATAGGGGAGTGTTGGGAGTGAGTTATTACGGAAATGCCACTGGGATTTGAGTTTGAGTTTGTTTGGTGGGGTTGGTTGTTGCCCGTTGGGACAAAAGTTTAGTGAGAAAGGGTGTCAGTGTCACTTTCAAATGAGTTTCCTTCGATTTCAAGTTTCTCCTCTTTTTATGTAATCACTTTTTTCTTTCAAAAGCTAGAATAAAATCTCATCTTAACTTTTGCATTAAAACAAATTTATTACTCTTTTGGAGATATGCATTGCATACAAACTCTCATGTTACATTTTGAGTTATAATAGCGGTGAAGGAATTTGGGTGCGTCGCGGTGTTACGTGACTCTTATGCAGTGGCGAATTTAGGAATTTGATACAGAGTATGCATGATTTTTTGAAGAGTTAATAAAAAATTTGGTTTTCGGGTTGGGTTTTCTGGGCCGGGTTTTTGGGTTTTGGATTAGACATGTTTTTACGTTCATGTATCCAAGTTATTAAATCTGATTTGGTTTGCAAAGTTCGGTATATACGAGACATTATTGCCGGTATGGTTCAAGTATTTTTATAAACATCAATTTGGTTTTGTTGTTTAATAAATAACCTAAAATATAAAGCTTTTCTTATATTTTGCAATAACGTATAACGTTAGTTTTTAACACACTCGCACTTTCACGTCTAAAAATATCTAAAAAAACAAACATTTGCACAAAATGAAAATCTTACTTTTAGATCACAATGAAATAAAAATTTAACATAACACAGTGAAACTAAATAAAAATTGGACGATGTTTATATGTACAACTATATGTATTTGGAGTAAATAGGGCTTTATAGTTGGACACATCCATATATCACAATAACTGGGCCAGACAAAAATTAAACTCGTTCACCATTAGACCTAATGACTCGTTTGCTTTCTTCTTCTTCTTCAAATTGCCGTCTGCCACTTTTGCTTAAAAAATACAATACTTTTTTTTTCCTTTCCTTTCAAACAATGGTGAGTTAGATTAAGGTATGCACTCATATATTTCGTGTATTTGTAGAGGGTGTGTGTGCACTCAAAAACATTTAGTGTATTTTATAGTTAAATTTGAGAAGAAAAAAAAAACTTGTTTACACTACTAAACATTTATACATGATATGCACGTGCATACCCTATGTATAAGCTAGATCCACCCCTGCTCTTATGAAATTTTGATTCGTAATGTAAATTTCGTAAAAACTATCAAATTTCGTAAATGCATCTGGTCCAAAAAAAAAAGTGTTTCTAGACTTGCTTAGTTAATCTATTAGTAGGTGTAAAATATACTTAATTTCTATTAAACTCAGTTGTTTCAACTGAAATCGATTGCTTTTCATGTTTTTTTTCCTTATACTGTAGTTTAAAAACTTTTGTGTGCCAAGTCACCCTAAAAGGAACACGCCACTCGTTATCCAACTCCGCGCGTGATCGCATTGGCAACTTTGAAAGGATTAGCCTGCAAAGAACAATATCTCTCATAACTTATCTTTAAAGAAATGTCGAAGGGTTACACTGGTACACACTAAAAGGAACACGCAAGCGAAAATGAGAAAAAGAATGACAAAATGAAATTGATATAAAGAGGAAATGAGAATACAATAATATTGTCATAGAGGGGTAAGAATCCTCCAGGGTATATAACTTAAGGGGGCATTTGGTTCAACAAGGGGATTACTAATCGAATGGGAATTGGAATGGGTTTAAAAACCCATCACCTTTGGTAAGTTTAAAAATTGCATACTTTTTGAGGGTTTGATACTCATATTCGAATACCAAACCCACCAACCAAACACATACAATAGGAATGAAAGTCATTCATTGATACCCATACCCTCATACCAAACACCCCCTAAGTATAAAAGGAAAAACCACAATCCCTAAAAGGGATATCGGCCGAACCCCAAAGGGGGTATTTTGACTCTTTGTCAAGCTTGTATACTTATGTGATAATTATTAGGGACTTGTGCAATTAAGATAACATTTGTATGCCTATAAATACAAAGGGAACCTAAAATAGAAATCATTTTAATCCTCTAAACCCTAAAATCCATCCCCTTTCTCCCTTTTATTCAATCGGTCGACCAACAAACCCAAAGAATTTCGAAAACCCTTAGCCGATCCAAATCGACTTCCACAAGTCGATTTCTAGTTGGCTAGTTACTCGTTTTTGTTCTCTCCTAACTTGCATAGGTTTGTATCCCTAGTTATACCTAATACTGGATACTTGACGCAATCCAAGTGATGATTCTTCCTCAAGAAACCCTAACTGATCGATTGAAGCATCAAGGAAAAAAGAAGGTGATTATGTGATGATCAAGAAGGTTGGGGAGCTTATGTAACTGCAGGAATACAAGTAATTCTAAAAGCCCTTTATACGTGTAACACCCCCAAAGATCAACGTAACAGCGGAAGGCTTAATTGGGGTGTTACTTGAGGCGGATCACAGTCAATAATCATAGAAAACGACTCAAAAGTGACGTTTTAAGAAAAGTTGTTATCATTTAATAAAAACTCATATTTTGTTACAAAATACTTCCCAATTGTTTTAGATGATACACAAAAGACTGATCATGAGTTTTTGAGAAATGATAACGTCAAGTTTACACCACAAATAAAGGGTCTTGCATTGCCCGCTCCGTGCCATAGATATGATCTTCAATGATTACCTGAGATAACATGCTTAAAAGGTCAACAAAAATGTTGAGTGAATCCATAGGTTTATATTTAATCAGTTTGAACAATAACATGAACATGATAATTGTAAACTAACAACTTATCATAAAGAAAATCACATATTATTATGAGCTAAGCTCATGCAACCAATACTCAACTGCATATACCGAATTACTGGTGTATGTAACAGTTTGCCCCCAAGGAGGTAATAGCCAATTACCTAATGCAATTCAAATATGGTGCGCCCCGGTTATTTCCGATAAACAAGAAGGGGGCGTTACTCCCTATAGTACTATTCACGATATATGCGTTCACTCGCAAGTGACTAATGGTTCATGATGCAGGGGTCTTTTGGCTAAATACTTAGGCAAATCCAATAATCAACTAACGAACAGTTATAAAAACCTTGTGTTCTAGTTTAGAGCATGTATCTCCCTCGCGAGGTTTGTAAATATAAGGGCCCGTTTGATATGGGTGAATGGGAATGGTGGTATGGGTGTGAGAATGATAAAATGTGTTTGCTTGATGATATGGGTATGAGAAAATCCTTTAAACAAGGGTATCCGGATAGGTGTCTATTTTTGGTGGTTTGAGGATATCTACGTTTTCTCTATCAAAAAATAAAAGAAAAAAAGTCAGGGCCCACCACTATCTCTCAATTGTGCTTTAATTAATCAACACGTGACACTATGAATTGATGTTATCAATATATATTTTGAATATGTTTATTTTAATTATAAAAATGATAGATGTGATGCTTTTAATTATTTTTTATTTAAAGTCATTCCATTCCAAATCTATCCTCAAACCATATCCATAGTGATTCATTTAAGCAAACCGAACGGGCCCTAAGTAAAAGCGAGGCTATGAACTCACCTTAGCGAAAATGAACAAGCAAAAAGAGATCAAGTACGATATAGCTGAGGCTCCAACCCGGAACCTAAGAAGTATGAACGAGATGGCAAGTCTCAGAATAATGATAAACCTTTGGTTCACGACCAAAATGATAGAGCATTGAATATACAATTCAATAGAGTGATATTAGTGTTGGTTTTACTTGTGTGGATAGTGTTTAATGTTTTAAGTTCATAATACGCGCTATATCGACTTAGTTGGTTATTCTTCAAAAGTTCACACTTATATATAAGTTAAATGTTTCCCCGTTGCCGATTTATGAAAATAACGATGTTGTCAAGTGTTTTAGTTTATTTACTTTCAAGGTGTGTCGATATCGATTAACGATTTCATCTAATTATAGGGAGAAGATCCTCTCAAGTTGTGTTATACAACTTGAGTCAAGTTGTGTAATACTGAGCCATTGGATTTGATCCAATGGCTCAAATAAAAACAATTTCTTTTGATTTGAACTATTGGATCAAATCTAATGGCTCACAATAACCTAACTTGACTCAAGTTGTATCCACAACTTGAGAGGATCTTGGTCCCTAATTATATACTATATATATATATATATATATATATATATATATATATATATATATATATATATATATATATATATATATATATATATATATATATATATATATATATAGTTAATACAAATAAGTCGTAAAAACGTTTATTTATATTTTACGATCTTCTAATGTCTTGTCGATAACAAACGTAAAATCATTTTAACGAGACAAATAAAATACGTAAATGGTTTGAGTCAATAGTTTACTAACACACTTACGCTTTCACATAAAACACCAAACAAGTAATAGTTTTTTATGATTTAGTAATGCATATGTACAACAACTAGTGTTTACATATTGGGTAGATATATACATAATTAGTATGTATTGTAATGGGTAATGCAATGGGTAGAAGTTTAAGTATTTGACCCATTGACTAAATACATTGAATGTAGTTGGGTAAAACCCAAAGTCCATGACCCATACCCATGGAGCATAACCCATAACCCATTGCATGACATCATGCATAAGTCATAATGGGTATTATCCATGACCCATGGAGCTAACCCATGACCCATGGGTTAGATGCATTGCATCTAGTAGATACATTGTATCTACTTGGATACCCATAGTCCAAAGTCTAGGACCCATGACCCATAACCCATGACCCATGACCCAAAACCCATGGGCAAAGAGGAGCGTCCCACGGTTCCCCCAGTTTACACTGGACGGATCCCTCAAGTAAGGGATCCGTGGGACAGTAGCACATTTTCCTCTATAAATAGTGAGCCATTTCTTCATTATAACTCACCCCTTTCACATATATTTTCTCTTTGAGTTGTAAACTCTTTAACCACAGATCCAAGTGATCTTTGTATGTAGTTTTGTGTTTTTGTGATTCTCTAGGTTCCTCTTAAAGGCGAGATCACCACCTCTTGAAGTCAAGCAAGCTCAAGTCCATGAGTTGCCATGCTTCGTCATCATCAAGACTATTGAGGTTCTCTTGTTGATAGTTCTTTCCTCCTCCCTAGAAGTGTTGTGTCAAAGGCATTAGTGAAGGATGCCAAAAGAGTCAAGACGAAGGCATTAGTGAAAGGTGCTTAACGTCCGTGTCAAAGGCATTAGTGAAGGATGCCAAAAGAGTCAAGACGAGGGCATTAGTGAAAGGTTTCGAACGTCCGTGTCAAAGGCATTAGTGAAGGATGCCAAGAGGGTCAAGTCAAAGGCATTAGTGAAGGATGCCAAGGGTGTACAATCGATAAGGTGTATCGATGTACAAATAGAGATAGGTTGTATCCAAGGATATTGATATCCTTGATAAGGTTGTAATAAGGAGTGGGTCTCCTTTGGGATAGGTGTTGTGTAGTGTTGGGTAGTAGTTCCTCCTTTGTAATGGAACTCTGTATCTAGCCTTGTACCGGATAAAGTGTAGGCGACGTTGTGATAGGTGTGGTTCTACCTTGTGGAGGAACCCGATGTCTAGCCTAGTACCGGATAAAGAGTAGGCGACGTTGTGAAGGCTTCTCCGCCACAAGGAGTTGGTGTTGTGTAGTGATTACGAACTCTCGAGTAAGTGACTCGGGGAGTGGAGTAGGGCAAGGAATGTGTCCTTGTAGCCGAACCACTATAAATACTCGCGTTGTGGTTTTGTGCTTCTTACTCTTTATCTTAGCTTTTATTTATCTATATGCTTGTCTATCAACATCCAACACGCACGTTCAAATAGATTGACATAAGTCGATCTAAATAGTTTAAAACCAAGTTTTAATCGGTAAAACTATTCAACCCCCCCCCCCTTTTAGTTTTCCACAATTGGCATCAGAGCTTTGTTACCAAGTTTCTTAAAGTATGTGGTACTTTAAAAACTTGATACGATCCGTGTTTAATTTAAAACAACAAAGAAGGTCTTTTACAAAAATAAACACCATATCTTAAAAACATTTTTGTAGGATGTTGATTAGATGACAACAATATTTTTTTTCTTTCTCTTATTTATCTTACTAAATTGCACTAACCTTCCTTGTCATCTTGCTTAGTTAAAGCTCATACTTATCAAGCCATAGGAATTGCTTGGTAACAAGATTACCTTCCCTAAGAAGGTATCTTAATCACGAAGGAACCGAAGTTGTCTACTGACATTTTTCTTGTCATAAGAAAGACACTCATAAGTGCATTAGAGGTATGACTTCCTACTTATCTCTGAAGAACATTAGCTTAAGAATAATTATGCTTACATAGGAACTTATATGATTATCTTTTCACATACTCATATATTACACGTAGCTTCGTTAGGAAACCTTTCTTGCATACGTGTTACTCTTCCGTCTTTAGTCTAGGTTTTTAAACTTGTGTCTTATTTTACTTAATCCAAAAATCAAATCTTTCTAATAATAAAACAAAACACAAATCTCAAAAATTCCTCCTTCCCCATAAATATCCCCTCCGATCGTTAAACTCCACCAAGCCCTCATTTTTCAAATCTTCCACTTTCAAAAATTACCTTTCATTCAAGCTTCATCTTCCTTCTCATCTCATCTCATCTCAAATCAAAACCAAGGAAGAATTTCATCATCCTGGTTTACATCGCCTTCGTACTCATCGTCTTGACACTCATCGCTCTCGTGTACCCCATGATCAAGTTTTTTTATGGAGACATGTACTTTGTGTTGTTAATCTACATTGGTGTTTTATACCCAATCATTTGTATCGTTCTTAGCATTGAAATGAAATACTACTAATGTTTTAGTTTATCTAGTTTATTTTTCATAATGTGTTTGTCATGTCTTATATTTTTTTTTTCTTCGTACTTTTGGCTTTGAGATACCTTAGAAACCTACAATGCCTGCTTAACTAAGTAAATATTGGCTAAAATACATATCTTTTTATAAACTTATAAGATGCAAGAATCTATTTTTCGTCAAAATCCTTTTTCTGTCACTGCAGATCCACGGATCCCTATAGTTCAACTAGATGGATCCCTCTTGGAAGGGAACCGTGAGAACCGTGGTTCTGGAAAACAGATTCTCATGCAACATAAAAATAGTTTTCATCTTAAAAAGAAATATCCCACTAAAATAATAAATACTAAGTGAGTTAACTGTAATTATTAATAGAAAGCTAGTGAAAATGTTAGGTGATCATCCTTTTTGCTTTAACGAGTCTCGTCATATTCTTTTCACTTCCATAGGTCTCGTCATGTCTCATGAGTATGAGTTCGACTTTTCACTCACTTAGGTCTACATCCCTAACATTTCTCTTGAGCCCAACACACCTGGCAATCATGTCCGTGGGTTCAATAATCTAGAAACTCGTCACTTCCATGAAGGACGTATTGTCGAAACTCCTCTACAATACGAAGAAGACATCAATACCTCTTTCCGAACCATAGGACTAGAAGGCCTTCTCGGAATTAACGAGAAAATCTGTCCAAGGTTTGTATTGGAATTCTTCCGTCAAGTTAAACTCGTTCGTAACGAGGATCGATCTCTATCTCTTTGGTTTTGGATCAAAAACCAAAAGTTTGTTTTAACCCTTGGGCAATTTGCTCACATTCTCTGAATTCCGAATCATGGACAATGTGCCTTCACTGAATATTGGTCTCTTGATTCTCTCTTCAACCATCATGAAGAAAACAGTCCATATTATTCACACATACCTCCCCCCCAAGACTTGACCCGCATGTTATGCAAACCTCGACCCTATTACTCTGATCCAAACATTATCTATACATGGGATATCCGAGATGAGTATAAACCCCTCGCACTCATCCTACGTGAAAATATTTGGAGTCTTATGGGATATTGAGGAATCCTTCCCGCTTGTTGTGCTCCAAAATGTATTGTTTGCTAACACAACAACCATACAATCTCGCCTATTTCTTCGCAAGGCGAATTGTAAACCTTCAAGGCAACAAGAACAAACTAATCCCTTATGGAATGTTCTTGACACGCCTTTATCATCACATCATGTACTTCCACCCTCAATTTCAAAGTCCGTTGTACGTACTTGTGAATAAGATGATGGAACCTCTAAACACATCTCTCATCAAGTCTTTCTTCATCCCTGAATCGGGAAATACTCATCATCCATTTGACGATCCATCTAGTGAAAACACTCAAGAAACTTAGTTTCTTTTCAAAATAGTCTCAATCCTTAGATTTCATCTTGTATCACTTTAATGTAATTTCTCTCATGAAATAAAACATTTAATGTTTGATGTCTCGGTTATATTGTTGTTCAAACTTCTTAGAAACCACTAGCTTTGAAATACGATGCCTTGTGCAACTTTTGCATACCTTTTGTGAAGGTACTGTTTTGCATGAGACGGATCCCTCACCTCGTACTAGACGGATCCCTCCACTTAGGGAACTGATGAGTGTCTAAATACTCATCATTTCGTTCACATTTAAGCTACAAAAATATCTGAAAACATACAAATATGCTTCATAAATACTGGAAATATCTCCAAATTGTGTTTTTAGGTGTTAAAGTGCAAAAGGGATGAAAACTGATGAAAAACATGCAAAACATACATAATTTACAGTTTCAGTCCTTGAACTTTGATAAATTGGCAAATCTAGTCCCTGGTTAATCAAAACTTGTAAAATATCATTTTAGGTCCTTGGGATTCACAAGTTGTTCAAAATAATCCTGAAATTAAAAATCACAAATTTACAACTTTAGTCCCTCAACTTTGCAAAAGTGTCAAAATTAGTCCCTGGGTGTTTTAAAATGGAAATTTATCAAACTACACCCTTATACTATTCTTATTTGACATGATTGGTCCTTGTGATTACTTTGGATATTTTATGGTTTGACCCTCACTTTGTAGGAATTACATTATTGGTCCTTGGGCTTTAATACCACAAAACCAACCGGACCCTTTTGTATTACCAATTCCAAATCCAATCCAAACTAAACCCGACCCAATATACTAGCCCAATCTCTTCCCTTTGTAAATAAATAAAATGCACCAAACGAGCCCCCGTTTTCCTCTTCTGCCTTCCACCTTCCCTCCACCTGTAATCACACCACCCCTAATCCAGCTCACCCCTAATCCTACCCACTCTCCACCACCTCTGCAAAACCTAAACACGCCACAATTAATGCCTTCACACCCCATTTTCACCTCAATACCACTCTTACCCACGGTTTTGAGCAAAACCACTCCAACTTGGCCTAAACTTTACCAAATATCTTCCTGACATCTCCACATTACAACAAAAAGATTTAATTAGTCTCAAACCCGCCTCAATTCCACGTGGTGAATTTTGGCGCCAAAATGAGTTTAAACGGTTGGGATGAGTTAGACTCAATCAATGGGTGATCAATGTGGAAAAGTATCTGGAAGCTAGTGGGAAGAGAATAGGTGATAAATACAGAAGAAAGGAGAAGAAGAGAGGCATCATAATTTTAACTTAGTTTATGATCAATCGTAGTTAATCAAAATAGTTTGTATCATTAGTGTAATCTTTAAATTTCTGTTCTCAGTTGTTCATTACCTTTGCTAAAGTGTAATAACATACTTGGTTACTCAGTTTCAATCTATCTTTTAAGTTTTCAAGTATTTCAACTTTGTCCCATTTTCAATTCAAGTCATTGAATTTCTGTTTGATACTTGTTAATTAGAGGATTCTAATAACACTACTTGGTTCTCAGTAAGCCATAGCAAGCTTTTAGATACTCAAAATCAGCAATAATCAATAAAAAAGGAAAATACCAAAAAGAAACAAGTAAATTAGGAAATTTGATATAAAGTTATCGTGGAAGAAGCAAAGGAGCAAGTGCTATCTTGGATTGCCTTGGTTTAGAGCTCTGTGGAGAGCATTTAGGTGTGGTACTCAGTTCTTGGTTCTCAGATTTTGGCCTTGATTCAAGTTGTAAGCAATTTCTTGATTTTGCCATTTTCTCAGATTAGTTCTTAATTTAGTATAATCTTTCTTGTTTCATGCTTAGTTGGTATTGATTAGTGATAATCTAGTGTTAAATCAAGAGGTTGTTAGTTGGAAATCATAGTTAATAGTTGTTAAAAGTTAGACAGTTAAAATAGTGTAGTAGTGATTCATAGGTTGTAGTTGTTATTATCTGTGTAATTGTGTCCATTTGATCTTAGTTCATCTGTATCAAGTGATAGAAATCAGTTTCATGGTTTAATTTGTGGATTTGTAACACTAATCTAGAAAACACCCTTGTTAAGGTGTGTTTGGATCAAGCTGCTTATCTGAGTTTATGCATGTTATTGTGCTTTATTCTTGTTTCTGCATGTTAGTTTAGATCACACTATCTCAGTTCTGTCATAATATTTAGGTCTTATTAGTATAAAAGTCAAAATAGGTTTTAATCTAATCCATATGTTTAACTGTTAGGATTATAAGTTCCATAATCATCATATTAGCTTAGAATCTGATAACCTAGCTTATTTTCACCTTATTATAGCTTATCTTAACGTAATCAATCAGTAAATCTAGATTCAAGCTCACTTAAGTCAACTTAGTAGTTTAACTTAAAAAGTCAAATTTGCAGCTTATACGATTTTTGTATGAACTTTGGATCTAAATTGTGAACTTGTTAATTGATATTAGGACTTGAGCTTGTAGGTTTATATAGTCTTGTTGCTGATCTCTTTGTTGCTACCTTTATTAACTTTTATCTAGCTGATTGAAGTGCTTAAATTGTGCTTATCTTTTAGTAGTTCTTCACAAAACTCCCACAAGCACAGATTTGACACCTACTTTCACAAGCTTGCACAAGCTTGATTAGTGAGTGTTAGTGTGAGTATTTTGGATCTTTGTGATGCCCATGTGGCTAGTTACTTGAGTAAGTGCTTATTTGTCCTTTGATTGCTTATTTGGTCTGCTTATTCTTTGCTTAAACTTGTGCCATCAAATAAACCACAACACTGATCATCAGTGTAATCAAGCAATTTCACAAGCCCATCATAAGCTCATTTCTAAGCTTTGGCTTGTGATCTTTGGCTTTTTAAGAAGCTAAGCAGCTCATTAACACAGTTCAAGTTTTATTTTTCACTCACAAAGCCTTTAACTAGGGCTGCATCACAGCTTGAAGCTTGTCCATTCACTCAGTTCATTGAGTGAACTCAGTCAACCCACCCAACTTCATAAGCCCTGCAAAAGCTACCCAGTGGTCCCCATTGGTCAAGCTTTGGCATTTTGGAATCCTTACCAACCCCACTTAGTACTTCAAGATTCAATAAATTCTATTGAGCTTAATTCATAAGCTCAATTTGGCCATCTTGGTTGCCTGTCTAGGTGTTTGGATCTCAGCTTATTGGAAGTGCTTATTAGCTTATTACAAGCTTATTAGCCAAATTCAGTGAACACACTTGTTCATATTTGTTAATATCCCATATATACATAGTAATTATCCCTTTGTTTTCTTTCTTAAGCTTGTTTTAAAGCTTGTTCCAAGTTTTCAAGTTTATTTCATTCACTCATTAAATGAGTAAATCATTGGACCCCTCACTTCACAAGCTCTTCCGAGCTCATCAGTGGGTCCTACACCTAAATCTTGGTTCTTCCAACCCTTCTCCTACCAGGCTTGAACCATTGACCCTTTGTTTGGCCTAGATCATAGTGGACCCCACTTGGTTTTACCTCAGAAGGTTGTCCCATTTTCTAGTCTCAGAATCCAATAAGCTAAGTGCTTATTTGTGTTCTGTGGCTTATTCAAGCTACTTATTTGGTTGAAACTTGTTTAATATTGTTCTCATAACTTATTGAAACCAGAATCTACCCTAGTGAACCCCACATAAGCTCATTTGAGCTTATTTCCTTTTAAGTCAACAGAAAAGTCAACTGTTGGGGCAAATAAGCACTTACAGTGCTTATTCTGGGTTTCCAAGTTTGTTGTTTTTGTATTAGTTTCTTATTTTAAGTATTTTAATAGTTTTATAAAAGAAAAACCACAAAAATCCAAAAATACCAATAGTGATAACTTCTATTTAATAGAAACTATCTATTTAATTTTCTTTTTAGCTTATTTATAAGCACTTCTGTATTTTTATATTTTTATTAAATCTCTTTTATATTAAAGCACTTTTATAAATTTTTCTAAATTTTTTTCTTTGTCATCTAATAATATTTAGAATTAATACTAGTTTAAATAGTTAATAATTAATATTAAATAGAATAATAGTATAATAAATATATTTTTAGTTTTAAAATAAGTTTTATAATATTTTAGATTTTTCTAAGTTTTTATTTTATTTTTCTAGATTTATTTTACATTTTCTAATTAAATAGTGTATTAATAAAAAGTATTAAATAGTAATTAATAAATAATAATAATATATAAGTTAAATAAATAATTTTCTTTTTATAATAATTTTATTTTATTCTTAGGATCTTAAAAATATAAATTTCACATTTGTGGGGTTTATATTGATCACTTTTAACTTTTATTTTTGTACGTTTACATAATTTTATTTAAACGTACGTTTTAGGTTTTAAACGTTCATCATTGTAAAATAGTGATAGCGTTTATTTAATACATTTTATCTTTTATTTCCTTTAATTATACCTTGTACGTTTCTAGGGTTTTTGATCGTACTTATTAGTTGATATAACTCAATTGAGTTATTCATACTTTTAGTATTGTGACAAATCATTCATAACCCTATTCCTAATCAACCAAGCTATATAACACATTCGTTCAATCACAGGATATCACAACCTCGTTGGGGAATTAACGACCCGGGAATATAACTGTACTACCTCGGATTATTGCATTTACGGTTTCTTTAGTTTGACTTTAGTTGTTGACCATTCACAAGTGGTTGATTAATAAAGTTGTCTAGAAAACCGCGAATCAGGAACCGTGAGATCCGGGCAAACAGAAATGCAGTTGCAGTCTTTATACTTCAAACCATGTCCTTAGACTACTTCACACTAGCCAAACATAGTGCCTTAGGACCACTTAGTCTTTCTCATGCTTAGTAAGTTTCACACTCACTCATAGCTCATTTAGGATCACACTCAAGGTGCTTTTCGATTTATCATTTCACCAAAAACTCGTCACTTTTTCGCTCCTATACTCACACATCATCTCTCACATGTCAACACATCTAGTTTTATAAAATTCTCAATTTTAGCAAATTGATTTTAGTCATCCCTACCTCAAAATGGATCAAATACTAGTTTTTCCATTTCTTATAACTCTTAAGGTATTTTCCAAAATTATCTTAAGTTACTACCTGGTCTCTAGGATCATTTAGTTCCATTTGACACTCTCAAATTATCTAGTGTCATCTTTGGTCATTCATTGGTACTCATAAAGTTCCATTTTCTTCCATAAAAGGCAATCATTGGCTACATCACTCATTGCCCTTGATCATTTAAGTACCCTTTCATTTAAGACACTTAGGAAGACTGAAACACTCAAGAGGTATAGTTATTAGACATTATAAACATCATTTTTCTTCTTTCTTAGCTGCTGAGAGCCGGATCCCTAGGATTAGCCTAGACGGATCCCTCATTGGAGGGAACCGTGGGATCCGGGTGACAGATCCATCTAAGACTCTAGCTAAAACAATTATTTCAAGCTCCTCTTGCTAACTTGAACACTCCATCTTGCTTTAACTAAACTCCTAGACTAGTACAACTCTGAAGATGACTCTTGTGCATGCAAATCATCACATTCCAAAGGATCTTAGTGGCTTAAGTATTGAATGCACTTGCCAAATCCTTCCCCTTTTAAACCATCTTGTGAAGAATCCTAAAGTCATCATCTACATCCTCATTTTCAGTATCTAGAAACCTTTTAATTCTCTTTTGTCATCTCATCATGAGGAAAGCTCCTAGTGGTAACTCATCTACCAAAGGACCACCCAAGAAACTTGCTCGTGTTGTTCACGAAATTTCTTCAACCGAATCGTCTCCCGTTAAATCCACAAATGGTAGGATCTCCCCTCCACCTATTAAACCAATCCCCAAAAGGATTGTTCCCACAAAACTACCAATGCCAAACACCACTATACCCCCTAAACCAATCACTCCTATTTCCACTAAACCATCACCCTTAGTGCCTAGAGCAATATCATTTACCACTCCACTCTCATCACCACACCTCTACAATCTAGAGGACTTGCCTCCTAGGCTATCTCATCCTCCACCATTGCCAACATTCTCAATGGAGAGAATAGCGCAACAAAATCAAGGTGTTGAATCAACACTATCCCCGGCATCCTTTTCTCCGTCACCCTCAAATATTCCATTTTGGATTATGAGGAATCATCAAAGTCAACCACCCGACCACATGGAAGTTGACACCTCTCTACCTCCACCATCATCCTTAGTTGAGCCATCATCGAATGTGCCTCCGCCAATCCCTCCTTCTTTTGAGGATCCTCAACCCTCTTCACTTGATCCTCCACATCAAGCCATTTCCTTTCTACCATCACCATTTCCGAGCCATGACAAAGATTGTTATCATTTTCAACATGTTGAAATCTTGATACATGAAGTACGTGAAAATCAATGTTTCGTGTTCTATCACCTCCTCGAACGTTTCGACGAGATCAACAAACCCAAACAACCTTGAGCTTAAAGATTCAAGTGGTGTCCTAGTTTTGAGCTTAATTTAGATAGATTAGGAATGATATTTCATGTTTAAATCATTCTCTTATTTTTAGAGATGCTTGTAGTTTTATTGAATGACGTTACATGTTATTTGCTATGTTGTTTTGAGTATATGTTTGGTGCTTTAATACATATCTCATTTTGATGATAACATCACTTGTTACACCACCATTGGTGTCTTAAGCTTTCAGACAGACGGATCCCTCAGTTTTGCCTAGACGGATCCCTCCTAAGAGGGAACTGTGGGATCCGTGCAACAGAATACTTGCTTTCTACTAACTTGAGTCTTATTTGCAGGAAATTATGTACTACATACTTGTTTTCTAACATTTGTTTTGCAGATTTTTAATATACACATGAAGACCTTGACACCCTAAGCTAGGGGGAGTTTCGTGTCAAAGCATTACATTGCAAAATCATTTGCAATGTAATTCACATTAGGATTACATTACATGACGTCCCCTTGCAAAGTTGCAATCATCAAGGGGAAGCGTATTCATCACATAGACGAAATCATTTGCAAACATAGTTACAATGCATTAGTTTAGTATTCCTTCTTACTTGACGCCTTCACAAAGGGATGGACTCGTCAAAGGGGAGCTGAGTCGAGAATTCTTCTCCTCACTTACTCTATATTTTTTCATTTTTTTTATTATTTCACATGTTTTTTCTTAAAACAAGGTGTTAGTTTCTTTTCGACGCTCTTTTTGTTTCGACAAAAAGGGGGAGAAGAGAGTAAAAACTATAATTCAAACTTTTACGAATTTTAGTTTTTCCTTAAAATAATTTTATGTTTTGTCATCAATAAAAAGGGGAAGATTGTTAATACAAATAAGCCGTAAAAACGTTTATTTATATTTTATGATCTTCTAATGTTTTGTCGATAACAAACGTAAAATCATTTTAACGAGACAAATAAAATACGTAAATGGTTTGAGTCAATAGTTTACTAACACACTTACGTTTTCACATAAAACACCAAACAAGTAATAGTGTTTTTATGATTTAGTAATGCATATGTACAACAACTAGTGTTTACATATTGGGTAGATATATACATAATTAGTATGTATTGTAATGGGTAATGCAATGGGTAGAAGTTTAAGTATTTGACCCATTGACTAAATACATTGAATGTAGTTGGGTAAAACCCAAAGTCCATGACCCATACCCATGGAGCATAACCCATAACCCATTGCATGACATCATGCATAAGTTATAATGGGTATTATCCATGACTCATGGAGCTAACCCATGACCCATGGAATAGATGCATTGCATCTAGTAGATACATTGTATCTACTTGGATACCCATGGTCCAACGTCTAGGACCCATGACCATGACCCATGACCCAAAACCCATAGGCAAAGAGGAGCGTCCCATAGTTCCCCCAGTTTACACTGGACTGATCCCTCAAGTAAGGGATCCGTGGGACAGTAGCATATTTTTCTCTATAAATAGTGAGTCATTTCTTCATTGTAACTCACCCCTTTCACATATATTTTCTCTTTGAGTTGTAAACTCTTTAACCACAGATCCAAGTGATCTTTGTCTGTACTTTTGTGTTTGTGTGATTCTCTAGGTTCCTCTTAAAGGCGAGATCACCACTTCTTAAAGTCGAGTAAGTTCAAGTCTATGAGTTGCCATGCTTCGTCATCATCAAGACTACTGAGGTTCTCTTGTTGATAGTTCTTTCTTCCTCCCTAGAAGTGTTGTGTCAAAGGCATTAGTGAAGGATGCCGAAAGAGTCAAGACGAAGGCATTAGTGAAAGGTGCTTAACGTCCGTGTCAAAGGCATTAGTGAAGGATGCCAAAAGAGTCAAGACGAAGACATTAGTGAAAGGTGTCGAACGTCCGTGTCAAAGGCATTAGTGAAGGATGCCAAGAGGGTCAAGTCAAAGGCATTAGTGAAGGATGCCAAGGGTGTACAATCGATAAGGTGTATCGATGTACAAATAGAGATAGGTTGTATCCAAGGATATTGATATCCTTGATAAGATTGTAATAAGGAGTGGGTCTCCTTTGGGATAGGTGTTGTGTAGTGTTGGGTAGTAGTTCCCCCTTTGTAATGGAACTCGGTATCTAGCCTTGTACCGGATAAAGTGTAGACGACGTTGTGATAGGTGTGGTTCTACCTTGTGGAGGAACCCGGTGTCTAGCCTAGTACTGGATAAAGAGTAGGCGACGTTGTGAAGGCTTCTCCGCCACAAGGAGTTGGTTTTGTGTAGTGATTACGAACTCTCGAGTAGGTGACTCGGGAGTGGAGTAAGGCAAGGAAGGTGTCCTTGTAGCCAAACCACTATAAATACTCGTGTTATGGTTTTGTGCTTCTTACTCTTTATCTTAGCTTTTATTTATCTATATGCTTGTCTATCAACATCCAACACACACGTTCAAATAGATTGACATAAGTCGATCTAAATAGTTTAAAACCAAGTTTTAATCGGTAAAACTATTCAACCCGCCCTTCTAATTTTCCACACACACACACACATATATATATATATATATACTAGCTTCATTTAAACATTACTAATCATAGTTAGAATAACATTGCGAATACTAATATAAATGGATTATTGAAATAAAAGTACTTAAGTTGTATGAAAAATTCAAATTAGTTTATTATATAAAAAAAGGACATGTGAATAAAACAATAGTCGATTGAACCAACATTAATCAAACATTGTAGTAAATATATACCAAAAAATAAAGTAAGTGCTTTCATAAATGTGAATGTAATTTTAAACATTATATATGTTGCAAAAAAATGTATAGGAAACAAAAGCAAACATGTTAATAAAACACATGCTTGAGGTTTATAAGCATAGGATATTCGTCTATTCATCTTGATGTTCACAAACAGCCAATAGGGTAGTCCAAGGTCTTGTTGCCGTCGTCATTTGCGGGTAGTCCAAGGTATATGATGCAGAACTATTTAGGAACAATGACAATTTGCAAAGTCTACGTTCATTGAGTGTATTCATATGTATAGCATTAAAAACATTGTATTGCTAAATAAGTGTACTTGAGGAACAAACTTCCGGTTTTATGCGCCAAGAAAATGTTGTGAATACAAAAAAATGTCTGAATATTCAAATCCGACATAAGACTTCTTTGTAAACTACATTTGCAGTTGAGTTGCAATAGTTTCCGTTACTATCAAGACATAGAACCTTCAATCCTCGCTTGCTCTTAACTCTTGACAAAGCGACATATAGTTGACCGTGTGAGAAGACCGGCTTTGGTAAATACAAACCTACCTGTGACAATGTCTGCCCTTGGCTTTTATTAATCGTCATACCAAAACACACTTAAATAGGAAACTGCCTTCTGTTAAATTTGAATGGCATTTTTGTGTCTGAAGGGGTAATTACTGTCAGGACCGGAAAACATATTGATTTATGTGGTTTGGAGGTCGGGGTTGGTGGAAGAAGATGAACATCTTCATCCTTTTAGAGAGATAAACTAGAGAGAGGGAGGAGAAAACACAAGGATTTTATTGATAAACACACACAATACAAATAACCTAATGCTTCACCTCACCCCTCATGGAGAGTCATGAGGGGTATATATAGGCTCTAACTTTGGCACTTACACGATACTAGTCCCTAAGGGCAAAGTATACTACGCATCTAGTCCAATTCACGTAAGTGACGTTATCTTTAGAAAAAGCGAGGCTAACAATCTCCCTCCAAGATAGCGTCACACGTGAATGGTTACAATGAGACCTATAAATACAAAACAAAGTAAATTACAATAGTAATGAACAATGTTGAATTTCTTGAAGTGCAGAGTCTCTGTAGTCTAGATACTGAGCAAACTTGAAGTTTCTCCCTTCCGATGACCTCGGAAAATGATCTTCTTGTAGCTCTGAACTTCAACTGTAGCGGTTTAGTTAGGTTATTTGTAACACCCCAACCCGACAAGGGTCCGAGGGTCACATTATGGGGTCAAATCAGAACATACATGCAAGCGGAAGACTTACAAAAAGTCATGAAACCATGACCCAAAATACAAACCCAAAAGATTACAATTACAAATGAACCAACAGAAAATCGAAATACAAAAGTCCAGAATCATAAGTCCGCAAGATTAAGGTAACTCTAGGGTCAGTCTCTAACAGCTCCTACTCTCGACTCTCAATCCCAGCATCCGGCTAAAATTACCTGCCGCCAGAGAAAAGAAAGTGCGGTTGAGCTTAAAAAGCCCAGTGAACAGATATAAACGATACAGTAACAATATAATCAAGATGAGAAATGGACCAAATCATGTCAACACAAAGAAAGAAAAAGAGCCTGCCGAGAACATGTCAGACGAAACAGAATGCGAAATGCATATGAGTCAAATACGGAAACAGAGTGCATAACATATATCAACCAACTTAGGATCAGAGTGCATTTCCCAGTGCCTAAGCATGCCACATGAATAGGCCAAATAATCATATCACAAATCATATACCGTCAAATCCAAAGTTGTACATGGAGTAGCTAGCTCACAATGTACCAGAATGTGATGGGATGTAGGAACACACACCAACCAATCACCAGATACAGATACAGATACAAATTACCTAGGATGCATCCATACGCTCCCTGCAAAACATATCATAATGGCCAAGAGATCTCATACAAACATATCAAAAGGGGAACGCCGGGGACCAATCACACCGCCCCAGATAGTGTCATGCCACCGGTGCCTCAATGACATGGCCATGGTACCTCCATGGCTAGGGATACAGATACAGAAGCTGGGCAATACAAGAGCAATCATAATCATATCAAATCAAATACTGAACTGAAACATACCATATCAAATACTGAACTGTGTCATATCAAACGGATAACCAACGAATATAAAAAGAAGCTCAAATATCAGAACGAATAACAAAACGAAGATCAAAGGTAATAACGGATAATCATATCAATGGATGCCCTTACTGAAAAAGGACGGAATATCTGTACTAATAAAGAATGTTTTAGAAGAAGAGACAGAATATCCGTACCTTAGCAAATGAAAGTAAATGAAAATGTGAACACGAAGAAATAACATCACGTCTTCTTCAACAAATCTACACGGATTACGGTTCGTATAATACTTATTAGCTCATTTAAGTCATAACGGATTTATTGCTTATATATAAATCGTATTAATATTTTTAGAGTTAAATATAACAACTTATCATAATTTAGGGTTTAAAATATAAATAATCCAAATTTAAGGTTTAAATAGTAACTTATCAAAGTTTAGGGCTTATTGCGACAATTAACTAAACATTAAAAATTAATAATATTATTAGGTTAGTCTAGGGTATAATGTGTCAATTCATAATAGTTCAAGGTTGTAATATGCCAATTAATAAAATCCAAGGTTTGCATGTGCCAATTTCCCAAAGATGAAGGTTTAAAGTTAAATAACCTTAAATACTTAACATTACTTCATTTTATTCTATACGTAATATCTCAGATTCAAATTTTCATTTCACAATTCATGAACTTCATTCGGACTTGCTATACACTTCCACCCTTGCTCGCGGCTCAAGAAACTCAGGACTACGAGTTAACAAACATGCGTTACTATTAAATCCCGACTCAACTTCCCCGACCCCCTTTCAAAACACTAACCGACTCAACCAAAAATTCCGCGATCACCCTCAAAGTTACCCCCTCACAAGACCATGTATTGACCATATCGAATAATCACAGCCAAATGCCCATTTTTGAGTAATTACAACTCGTCTACTTCATCATGCCAAAACAGTTTACACTCACCCTTTTAAAACATACGAGACAACCATGCATGCCTCATTGTTTATTTCTTGCGTTTATAACCATGTTCTTGTTTTTGTTAGACACCAATGATTGTTCTAATGACCAGGTTCCAAAAACGCAAAACATATTCGAAGTTTCCAAACCAGAAAATAAGTCAACCCGTATAATAGTTATAGATTCATGATTTGTTTTCCAGTTTTTATCATAGCCTTTATATAATACAAAACATGATTATATCGTGCATCTTACAAATTTGACGTTTAGATTCTAGATCATATATAAGTGTATTGACGAAATAGAAAACGTGAATATGGGGTACCTTTTGACGATGTAAAGAACGAACAAGAACACAAGGATTTCAAAGAAGATAGTACTCGAACCAAACCCCGATTGCTCACGATCACACCCAACTGATAATTACCCACGAACTCGATCACGTCCTTGCCTTGTTAACCCAAGTCGTTTACCACACTAAAATACCACCTTCGTACCTTCATCTTGGAGTAAAAAGGAGGGCAGCCGATTATTGATGTAGTTTAGGGTTTTATGTGGAGATGAAGATGTGAAATACCGTTTTGAAAATTGATAAATGAATACGGAGATATATGCTGGAAATGAGGCCGAGTTTTTAGCTACAATTGTGGAGGACCACACCTTCCAAGTCAAATTTGTATATCATAATTTTAAACTAGATGTTGTGCATAATATCAGTATAGATTTGTTCCTTAGCTTCTTGTGACATGTTATACGTGTGACATATACATGGATAGAGACTTTGTCGAATTTAATATGTATACTTAGGTTTGTTTAAAAGTTGGTTTCATATCTTCTTCGGTTACTAGTTTCGAATTATCTTAGGTTCAGGATCATTTTATTTCTCCTTTATACTTATAACATAAGCATCAAATGTTCAAAGATCTTATAACATATTTTTTTTAAACGTTCAAACATTATTCGAGTTTAAGGTCGTTATATTATTATTCCCTCCTAACTAGTGAGCCTTTTTTCTTTTTCTGCTCCCTCCTGAACCGACAACACTCTTCCAACACGTCTTTAATCTTCAGACACGCAGCGGAGAAAGTAAACTCTTGAAGCACAATGGTTGTCGTTCTGGGAACATCAACATAACTCACTTAGTATTGCATCCAAGTTGGTAAAAAACCCCGATGTACACCACACTACTTCTCCTTCTTCAGTCTTAAGCAAAAATCCCTTCGTAATCCAATCACGGAAGATGAAATACCAACTTCTCCCTCCTGATGGTTGCGAGCTATCGGAATCATCATAATGTTGCGTACATGCCGTATTACCTTCTTGATGCAATATTAAAACCTTTGATTGAGCAAAATTCCGTGAGAATATGTTGCAGAAATACTCTCAATAAACTTCTCTCAAACCAACCTTTTATCGAACCTCCTTTGAATTCACCGGCTAATTGTAATGACCACATATGGAGATAGCCCGGTACGACTAACTTGAAAAGGAAGTAAGCATCCCAACTTGTGACTTGCTGCTTGTTCTAAATTATTGAACAATCCACAACGTCGTGTGACACTGAGCACAACAACGTAACTCCTTAAAGTGATGGTTACACACTGTGAGCACTACAACGTAACTCCTTACCAGTTATAACCAGATTGTCAAATTTCAAATGTGCTCCAACAAGTTATCTTGAGACCATCGACTTATCTCAAAGATAAATAAGTACATCCTTGAAACGTCACTTCAATTTCGCATCAATAATACCGTACAAAAACTCCGTAGTCATTTTTTCTTATCTTCGCTTAAGCCGTGAATATTGTATCCCTCCGTGATTTTTTTTTTATCATACCAATAATACCAAAATTCCATCTCATTATACCACAGATTATACCAACGTACAGCCCACATATAATTGAGAGGCCACATACCCATGATCCAATTTCAAACCTGATCCAAGTCCATAAGTCTTATATCCTTTCAGCCCAAAAGCACAAAGCCCAAATCCATTTTCGTGATAACCAACCCAAAAAAAACTAGTTACCGGATAAATATAACACCTTGTCACACATTTACCCTAAACCTAAATATCACTCTTCACTTGTAAATACGCCTACCACTATTTCCCAAATAAGATCTGGAAAAAATAATAGGTACGCCTTTCACAAAAAGCGTTTCACTCGCATCTCTTCTACCATCCATACGAATCTCAATCTCAAATCCATCATCACAATCAAGAGAAACGAACAAAAAAAAATAGTCACCCTGCTTTCATTAGATGAATGTGATGAACACATATTGGTTGCTCTTCAAGATCCTTTCATGGGTCTCGGGTAAGGATTTAATTGTTTGTTTTCAATTTAAACGAACTAAGGAAATGAGGTAACATACTTGTTATTCTCATGTCTTTAATTTCGTATAGTATCACAAATTGGGTCTATGATGATGTGTGATTCATTTGAAATAATCTATAAAAGATTACAAAAAATTGAATCCGAATCTGAGATTAGATTAATGATTAAACGTTTGTTGTTTCAAAGATGAGAGTTTGGGGAGAGATGTGAGGGGTCTTGGAGTGAGTCTAGGTCTAGGATTAGTTGGGTTTGGTTTTCGTTGACTCGGACTGATGATGTTTCTGGTTGAAACTGAGGTCTTGATGTTGTAAAGGTATTTGGTATATGGTCAAGTGGTCTTGGTCTATGTAGTTTTTACGCGTAAGATTTTCTCTTTTTCAGCTCATTAACTTCGTACGCGTAACTTCTTACTTATGCGTAGGCATACGCGTAACATTGCTTATGCGTAGCCTTACGCGTAACCTTGCTTAGGCGTAAAGCCAGAAGCTTAGGCGTAAAAGCATACGCGTAACTTTTTTTACGCGTAACTTCACAGCTACGCGTAACACCTCTGTAGACGGATCCTTATGCGTAAGTTTAGGGTTTTGACCCTTTGACCTTTTTTCCGGCGAGTTTTTACGACCACATATTCCGTTCAGCTTCATATATACCCAGAAAAGCATACTAAAAATGCTTCCTTTTGACTGTTTGACCATGAGAAGATGAACAGATGACCACTTTGACTTTCACGTATTGGTAACAAAAAAATATATCTGTTTGGACAATATGTGACCCAAGACAGATTTACACATGAAAGACTGACTTTTTGTGTTACCAAAAAATACGAAACATATTGTTAACTGTTAACCCACACATCGGAAAAAAAAATTTCCGACCCACATAATAAGCATAAAAACAGTCAACAAACATGTATAAAACCACAATAAATCAACAAACAACAACCTGGGCTCGTTATACCAATTGTCAGGACCGGAAAACATATTGATTTATGTGGTTTGGAGGTCGGGGTTGGTGGAAGAAGATGAACATCTTCATCCTTTTAGAGAGATAAACTAGAGAGAGGGAGGAGAAAACACAAGGATTTTATTGATAAACACACACAATACAAATAACCTAATGCTTCACCTCACCCCTCATGGAGAGTCATGAGGGGTATATATAGGCTCTAACTTTGGCACTTACACGATACTAGTCCCTAAGGGCAAAGTATACTACGCATCTAGTCCAATTCACGTAAGTGACGTTATCTTTAGAAAAAGCGAGGCTAACAATTACCATACGTGGAATAGCGCAAACCCTACCAACACATCCACCAGATATGATCTTGGCTTCAATAACATTGATTCCCAACCTTTGTACTTGAAGCCTTGTTCCATTGCATAACCCTGCTTTTTGATTAATGTTTCGCATTAACATTACAGGAGTACCAATCTTTAACTTTATTGCATGTTGCGGTAAACTGGACATCCTTAAACCGTTTAAGAAATCTGTAGTGTATATAGAATCATCAAAATTTGTGTCAATCATCCAAAGAAACAGAATCCGATGATTCGTATAACGTTTCATCTCCTATTATCAAATCCAACAAGCGTTCATTAATCATATCTACCATTTCATGAGTTGGTGAAAGAATGGCCCTTTCCTGTAAATATTGAGGATTCCATAGGTTTTCAAGCAAACGCGGGTATGTTGCATCAATTATTGAACCAGCATAATCATCGGATTCTGGTATCAACATCCCATCGAAATACAAATCGAATCGCCATCATTAGTACCAGCAATGTTTCCATTACCAATGTCTAAAATCCAATCAACAAAATCTTGTATTTCTTTTCTTTCAGATTCGGTTGATCCAGAACCCAATCTCATGTTAACTGTTAAGTTCATAACGTTGCAATGTTGCCACAGATAGGAAGATTTAATAGTGGTATGTACGACATCATTACGACTTGCATTAGGGATGACAGGAAGTATTTGGCGAAAATCACCACCAAACAGGACAATTTTTCCACCGAAAACACGGTTAGATGGTTGAGACGGGTCTGACCTGCAAATATCTCGCAGTGTCCTATCAAATGCTTCATAACATATGACTGAATCATAGGAGCCTCGTCCCATATAATGAGCTTCGCTTGTCGTATCAAATCTACGAGGTCACTATCATAAGGAATGTGGCACATCGAATCTTCCACTATATTTATTGGAATTGTAAACCGGGAATGTGCTGTCCTTCCTCCTTCCAATAATAGCGCTGCAATACCGCTAGATGCAACATTCAACACTATACCACCTTTTGAACGTAATGCAGCAGACATTGTTTTGTAAAGGTATGTCTTACCAGTTCCACCGTATCCATACACAAAGAACATTCCACCTTTGTCATTGTATACAGCATCCATAAACGTTGCATAAATACTTTTTTGTACAGATGTCAAACTGCCATACAATGTTTTATGCTGCTCTTTTAATTCATTTACGTTGTACGATGTCTCATCATATATCAACATGTTATACCCTTCCATTGTGAATTCATTATTCGGATATGGCATGTTCATGAAATTCTTTAGACTCTTGTTGTTACACACTAGCATGTGTTCAATATAAGTCAAACATATGTTATACTTCTGGTTGTCATTCAGTATCAATCCTGCATTTACATAATATTGTAACATAAAAAAATGCACAAAATGAGCTAAAAGACATGTATTTCAATATTTTTAGATAAGCTTATAAGAGATTATAATAGCATGTACTAAAGGTAACTTATATAAGTGAATGTAGTTGTGAATGTCGTATACTCTCAGTTACCATACACAAATTGTGGTAAGCCAAGGTTGGGAAATTGGTCAACAAAAATCATGCTAAACTATAGTAATATTTTGTTTTCACAAGCTGTTTAATGTTTGCATGAAAAAATGTTATTAATAAAACTTATGTTGAATTCAAATGTGATAGAATATATAACCTTATAGATTAAATGAAACAAATATCTATAATACTATAAACTTGAGTCCCTTAATTTAATGTGCAAGAGTGAATGTGCACAACAATTTGTACGGTACAATCCGTGTAAAGCCATATGATTTAATACCAAATAGTGAAATATGTAAAATTCAATGAAGTCGTCATTAATCGGAGGTATACGAAGAGACATGAAGTTACATTGTGATCATTACTTGGAGGTATACAAAGAAACAATGCATTTAGTTGTTGCAACACTTCATATTCATCTTAAGGAGCCTATAAATAACACATGCATTTCTTAAAATTTCCACACCATGGAGATGAAGTTTGTGCCCGTGAATTAAGTTTGTGCCCGTGAATTACGTGTTATCAGTCAAGGTATGTTTGTTGTCATTTGCTTTGTTTACTTTCCTCTTCTTGCAATACTTGCTGATATGTGTGATATATTGTACATGATGTGGCTTATGCATGTGTAATGTTCGTTCATTAATGTTGAATATTTAGACTTGATTTCATAATTAGAATGTTACTGTCGCGTAAAAATGTTAAGGGCAAAAGAACTAAACCTTTACATATAGTGCATGCATATGGGTTGTTTAGAAAAGAACTTTATGCTTTCATCTCTTCTCATTTTTTCCATCACGTATCAATTCTTCATGATGCCCTTTTCGAATTCGAAAACAATCATTAAAAGCCTTCCTGGATATGATGGTGATCTTCCTTTCGATCAGTTTCGAAACCGGGTACGTATATTCTACACTTCATCAATTTTATTCTAATCTTCCTGCTGCTTTTTGGTACGTTCATCTGCTTATTACTACATATTATTATTTTTTCTTCATCAATTTATTAGTTTCATGTTCATTATCATTATTTATCTGATGAAACCCCAAGTGTTTTATGGAGTATTTGTTTACTAAATGATTCAGGTGTCCGAAAGAAAGGGTACCGCTAATTTCTTGCAAGAGGTAAGAACAGAAACAAAATCTTCACATTTTTCTGTTATGTTAGATTACAGATTAGTTGAGTTTCTGTATTTTACTAATAGGTAACATCCAAAAAAGATCAAGAGCAATATTAGGCAGATGGTGTGGTCTTTCCAAGCCTTTTAATAGAAAATTGACAAGTCATCCATTCTTTGTTCTCCATTTTACAAAGATCTGCTTTGTCACCACCATGTTTCACCGTTAGTGTGAACGTTGCTTAGAGAAAGTGCCAGGGGGCATATATAATTGGTGCATAGTTGTTACTTTAATAAAGAATTGAATAACAATTGGAGCTTACGTAAAATGGGACAATTATTTACTTATGTGATGTCCAAGATAATGAAAGTTTGTGCAAGTGCCACTCAGATAACAATGGCAATATTCACGTTTTACGTTAAACTATTTCATTTTGTCACATTCTTAATTATTGTAATAAGTCGATGTTATCATATTTGTCAAGATATATCGATCACATTGAGATACCTGTAATGATTTAAGTTTAATTAAGACATGTAACAATCTTGAAATAAGGCGGTATATTATTATTCTATGCAGTATAATTTGAATTTTATTTTAGATTGGAACATTTCAAGTTAATCAGTAAAAGAATACATTGATGAGATTAGTGATTCATAGTTATCGGTGTACTATATGGTTATTCAATTTTTTTGTCAAATTTTTGTTAGATAAAATTCATAAAAAGATTTGTGATATATCATCTATACTACTATAAACTTGAACCCCTGAATTTAATGTGCAAGAGTGAATGTGCACAACAAATTTTACGGTACAATCCGTGTAAAGCCATCTTCTATAATACTATAAACTTGAGTCCCTTAATTTAATGTGCAAGAGTGAATGTGCACAACAATTTGTACGGTACAATCCGTGTAAAGCCATATGATTTAATATCAAGTATTGAAATATGTAAAATTCAATGAAGTCGTCATTAATCGGATGTATACGAAGAGACATGAAGTTACATTGTGATCATTACTTGGAGGTATACAAAGAAACAATGCATTTAGTTGTTGCAACACTTCATATTCATCTTAACGAGCCTATAAATAACACATGCATTTCTTAAACTTTCCACACCATGGAGAAGAAAAAGTAGTTGGCGTTCATATCTGCTAAAGCTGGTATGTTGGAATCACTCCTAAACTATAATCAAGTGTTAGTAATTAATATGTAATAGGTAGCTTAATTATGGCCTTTATGTTTGTTATTAGCCTTAAGCTTATGTAGAAGGCCCATGAGCTTAGGCCCATGTCCAATAAGGAAAGGATGGGAACTAGGAGTGTTGCCCTAGCTTCCCTCCTATAAATACTCTTGTAAACCTTCATTTGAAGGTTGGTTGTTCAAGTTATTCTCTCATTCACATCTCTACGCCTAACCGTGCTACTCATACGTGTGTGTGTGTTTGGTTTACTTGTTCAATCGCCTCTCTATCTTTCTATTAAGCTTGTGTTGTAAATCTAGTGACCTTACAGTGATATCAATCGCCAAATAGTTGGGTTAACACTTTCGTTTTTGAAGTTTTTTGTTTTCGGTCTTACGCGTAAACGTGGTTACCACTTTGGATCGCTTAAAAACTCGTTTTTTACACTTTTTAATCCAAGATTCTTGTACTTTCAACGCTTTAAGGTGTTAAAATACTTGTTTTTGGAAACAAGTTTCAACCTTTACGCGTGGATCTAAGTTTTTAAGCTTGTTTTTGTTCAGTGTGTCGTTCTACGCGTAACTCGTTTAGCCGTTTTGATTCATCAAGTTTCACACTTTTGTGTTATTTTGGTGATATTGAAGCTATTCCATAACAAAAATCTGGTTTAGAAACAAATTTAGGCACAATCATTTTTACGAGTAATCTTACGCGTATCAAAACCCTAATATTACGGGTAAGATTTTCCTTGGTTTGATCTTTCGTTGGTTTACTCCATGTTTTCTTGCTTGGATAAGCCTGAAAACACGTCGACTTTATATATCTTTTGCACTGTGATAGTGTAAAAGATCACTTGGGATAAAACCCTAAACTTACGCATAAGCATAAGCTTACGCGTAGAAATCCTACGCATAAGATTCATCTTACGCCTAAGCCTTGTCTTACGCCTAAGGTAATCCTACGCATAAGCTTCTACGCCTAACTTTGTGTCTACGCATAACTTTAGTGCCTTTACCCTACTTACGCGTAAGCTAAATCTACGCGTAACTCTTGATTGTTACGCGTAACTTTGGTGTTTTTACGCATAAGTTCTACTTGGTTTCTTGTGATTTCTACGCCTAAGGACACTTCATCAACAAAGGTTCATTCGACTACAAAGATCCATTTTTACCAACACAAGTTTTCAACATGTCACAACCACCATACTCTAACTATTTCCCTTACACTTATTCTCAACGTCAACAACAACTAACTCCATAACATCAACAATGGAATCAACAACAAGCAATTTATCAACAACAATTTAATCAACAACATACTCCACAACTTGCCGCAATTCCACAACCTCAAATGGTTCAACCACCACAAAGTCTTCAAGTACAACCCTACACAAACGAATTCAGTCAACATCCATCCAGGAACACTATGAAGGAACCCACTTGGTTTACAAAGATGTGTGAAGCTTTAAGCAGCCAACAATCAATTCATGAGGCTGGATCACTTGATAGACCTCCAATGCTCACTCCAGGAAACTACGATCAATGGGTGATAAGGTTCTTTAGGTTTTGTGATCTGAAGAAACCACATGGAAAGTTCTTAAAGAAGGTTATCTTGGAAGGTCCATTTCAGATGCCTATCTGTTATCGTACCGCCGATCCAAATGCTAATCCACCAAGAGATGAACAATCCAACATTGCTATGTGGCATGCCGACCTAAATGCAGAGGAACTTCTACACTATGAAAGTGATGAACTTGCAATGCAATATATCCTCTTAGGATTACCTAACCCAATTCTTCGAAGTGTTGATGCTCAAAAGACTGCAAAGGAAATGTGGGATCATATTCATCTTCTTATGGAAGGATCTGTACTCAATCGGGAGGATTTGGAATCCAAAATTTACTTGGCTTATGAACACTTCATGATTAAACCACGGAGAGACACTAGAGTCCTTATCATCATCGTTTTTCAGACATCATCAATGATTTGGATAAACACATCATCATGCCAAGAATTGCAGTAAATACTAAGTTCCTGAGTAGTCTTGGTCCTGAATGGGAAAAGTATGTCATCTTTCTCCGTCAAGCGAAGAATTTGCATCATTCTACATATGGATTGTTGTACGATTACTTGAAGCCTCATGAAAAGGAAGTTGATAGGGAAAGGATTCTCCGTGCTCAAATTGCTCCACCGACACATCCGGAAAATCAACAACTTGCCTTATATGCTCAAAACGGTTATTCTCCTCAACCAAAGAACTCAACCAATCTGCTACAATCACACCATATGATCCTTCATAGCCTCAATATCAACAAACTCAATTGGTTCCATACAACAACAACAATGCTCAAGCACTTGTCGGTGAAGCTAATGAGGAATCGATCCGTCAAGCAATCGCAACAAGGATTTGCTAAGATTGCTAATGCCTTTAGCCGTTATACCAACAAATCCAACAACCGTATTCGTTCCTCATCTAACACAAGGAATCAAGCCGTTGTGAACAATGGACGAGTTGAAGTTCAGAATCGTGGTTATGGTCGTCAGATGGGCGGTGGTCAAGGGTTTAATGTTGTGGGTAGGAATAACAATAGAGCTCAAGTGGTGAAACAAGGTGATCGCTCCCGAACCGTCAAGTTTTATCACACAAGCCAACCACTTGTGAATGGTCAACCGTAATAAACTTCAAACAGCTCAAGAACAATGCAATGAAGATCTAGAGGAGTATAGTGTTTCCCCGGGTCGTTAAGTCCCAACGAGTCTGTATGATGAATAATCAAACGTATTGTGATCGGGTGATAATGAACGGGAAAAGGTTATGATTTTGAATAATTATACCTAAAGAAAAAGTTTGTAAATTATAGGGGCTTAAATGCAAATTAAAGAAAATTAAAATAAATTATATTAAATAAACGCTATCACTATTTTTAAAATTGATTTTCTTGATTTTTTCTTTTATAAATTTAAATTAAAAACTACGTAACGTACAAAAGAAAATGTGAAATTGAAACAGTATTAATCCTAAAAATATAAAGATGACATTTTTACAAACCTAACGATAAGAGAAAATTTAGAGAAAAAGAAAATTTATTTTTATGACTATTTGTTTAATTATTATTAATTAAAAACTATTTTTACCTATTTAATAATACCCTAAAATATGAGAAAATATGAAATAAAGCTAGAAAAGTGAAATTATGACTTAGAAAAATCTAAAATAACTAAAGAGAATTTTCAAAACAAATTTTGTATTTTTCTGATTTATATTCTAATTTCTTTGATTTAAAAACTATTTAAAACTAATTAAATTGCTAAAAATTACAAATTTAACTAAGAAAATTATGGAAAAATTATTTTTTTGCTTTTTATATTTATCTTAACCTAGGAAAAATGAAAACTTATTTTTTTGAAGTTTTTCTGAATTAATTGTATTAAAAGCTAATTAAAAGTACTAAAACTGATTAAAATAAAGAAAAATAGCAAACAATAATGGAAAATTATGAAAAATTCAGGAAAAGTATAAAATATTATTCTAAGTCTATGAAAAATATAAAAACATATACTAGTGTGCAAGATATGGGAGTCATGCAGTGAAATGTACTTATAAATAAGCACTTAAGTTAAGCAAATAAGCACAAAAAGCTACCAAACTTTATCGAGGTTAATTTATGCTAAACTTAACTATAAGCAACCAAATCCAGCTACTCTAAACCTCTAGACAACCAGCTACTAGCTTATGAGTTCAAAATCAAATAAGTGAAATCAGGTAGGAGCTTACTTCAAGCTCATGCAACCGCTTATTAATAAGTTGAATCGAAAAACTAGAAGTTGGAACCTAAAGTAGACCTGGCTAGCTACTTAAAACCAAAATGAGCCTGAGACAAGCTCTCATGAGCTTGTTGAGAAGCTCTGCAAGAACTGCGCACACCACGGGATGACCAGGTGCAGTGGCACTTATGATCTAATTGACAAGCTAATTTGAAGCTTTTACAAAATTACTAAAAATCTACAAAAATGATTTTTACAAACTCAACCAGTTGAAGTTCTTGATTACAAAATACCAATCAATTTAGATCAGAATTGAGTGTATGAAAAATCCGTAAAGATTTGCAAAACCCACTAAATCACTTTTGACTTTATAAGCAGTTTTGAATCTTTGACTTTTGTGAGTTTTGATCTTTCAACATTGATTATATTTGATGTTTTATGATGAAAAGAGACCTGAAAATGCTATCCTATGTGATTCTAAGTTTAAATGCGTGCTTGTATACTCCTAGACTTAACTGATGCAAACAATAAATTGGATTAAAGTGACATTTGACTATGACTGAGAATGAGCACAAGTTTATGACCAAAGACTACTACTAACAACTAAATGCAAGTAAGACCACCGCCCTAAGACATATAGAAGCATGAGATTTGGTTATGCAGGCTAACCCAAACACTACTTATAAACATGTTAAGCAATTTATACCAATCAAATCTTAAAACTAAATCATAACTATCCCCTAATCAGTTCCTAAGGATAATATATTGCCTGAATGATTCAATAGTATCGATAACAATCAACAACAACTACATCTACATTAGCAAACTAGATCGATTTACATGATGATAGCAGATGATTTAATAAGGATAAGACAGGTTAACAGGGCACTAAACAAGCATACCCTTGATGAACTACTCTAAATTAAGCATAATTAAACTACACTAATCACTTCTATACTCAATGAGATAAAATTGAGATAGCTTTTAAGACTTACAAGTGTCTGTCACAATGGCATGCACACGAGATCAAATCACCACTATCCTAACTCGTTCTCAACCTCAAATCAAATCAAAATCAACCCATATCCAACTCCATCTCAGAAACCGATTAATTCAACCATGATTCTGACCCTTTGACTTTTGTTGACCAAATGCCAAATTTGCTTGAACCTTAGTAATAAGCTTACTAAAGCTATCAAGAGCTTAAGTAAGCCTATTTGAGTGAGAAATAAGCCAACTGAAGCTTGAATTTAAGGACATGTAAACCTAATTAATAAAGGAAAATTTAAAAACATGAAACTTGAATCAAACTTTTTAATTGATACTGAATTGAGTTACAAGTGACTAAAAAGCTTAAATTCAATACATAGGAACAGAAGACTACAATTTAAGAAATTAATTAAGACATTAAAAGTATAAACGACATACATGGAAACTAAAAACTAAAGACTACTCCTCTCTTGCTTCTCTTCTCTTATTTATACATCAAAAGGTCTTATCTCTCTCCTCTGAGCAAATCCCACTTGCTTTTGGAGCCATTGGATGACTTGAGTCATTTTTGGCCATTGATGATATTTTGGCGCCAAAATGGATATTTTGCAACTGGGACAGGTTGAGTGCAAGGAGGGGGGAGCATTTAATGTTTCTTGTTGTTTTGGTGAGGTGGAGTGATAAGGGTGGTGGGATTTGAGCTGGAGGCATGGGGTGTCTGGGTTTTGCAGATAGTGGGTTGAAGAAGATGGGAAAATGAGGGAAAAGGGGTGAGTGGGTTTGACTTGGGGTTTGACCGGGGTTTATTAATAGGGAGGGGGTCAAAACAAAAGGGTCACGGGTCATGGCAGGGGGTCATGGTTCAAAAGGGTTCAAATTGGTTTGGTTTGGTATTAATGCAAGGACCTTTCTTGCAATTTCTGAAAGTTGGAGGACCAAAGCTGCCAATTTTGCAAAGTTATTCCAAGGGACCAATTATGACAAGTTTCAATAGTACAAGGACCATAAAAGACATTTTCAAACTTCCAAGGACTATTTTTGCCAATTTTGAAACTTGAAGGACCAAACTTGTAAATTCTCAAAACTTTTGAAATTTTTCACCAAAGGACTAATTATGACAACTTATGATTTCAAAAGGACCTTTGGTGACTTTTCTTTTAAAATAAGTGCTCAGGGACTATTTCTGACAACTTTTGAAACTTGGGGGACTAAAAGCGCCAATTATGCAAACTTTGCTCATTTTTCATCTGATTTTAAACATTTTGCATCTGAGACATATAAAATACAATTTTGAGATATTTTCAGTATTTTGATGCATTTTTGAGCGTTTTTAAGTGTTTTGCAGTTCAGATTTAACAAAAAATGATGAGTATTTACACACTCATCACAAGGGAATGCTCAGAATGGGTTGAATGGTCTTCGATGCTACAACTGCAATGAGAAGGGACATCTGGCTAATGCATGCCCAAAGCCTAGGACTAGGGGCAGTGCTTATCACAAAGAGGCTCTTCTTTTGGCTCTTAAGGATGAAGCGGTGGAACTCTCACGGACAAATACAGAGCTTTATGGCAAATGCACTCGGATGATGATATGGAGGACTTGCAGGACAATGCACCAAGTTATGTTGATGGCTAATATGCATGAGTTACACATGAGTGACACAGCCCAGTGTATGACATGATGGCTTGTCTCGAACAAACCATATTTATCTCTCGATCTCATATCTCCGCCAACATCCCAATCCCAAGGCTCGAATGTTCAAAATGAGTCATCCACATCTCATTCCGACGATTTTCAACTAGACCCAGTAGTTATATTTGACGATCAAGATGACCAAACGGTTTCCCTTGATAATCAAATTGACTCCGTGGTTATACTTGAGGATCTCAAGAATGATCATGTTGAGAATCACGTTGAACACGCCGAACTTTTGCCTCATCCAGATTTTGCTCGTTTAATACAAGACCATCAGACCATAGTGGAAAAATGTCATGCCATTAATCAGACTTGAAAAGCAAAATGCAATGTTAACCAAGGATTTTGAATGTTTACAAAAGCTACTCAACTTTTTCAAAACTCAAGAAAAACGTGAAAACGGTTTTGAAGCAGCCTTTGCCAAATCTCATCAAAACGAAAAATATTTAAAAAGACAGATGTGATCTAGCCGAAGAATGCTTTGTTATCTAAAATAGAACAACTGAAACATGAACATAAAAAGCAAATTAACGCTCTCACCTTGGAAAATCAAAAGCTAAGCTGAGTTGTTAATTGTCAAAACAGCTTCTCTGCATACAAAATGCATTCAACGAAACGAATAGATGATCATCTTGAAGAAATCATCGGCTTGCAAAACAAACTTAAAGAGTTTAAAACTGGTGTTTACAAACATGGTGAGTCGGTCGCCTATTGAAAAATTTACTTTAAAACCCAATCCAAATGGATATGGACCGAATCTCGCTGATTACAAACCTAAGCTTTCAACCAAAGCATTCAAACCACATCCTGAAGTTTCTAGTGCAGAATATAAAATTGATAATTATGTTTGAATGTTGTTGAATATCATCGTCAAGAGGAATTAGATGCAGAAGACGAGAGTCGATCAAAATTAGAAAAAGTTGTTTACAACAAACCTTTTAACTATTCAAAAGCGGTCACTTTCGTCACACCAACAGATTCTTCTAACACACCAAGGATTATCATAAAAGCGTCTGAGTCTTCTAATGATAATCCCAAACCAGATTATGCACACACTTATGGTCCTTTACCTTCCATCGCTGAAGTAAACTCAAAACTCGAAAATCGCAAAATTCTTCGATATTTTGACCTTTCATGGCTGACCTCAAAACTTTACAACATGAGATAGAATATCATTCTAAAATCAAAGTTCAACATTTTCAATCGCCTCTGGCGTGAGAACAAAGAGATATTTTTCAGAAAAATATTTTACCAAATGTTAAAAATTTGAAAAGTTGTGCATTGTCTTGGGAAAGGAACTTGGATTGATGAAGGTCGTTGAGAAAACAAACATCTATTTCTAATACTAAACGTAAAAAAAATGTTGAGAAAAGATGTTGATCGACTCTTGGAAGATGTCATCTATCCGACAAAGGAAAAGGGAAGACTCCTGTACTTGTGCCTTATGAAGAAAGCTCGGATGAAGAAGAAGAGCAACTGGATACATCATACAGGAAGAAGTTCAAATTCCTTAGACTCCAACACGTGGCAAAAGAATTTGCAAAAGAACAAATGGGTGGCCCCGAGGGTCAAGTGGTGAAGCTCAACCTTCACCAGGTCCTGATGCGGTTAATCAACCCGATAAGGGATCCGGTGCCACCACTTTGGTACAACAACATGCATCGAAGATACTCTTGAGTGTGATTTTGAAAACCAGAATCGAGAAGTTAGAGAAGGTAAAGCGATGAAGAAGCTGCACCAAAGCCAAAGTGATGAACAAGCTAAGTCTAGCAATGAAGAAGATGTTGAGTATGATACGTTTCTTCTAGATAGTCCTGCACGATCAAAGGAAGAAACTTCGGAACCACCAAAGGACCCGGAGTCTCCTCACATCTCATCATCATCAGATTCTTCTTCGCACTCTTCACCACCACCATCAAAGAAATCAACCAAATCATCATCCGACAAGAAGAAGCCAACTCCATCTTGGATCTCTCAATCTAAGAATCGAATCGTAAAGTCTGCCAAACGAGTCGAAAGAAAGATATTCTCTACAGAAAGTTGACTTTCCTCACGATCGATAACGATCTTCATGATGAGAATGACAAGATGCAAGTTGAAAGGGAGTATGTACATAAGCTTATGAAGGATGATCTTCAAGGGAGCATGGATGAGATGATAAAAGGATACACACACAAGTTCTTATTGGAGGTCATTCCGAAACTGAAAAAGGAGATGTATACTAGACAACTTTATCCGAATCTCTTACATTTAGCCAAGCAAGCCATGAAATCAACTCCGATGAATTTGAGCATCAATCCAGTTGAAACTACAATCTTCTCGGATGATGAATTAGTAAACCGGCTGGTAGCGCAAATGTCAACACGCTCTGCAACGTTTGCCTCCCATGAAGCTAAACTGCTTTGAAGCATTGCTGGAATACCAACTCAATTCATCATTCAAAGAAGAGGCTATAAGGCCTAAGCGTTCAAGAGATGATGAAGACAAAGATCAAGATAAGGATAAGGAGCCTAAACGCACAAAGAAGTCCGTGAATCATCTTCGATTCAATACTCAATGCCGCCTCCACCACAAAGGACTCCAGCTCAACAAAGATCTCCTCCCGCTTCTTCCGATAAACCTTAGGATTCGAAGTTACCACCCCTGACTCAAAAAACCGGTGACCACTTTGAGTATACGGGTGGTGACAATGAAGAATACCATGAGCCCCAACAACAACCCGCCTCACCCACAAAGTAGCAAAACCGAATCCTCATCTAGGCCTAAGAAAAAGAAGAAGAAGGCGCCCAAGGATGACATCCTATCCTGGCTAGATGAAGATAACACAGAGGAATTTGAATGGTTTTCTACACTTGTCAATTCCACTCCCTACCCGAAGAAGGTCAAGATCTGGTAGACGGTACTACTTTGGAGCATGCTAAAATTCAGCAAGAAAAGTTCAAAGTAAAGAAGATGACGAAATCCGAGTTGAAGCGAATCAAGAATGAAGCATTTCAACTCTTAAAAGATAGCTCAGAAAGTGCCATCGAAGTCGAATATCACCTTGATAACATTGCTCGAGCTATGTCTAATAACATGGATTGGCTAAACCCAGAAGCAAACATCGACTATAATGGCGGGACAACCCTCCATATTACACCGACTGGTCTAAACCACTACCAACAATTGGCCAACCAAATGAGCCTAGAATTCCATTTCGACACTTCTTCAACAAAGACCTGGAATTTCTTCTACACGGTGGCGATGGTTCAAGGAAATACGCTACATCCTTGACACTTCCATTCCCAAAAAATACTCAAACCGCATAGCTATCGAGGAAAGAGCTAATCACTTGTTCTCCAACAAAGTGGAAGCATACGACGAGATGCAAAGTACGGATTCATCATTGGTCGAACGCCAAGAATCTACTACGAAGCTGCCAGTCCGTAAGTCTCAACATGCGTGTTCAAGACTAAAAACATCGTTTCCATTAAACACGTTGATCTTTCGTCCAAATGGGACTACACTTATCTCAAGAATATTGTGGTCAAAAGACAAGACGAAAGGGATTATGCATTCTCTGAAGTTGACTTTGAGAATTTGTCTATCAACGACATTGAAGATATGTACCTTGCCAAAGTACAGTGTCGTATGAGACAATTCTCCACCCAAGTACAACGTGAATTCATCAAGTCATGCTCATCTTCATCGACGCATAGTTATCAAAGAACGTAGAAGATCCCCGGCGCTTGAATCTTATCGGACCTGTCAACTTCACTCCACCACAGCTTAATCTTCCCGACATCAACCAGCTCTCACAACTTACACTCATCAAGAAACCATTCGGCGTTTACGCAGGTGAACTTCAAAGAAATTGCTTGATGGCGTGCAGAGATCTTTACAAGTTTGGAGATCACACTTTGAAGATGGTTAGGGACGGATTGGCTTATCGGTTGAAGGATATACATCGAAGATGGGTCTCCTAAGCGATGGAATTCTCATGATCGAAGGGATGTGAAGAGGATCATCACAATGATTGATGAACGGTTGTATAGAAGGGATCGTAAGATTGGAAAGCTACGTTGGTGGTCTACCCAGGAGAAACATCATCGGCTTTCAACGCCCGATTCACACTCCTGGCGACATCTCCGGACTACCTGGTACCCCTTGAACTGCTTCTTTCATTATAAATTTGGATGTATGATTTATTATGTCATGGCTTGTGCACACATTACAGTGTGCAACCCGTACTTGTAAATAAAGGACCCTGTGGTACGCTTCAGTGCCACAATCCTTATAAAAGGAGCGAAAGCTTCTTACTTTGAGTAAAACCTATCAAACCTTTCACTTTTCAAGGTTTTGCTCAAAAGAACAAGTACTTTCCCTTATGATTTTCAAAACCTCAACCGTTTATATCACTTGTTGAGGGGGAGTACTTGACTTAAAACTTTGTTCACAAATTGTTCAAAGTGGTCATTCTTCCCGCAACACTCGAAATGGTCATATTTATTCTCAACTTTTCAAAAATAACATTTTATATGACATTTTTGAGGGGGAGAAAAATACGTGATAAGAAATATGTTGTGTTTTGCTATATGAACTCTCGTGTAAAAAGACTTTAACCCATGAATTGACGAGCTCTTAACCGCTAGTAACTCGAAAAGACTTGTCCGGGACGGTAATAATTTCAAGCTAGTTCGCTAGTGATGTAAACGTGTCTCGCAAAGGACTTGTCTGAGTAGAATGTACCATTCGAGAAACTCTTGGTAGACATGAACTCGACGGGTTTGACAACCTTTCAAGGATTGTCTACACCTTTAAGGTAGTTATTAGAGCTAGTTGTCACCTAAAAGCCGACAATGCAACTCTTTAACTATGCCACGTAACCGTGTCTCGCTGGGGAATGTCTATCTTGAGTTGATCAATTCAAAATGTGCGCGCTCTTTCCTCACTATGCATTTAACCGTTAAAACTCTTAAGCACATGTGGAGGGGGAGTATTTATGCAAAATCTCATCTCAACAGTGGTTCAAAAATGTTTTTTATTCATAAACACTGAGCGAGATTTTTCAAGTAATTGGTTTTATGGCAACATAGGTTAGTCATGGAGTTATAAGGTGACTAAGGTTAGGAATAACCGTCCTATGATCCGCCAGAGCCGGAGGGATCTACCCAAGGACACCACAAATAGTTAGTATTTAGAAGTCCTTAGGTATGATTATGAAACCTCTCCCTAGTCTCCGCTCAGGAAAACCAAAATGCACTATTGAGTCTAGAGCCACGAGATTCATCAAAAGATCTCTTAGGTACACTTGACATTTCATCACTTGACGTTCAACAATAAGAATTTCAGTGATACATTATCGAGTCCTTCACAGATCTTAGCAATCTGTCGAGAACATTTATGAGAGGTTCACATTTGTGATCCTTAGTGATTGAATGGAAACTCCTGCCAGGTCAACATCAAACAGCCCTGACAGCAGGTCGCTTCGGCAACTCCCCGTGGATTGCGCTTAGTGGTCTCAAACGGTCTACGTTGTGAGGTGATGCTTCGGTGTACCTCAATGACTCATCTGAATCGTAGGTGTACTTCGGTACATCGTGTTATCTCACTTGTGGGACTCCGATTCAGAACCGGCCTTTGTAAGAATTAGAGTTGCGTTTTCGCACTATGCTATCAACACTCTCGAAGTTCAAACTTGTAAGTGCCGGAATCCGCTTATTACTAACCGTTTTATGTTTACTTCTTATGGAAGCTCTAGAGCGGAATGATCGTGCAGATTCTCCACTTGTTCACACCAACGACATCATCAAAGAAGTTCTATCTTAAAGCAACACAAAAGTCAGAATGATTCTTCGTCAAATCAAAGAATCTACAAAGTTAAAGACTTAAAGAACTTCATCGCACCGTAATCCAACGTTAAAGAGTGTGTGAGCATGTTGGAGAAAGACGTGGAGACATCTGAAGGGACCGAGGCGACTTGATGCAGATAAAAACATACTATCACTTTCATCACAAAGAACAATGATCAAAGAACAAAGTTAAAGATGACGTCAAAGCATAACTGTTCAAAGAAAACTATCTCGCTACACTGGGGAGATGGTTTGAATCCAGTCAATTCTTCTCACAAGAAAGAAGAATGTCAGAAGACGTCAAAGCTTCTATTACATCAACGCCTTCACCATTTTTCATCACCAACACTTGAGGGGGAGATTGTTGGAATCACTCCTAAACCATAATCAAGTGTTAGTAATTAATATGTAATAGGTAGCTTAATTATGGCCTTTATGTTTGTTATTAGCCTTAAGCTTATGTAGAAGGCCCATGAGCTTAGGCCCATGTCCAATAAGGAAAGGATGGGAACTAGGAGTGTTGTCCTAGCTTCCCTCCTATAAATACTCTTGTAAACCTTCATTTGAAGGTTGGTTGTTCAAGTTATTCTCTCATTCACATCTCTACGCCTAACCGTGCTACTCATACGTGTGTGTGTGTTTGGTTTACTTGTTCAATCGCCTCTCTATCTTTCTATTAAGCTTGTGTTGTAAATCTAGTGACCTTACATGGTAATTATTTAACCTTCTGTATCCATGCATGCATATAAATTTTGATTTCCTTTTGCATGGCAACCACATGCATGCATGCACATTTGAATTCTTATCGTAATATAAACCAATTAAGACCATATTGAAGGCATATTGTAGTGGTATTAAATAATGCTATTATCATGCAGTTGAGAGGTTTTGAGTTAATAAGATCTATCACTTTAGTAACCGAACCATTCACCATGGAGAATGGTTTACTCACTCCAACGTTTAAGGTAAGTACCAGTTTATGCTATTTTACCCATTTGAGATAAAATACAATCCAAATGGACCTAATAACAACCAAATAAGCAGGCCAAGTGACATTTCTCATTTTCTTCAAAAGTTTATTTTTGACATTTCGTCTATTTTAGCATGGATCATAATTGGTTGTTTTATAAAGTTGATATTGAATGTTAATATCATATAATAGAAAAGATTTTACATTTGATGTGTTCTCTGTATTTTGCATAATAGGTTCATGCAAGAATTCAACAAAGAAGAAAGTGACCGGCTTTGATGAATCGTCAAAGTAGATGAATCGTCAAAGTAGATGATACGTATCGATGTTTAAGTTTTATATAATAATAATGATAAATTATTGTAACATGCTAGGGATGCATATCATTAAACTTAGTTTTTGATATAATATTAACAAAACCAAGGTTAGAGGATAATAATACGATATGGATTCATTCATTTTATGGAAAATGTTCCTTTTTCTGGTAGAGCACTAATGTGCCCATCTTCAAATTCTGCTCCTACTATTGAAAAACGGATTGAATTTGATCTCGCAAAAGATTGCCTTCTGGTAAAAGAATAGCTAAACGTTGGCCCCATCGACACTAATGGTGTTTGAATAACGTGGGTGTTGCATGTGTCATGTTGTGAAGCATTTGCTATTAGGGTTAGGTGTTAACCCTACTATTTCAGCCGTTAATGATAGTGACGCGGCGGAGCTAAGGCGAATGTCCGGTAAGGAGATGACGGAGTTGCCGGTGGTGTATATTGGTGGGAAGCTGTTTGGTGGAATGGAAAGGTTAATAGCGACACATGTTACTGGTGAATTAGTGACGGTTTTGAAAGAAGCTAAAGCTCTTTGGCTTTGATTTTTAGTTTGACTTTGACTTTGACCTCTATAATGAAATGTTTGTAGCTTTTTAATAATGATGCTGGATTAAATTTTTAGTATACTCTGCCGGGGTTTAATCTTTAGTAAGTGAACATTGATTCAGAAATAGACTATATAATATTTTTTTTGAATGGCGGAAATATATAATATGTGTAAATATTTTCGGTGCACATGATATCGATGAAAGAAGTATGATGTAGAGAATTCATAAACACATGAAGTGATTTCAAAGGTTCTTATGTATAATACATAATATAATTCATGGTTTGTGCACAAAATCATGTATGGTACAAACATGCTAATGCTTCACAAAATCTCTCAATTGAATGTAATGAAATGAAGGTGAAGCCCTTCCACACGGGCGTACCTTTGATGGATTTTAGTCATTTATGTTCAATGGATCTTTATCATTTATGTTACTTTGATCTTACTATTATACCGTTAACAATGTTTTAAAATGTGTAGTTACACTTGAAATCGAGTTTTTGCACCAAACATTGATCGGAAATATCATATCTTTGTAATTGAAATTTATATAATTTGCCATCACCACCGACCGAAAAGTTTAATTTATTTACTTATTTTATTTAATTTCGTATTTTTCATTTTGTAATTTTTTGATGTCGTTTTATTTTTTATTTTTTTTAATGTTTAATTTTATTAATGAAGTATTAGATTGTTTAATGAATGTAATTGTTGAGGGCAAAATTTTTAAATTATAATTATAAAAAAAGTGAGTCCCAACAAGTGGTGTTATTTGGTGTTAAATAACTATCTTGAAAAATTAGTTAATTATTCGTATAAAATACCATGAAAATAACACAAAAAAAAAAAAAAAAAAGCAATTTTTGAGAATACATCATCTTCACGTGCCTATTGCACAAACCATAAATGCATAAAATCGTGCAATTTATAAGAGCAAAAAATATAACAAAAGTGACAAATAAATATGGAAAATAACGAATATATGCATAATTCATATTAAAATATTAAATGAACTACTTTAAATACAAAACTTATGATAACATCAATTGCAATAGTTTACATGTAACCACTTGCATACAATATTACGTAAAAAACACGTATATATTCAACCCTAATTGGTGCAACGCACGGGTGTTTGTAGCCTCGTATATATTCATATGTGTAAAATGTAATAATTGAACTTTAAATCTGTCTCAACATGTTTTTTGAAACTCTACACTAAAAAGAAGTGTCATGTAAGGCTACTTATTAGTCTCTTGGTTTTCCTAATAATGATTATAAAAACTGCAACTGACAAACAGTTAGCACTGCATCATATTCTTCAAAAACCTCTAATTTTTGTAGAATATTTGGATAATACAAAAATCATGTCTGCATCAAACAAAAGATCAAGAAGTGAATACGATTTCGAAGAAGAAAAAAACGGAAAGGACATCAAGTAGAACATGATTTGTTGAATCTATTTTTATATTAATTTTATTTTTATTCATTCTATGAAAACTAACTGCTTTATTTTTATTGTTTCAGAAAACAATGCATCGAGGAACAAAGGGCAGAGGACCAAACCATCAAAGAAGGTATGAGCATTGGTTTGAAATTTTAATAATTTATAATATCATTATTTCAAGTGTATATTGAGTATGGATTAGGAAAGTCTTATTTAAAAGATAAGATTGTAAAATTATTCTGTTATTACAATGTAAAGATTGTTGAAGAAAAAAAAAACAGAGCTGCGGAAGAACATGTATGGCCTCCTGACGATTGGTACTACCCAATTGAAATGGAGATGAACAAAGAACTTGAAAAAAAGGATGAAGCACAAGCAGAACGGGATAGCAATCAACAACTAAGATATGATCAAACGAAAGAGTTTGCTACAATGCCTGGAGTTAATCTGTTTGAAGAGGGTTCTTCGGATGTGGAAGAAGATTTGGAGTGTGAAGACATAGAAAGTTTTGACTACGATCATTTACATATAGCATTCTCCAAGGATGACTTAGATTAATATCGTATTTAGTATGTATTTCATTATTCAGTTAAGTAATACATAAAATGATATGAAATGAGTTATATTTAAGAATTATTTTCATTATTTGTTTTGATTAACTGAATGTGTATTTAAGACTATATGCTATTTTAGTTTAGTGAGGGATGCAATGATGTGTGTGTAATTGGTCTGATTTAATATGAAATTAAAATGGAAACAAACATAATCCATTTTGCGACAACATACCAGGATTATTCTGCTTTATGCGCTTAAAATGCTCCACATCAGCAGCCATGACATGCCAAGTTTTTTCCCAAACAATTTCCGGCCGAGACATACTATCTGTCATGAGTAACATCACAAACAATTTCTGGCCGAAACATACTATCTGTCATGAGTAACATCACAAAGAATGACCTCAAATAATCACCCATACCCCAGTGACTCGCTTCCAGTAATCCATCAATATACTCCTTATCATCCTGCAAAAGCCCACGCGCATAGCAAGCATCTCTGTAAGTAGGATACACAACATCGTCAAATTTCCTCAGGTCTTCCCATTTTGTCGGACCTCTCACCTTGTTTAGCAGTGCACGCAAGAAAAACATCTCATCCCAAGAAGGTGGAACATGATGAATACTGCCCAAACTCTCACCTCATTGTCTCGGCGTCCAAATCCTTTTTTGAGGATTCCAAACATAAAATTTAGGTATCTCGACATAAAGCAACTTCTGAGCAAATGTATCCTTCTTGTTTAGTTCCATCCACTGAAAAAATTTAGTCTCGTTTACAGATGACTTTTCAAGGGTGTAATCAATGCTTTCAGTTGCATCAAACACAACTGATTGTTCATCCTCCAAATGAAATGGCAAACGTTCAACACTCGGAGTATGATAGTGTATATCAAATTTGAATATACGCCATGCCGCTTCACAAGCCGAAAGATATCTACAATCATAGAAATCCTTAATCTCGTCGACCTCTTCGCCATCTAAGCCAACAGTAATCCTATCCGGTCCCTTGTTTATGTATTTGAACAAATACTTAATGGAACCAACCTGGTTGCACCATTCAACATTTATATGTGACTGATATCACTTAAGCAAACCGGGGTTGTAAGGAACTACGAAGCCGTTGTACAAATCTGTTCCATTTTTTTAATAGTTGTGCCATCATTCCGCCTTCTATAAATTCCATAACCATTGTCATCAATTACCGTGGTTTCGTTAAATGGTTTTGGAAAATTCTTGGTACATTTATAATCAACCGTGCACGGACAGCTTGGATTATCATGACCGCATGGGCCGTGCATCATGTGATCTGTAATGATTTGGTACAATTCAGGGTCCTCCTCCTTATTCGGTATTTCAGCGGATATATACTTATCAATATTTGATGTTGTGATTATCTTATCTTCAGTTTCAAGCCATAGCAATATGTGACAATGAGGAAGGCCTCTTTTTTGAAACTCAATGGTGTAAACAGCTGTAAAACATATAATCAAATGAGGAAATCAAGGAATAAATTAACAAAATGTACACCATGATTGTCAAAATAATATTATTCAAAAAGGTTTAGTGACATTACCTCCTTTGACACGTCCAAATGTACGTCGATCCTTTAGTTCATTCATAAGGTAATCAAGCTTAATTTTAAAGACTCGTGTAATTACATCGGGTCGATCCTCAGATTTCAATCCTTTTTGGGCCATAAAACGTGATATCTCGGGCCAATTTGGGTTACATGTAAATGTTATGAATAGTTCCGGATAACCATAGAACTTGCAAATTGTCATTGCGTCTAAATAGTTCTGCATCATATACCTTGGACTACCCGTAAATGACGACGGCAACACAACCTTTTTGCCACGTAGCTGTACTCCAGAATCCGCATCCTCTGCCAATTTTGCCAGCTTAGAATACGTTTCACTTCTAAGCTCCTTCTGCTGCTTGCGATTAAACCTCAATCTTTCTGATTCAACCATTGTGCATCCATCTACCAAAAATTGCTGAAATAGTTAGCATCATGGAGAATTCATTTTGCCTTTCTTGTACACGGTATGAGAACCACTCTCTCATTGTTACGCGTGTTCCTTTGTTTGTTTCATCGTAATCAGTTACGCCTTCATGAAATATATTAGTGCGATAACCATCCTCAGCATAAGGAAAGAAAAAAGGGTACTGCAATGCGAGATAAGAGGGGTGCAATTCACTGATTCTTTGAAGGTCGCCATCTTGTTGATGTAGAATAATGTCTCTCTTGTGTTTGGTTTGGTAAAAATCTTCGACAATTAAAGCAGCCACTTCGGATGCAGTTGGTAGATTATAATGTCTACCATCTTGCTGCCTTGTACCAATAAGTTTAAGACAATATTTATTATCATTATAAGATCTCATACGTTCACCCGCCATGCGAAAATCCTGAACCAATGGATTAATTTCATCAAGCATGTCGCGTATCTCCTTTGTAAGCTCGTAGTCTAAGTCTTGTTTTTTGGAAGACGTCATATGTTCATTGCTGCAACATTAAATTTCAATATTTACAAAGGTAATAAAGGTAAATAAGGACATAGATTGTTTTGTGTTAATGTGCAAAAACATAATGTAGTTGGATAAAGAATCAAACCTGACAGCGTTCATTCTGTTCGTTATCTCATTCTCAGTATCAACTATATAAAGCTGAGAAAATTTAGGTGTCCTTCCAGTCTTTGGCAATAGAGTACCTGCTAAATGGTAATTCTCTCCATGTATGCGATAGCAATATGGACCACGTCCGGCATTAACAGAGTGGTCTTGTTGGGCACCAATGGAAGTGAATGCAAACATTGAATTATACCGCCTTATATTATCTATGAATGTCGCGCTCTTAGGGTGTTCATTCGAAATAAGCTCCTTTAGCAGTTTAGGTGGCTGTTTAAGTTCAGTGCCCAACATAACCTTACCTCTACCACAACACAGTGAATAAGACTGCGAACTGCCAGTTCCCGTGCCTCTTATCGCCTCAGCATGCCAAAGCATTGCACCACAAGATTCGCATTCAAATCTTGGATCACCATGATCAATATAAGCTGATACACGTCAATACATTTATGACATATTAGTGATTTTGTATATTTACTAAACAAAGTACGTGCTTTAACAGGCACAAATGGTTCATATTTTGCGCATTGTTGTTTTTTAAGTACTTACCATTAGAGATTCCAACAAATGAATGTCTGTTGGCTGTTTTATTGACTATAGGACCAGTTTGGTTGAAATTTATACGCCTTGCAGATTGCCTTGTGACCATTTTTCCTTTAAGCTTATGCACTTGAGATGTTAGTAAAGAAGATTGGCCATTAGACAGTGTATCGCGTTTAGAAGATGTGGATCCTGTCAAACATTATATTACACCATTGTGATTGTATCCGAAAGTATTAATCAAGTGTGATATATATAAATACATTAACGGATAAATGAAAAGTTAATGATGAAACTATGTACCTAAATTGAATTTCACCGGCGTCTGGTTTCGAAACCTTGAGCCATTGTTGTTTCGTATGAATGTACCTATAAAAAATGAAATTATTTATTGATATATTTATATATGGACTTATCATTATTCATCCTACTGATCAATGCATCATATGTATGACGAAAAGATAAATACCTTTTGATGTCGGTTCTGTATTACCACTACCTTGAGGAGGAACGTTATGTATAGTATCATTTGGAGTTATTGAGGCAACAGGAATAACATCGTTACGTGGATTATCTAAGTCAAAAAAGATAATGCTAAATTCCGGTGAACACAATAACAAACAAATGATAAATTTGTTAACATAATGAATTACTTTTTGAATTGTCCCTTTTGCGCGGACGTCCCCTCGGTCGAACACCTTTATTAACAATAACTATATAGTTATTTGACATAAAATACACAACAAATTTTTTTTATTAGGTATGGAGGTTATTATTGTAGATATTAAGTTAGGAACTAAATGTCTGAAATTTCAGTAAGTGGAGGTCTTGAAGCCTTTCTTCCAGCCTTGTTAATGGATAAATCCACTAACGGCGCATCAGTTACTGTCATATTCGAGTGAGTACCTATATTTTAATGATGTTTAGTTAACTGTACATGAAGAGTAACATGTTAAAGTGCATTACGTAATGGTAAACAATATTAAATATGATTTTAAAAAAAACATGATGTAAGTAACGACGACACTATGAAACATAATTCTATAAAAAATAAATAAATTTATTAATAATACTTAGGTTATTATTGTAGATATTAAGTTAGGAACAAACTCTCTGAAATTTCTGTAAGTGGAGGTCTTGAAGCCTTTCTTCCAGCCCTCTTAATGGATAAATCCACTAAAGGCGCATCAGTTACTATCATATTCGATTGCGTACCTATATTATAATTATCTTGAGTTAGTCGGACATGATTAGTAAGATGGTAATGTGCATTACCTAATGGTAACAAATAATGAATATAATTTTTAAAAACTGTATACATAATGTAATTAACCACTATAATACTACACGTACGTGTATGAATCTCTCTTAGCGCTTGTCTTGTAGATGGTCTTCCAACAGGTCTTTTAGAAGTTATCAAATCATTAACCACACCTGAAAATCAAATAAATATACACAATTTAAAGTTGGAATAAGAACAAAAATCAAAAACAAAATTATGTATTGTATTGTAGACATTAAGGGAGTAACACACTTTCCGTGCATGGAACTGTTGAAGCCTTTCTTCCAACCTTTCTAACGGAAATGTCAAGAAAAGGTGTGTCATGCAAGCCAATATGTGAATGTCTTTGAGGAGGTGATAACAAATTTTCATTTCCTTTAGCTTTCCTCTTGTTGTTATTCGTCGGTGAAATTGCTTTATATATGAAAGTAAATTCAAACATAAACAATATTCCAATCGAATATCAAAAAACCTACCTATTAGATGTAATTTTCTAATGTTAAAAAACAAAACAAATAAAGAAAATTATAAACAATTAATAAACTCCATACCTTGATTCACCGACGTGCCACAATTCTCTTTATCTTGTGTTTTTTTCATGGAGATGATAACTCAATATACTGGTTGTTGTGTAGAAATGTATTTGATCGATCTAAAGTTTTGTTAATATAAAAAAAACTCAAAAAAAAGGAAAGAAATGGAATTAGCACATTAAATTCACATATATAAATGGTATAATGTATTTTAAGAAATTAGTTTCCTAATATCATGCAAAGTCAAATGCATTTAAAAAAAAAAAATAATTTTTAGATAATGTGTGAATATAAATATGTAATTATACTGAATAAATATTTAAGTAAAAGTAAATAAAATAAAAATAATTTATGGATATAAAATCTTCTAAAGAATTTGCTTCAAAAAATCTTTGACTCTACTAACTACTTGTATAGGACCTACACAATCTATTTTCTTGGTTCCTTCTTCTACACCTCGAGACGTGCATTCACTCCAACTGAAGGTATCCTACAGAAAGGTAATCATTCTTCTGACCTAATCATTCATCTTAACGTCATCAACAAAACTTGAAGATCTGAGTTTATACTGTGCTCTTTAAGTTTTTGTTTATGAATAATAAAAGATTTGATTGCTAAACAGTTGATCAAACAAATATGGTGGTTGTAAAACCATTTTTAGGTAAGCATAATTTTGAATCGATCCTGGATTTCATGTGATAAATAATGAAGACAAAGGTATATTCACATACAACCTCATCATAGGTTGCTTGTGTTGTTATTAGTAATGTGTTATTTACACTAACAATATGGTTGAAGTTAGGTAATTTGTATCTTTTAAGGTTGTTAAATTAAGTAAGATCATACCATCGAATAGAATAAGGGTTCCAATTTTTTGTTACTTATTTTGTTATCAGGAAGGTTTTCCAATATTATTAGATCTATGGTTGCATGTGTTGTTGTTAGTAAGGAAGATATGACATCAAACATGCTTTAGCTTTAGGTAGTTTATATGTATTAAGGTTGTTAGGACAATGAAGATCAAATTAACTGTTAGAGTAGGGCTATAACAATTTTGATATACCTTTGTTAGTTACTATGGTTTTGCGATAGACTTTGATCAAAGGTTGCATGTGTTGTTGTTAGTAAGACCGATATGACATCGAATATGCTTTAAGTTAGCTACTTTGTATGTATTAAGGTTGTTAGGTCAACGAAGATTAGATTATATGTTACAATAGGGCTATATCAAATCTCATATACTTTTGTTAGTTAGTATGGTTTTGCGATACACTTTGATCAAAGGTTGCATGTGTTGTTGTTAGCAAGGAATATATGACATAAAAAATGATTTAACTTAGGTAATTTGTATGTAGTAAGGTTGTTACGTGAATGAAGTTCATGTTATCTTTTGTTAATAGGGCTATATCAAAATTGATATACCTTTGTTAATTAACATGGTTTTGCGATATACTTGTACGTGTAGGAAAAAATGTGTATCGAATTTGTTGTGCTGCAAAATGAGGACCGCTTTTCGGAATACCAGGTAGGTTATAAATTCATTTGCCTTTGTTTCAACGTATAATGTTGAATGTTCTTATATTTCCACACATTTTAAATTTGTTGTAGAATTTACCGGAAGTTTACAATCTGGAAGGATACAACGGTAATCCGCACATATACATCATATCCGCAGATGGATATCGTTTCAAAGTTGAGTTAGTCAGGCCTTGCAACGGTCCATGGTACTTAACAGGACCAAAATGGACATTATTTTGCAACCGAATCTTGAATGAAGATGTACACATGCTTCACTTTATAGAAGAAGGCAATGACTGTTTCTACGTTACTGGGTATCTGAGCAATGGAAGGAAAGTAGCGAGTTATGCTGGAAACAGAGCTACTTTCTCACGGTTCAAGTCCAATGTGTTGCCAGACCCTCGTTTGCCTCAGGTATTCAATTTGAGATTAATTAAAATTGGAATTCATAAAGTAGACAGATAAATTTAATATAAGTTTTTGTATAACAAGTTGAAACAATCTTCATGGTATGCATTACTACAGGTAATTCCTGCTGAATTACTGCCGGTGTTGGGGGAGGTTGATGTGATTATTATTAGGGCAAATGGAGTGGATTACGAGTGTCATGTTCGCCGTATTGCTGCAATACTGAATGGCGGTACCTTATTTTACCGCTTGTTGGGCAATACCTGGAACACAGTGGTTGAAGCTTTAGGTCTGGAGGCTGGAACAACATGTGTTTTCACCAAAAATAGGGGAAACAGAGTTTGGTTGGATGCTTTTAACCATGAAGGGAGCATGATAACATATGTTGTTTTCAAAGGAGTGGCAACACTAAGAAGGCAGCAACTACCATTGGAATGGCACGAAGAGAGTAAGTATTTTGTGTTTGTATTAATATTATTTGTTTTTTGCCGTTTAAAAAATATAACTTCTTAAGTATTGTGTGCTAAAATAGATTGTTAATATATAATTCTGATTTGTAGAGTATGATAGAATGAAGCATGTATGTTACTGGCCATTCCACATGGATCATTTCCAGGAAGAGCATAGGAGTTTTTACAAAACCTACGCCCAAATCCAGTGCAAGAATAGACTAGTAATTTAGTTTCATGTTAAGCCTTAGTAATGCCTTATTGATTACATATTTTTCAAATTTACTAACTGAAAGTATAAATATTATAGGCAATACCTGCGAAATTCCTAGCCACTCACCCAATGCACATGTACAATAAGGCACTTCTGATACACCAGGAATATCGAGATGAGTTTAAAGTGAAGATGGAGCCTCACAAAGAAAAACCATACAGAACAAATCATGTGAATATATTTGGGCGATGGAAGCTGCTGGCAGTTGGTTGCCGATTTGAATACTCAAAGGTTATCCGATTCAAGTACGTGGGAAATGGAGAAGACTTGGATGCTGAAGATGGTGAGAACCCTCAATTCCCAATATTCCATCTATGCTAAGCTTTAGGCTATTTCAAGCTGTTGGTTATTCATGGACAAGAAGTAAACAATGTACATTTATGGTGCCTTTTGTGGTTTATCTCAAACAATTTCCAGGTTTCTTATGGTAATGTGTAGCTTAAGATCGTAAAATTGTTTATTATGCTTTGTAACTAACGTTAGATATCTGGAATGCACATATGTGCAGGATAAACAAAACATAGTAATTTTGGTATGGTAAGATGTTTTTATTCTATGCTGAGATGGTGTTTGCAAATATTATTTTGTTAGTTATGGATTAAAAGATTGTACAATAATGTGTACATGCAATAAACATAATAAAGTAGAAATAAAGGAATCATAATGATAGTGTAAAAATACAATTGATTTAGCAATGAAACTTAATAACGAAATTAAAGAAACATAATCTTTTAAAACCATGTTATTCCGGAAACATTCATAAAGCGTAAAAATAAATTTAACAATCAAACGTCGTCATCTTCATCATCAGTAGAATCATAACCTAAAGATTGGTCATCAACAAAATCGTCCGAACCATCTCCATCAGATACAGATGGTACTTCATAGCTGCCCTCATCTTGTAAATCTTCTTCGGCTTCATCATCAATGTATGTCTTAATATTATCAAATTCGCGCAAAGGTTGATCTAAATCATTTATATTAACCCACACGCCATCATCACTAATGTTGTTCTTGTCATTAATATCGTCATTTGATTCTTCATCAATTAGAGCAAAATTCTTGTTTTTGTATTCTAAAGATTCTTGTTCGTCAACATTCTTTGGTTCATTAAAAGTTTGCACAGAATCAATAGGATGAATAATGAATTCATCATCCTCTTTACTAACAACTTTAAATTTTGGTGCTACTAACTTATCAAATGATTTAAAATCATTGGTATGTTGAGCAATGTTGTCCTCTTCAGGATCATTAATCAAATGATCCAAAACTTTTCCTGCATAGTTGGTTTGTGTATTTATGTTGTTGCGCTTAAACCGAATAGGTCTTTCTTCATCAAATTCCTAAGATGATATAGAAATTAGATTCAAAAATGTTAAAAGCAAATAAAATTACTCTTAATACCTATAAAAAATGAACAATATACAAACATTATTAATGAAATAATCATCAAATAAAACATTAACTTAATTAATGACATACCAATTTGTTTTTATCAACGTCGCCTTCTTCAGATTGATTAACCAAATGGTCGATAACTTTTCTTCTAGAGTTAGTTTGTGTAGCATTGCGATTGCGCTTAAACCGAATAGGGGTTTCATCATCAGATTCCTAACATAAAATCGTAATTAAATAACAAAAAATGAACACTATATATGTAAAAATAAAATTGTTTAAAAAACATAATACATGCATTAGCAAAAATGTATTCATTAAATAAAAGTTAACATGAATTCATAACATTACCAATTTGTCTTGATTTTCAAATTGGTCTTGTATTTTATGGTTTTGTCGTGTTGGTAATACATCATCATCATCATCATCCGACAAAACAACATGAACAACATTATTTTCCGCAAAAGCAATATCCTTTATACATCTTTTGCGTTTGTTGGAGAAAGAGACGTCCTGAAAAGTTATAAGCATAAGTTAATATCGTAATATAACTTTATTGATAATGTGTAATAGTTAATGTTTAAAAAATACCACTTCATCATCCGATAAGATGATCACGGGTGAGTTTTTGTTTGTTAAATTGGTTGGTGTTGTTGATATTTCTTCCTTGTTTGTAACCTAAATAAATGAAATTACAATACGTTATCAACAACTAATCATAAAATTATATGCTAAGAATATATAATGTTTATCTCTTGGAATGTGTCACACCCCCAAATTACCTGTTTTACAGCGGAATGGAATACCTTGGGGAGGACTGTCATAGCATTGAAGTTACAGTTATATTGAACGACCTAAAGTGTCGTTTTGAAAATATCGTTTGATTAAGTAAAATAATCAGAGTTTACAAAACATAGATCCCAATAGATTACCAAAGTACCAAAATGAGTTTGTTACAATTAAACGATAGTTAAGTGCATAAAATATATGTGAGACGCGTCGTCATCGCGACTCTATGATAAGTCCACATGCATGCCATGAAGTGAATGCCTTAGATACCTGAGATAAAACATACTAAAAGTGTCAACACAATGGTTGAGTGAGTTCATAGAGTTTTTTTAACAAGTAAAGCTTTTAAAGAACGCTCATGCAACAAAGGCAAAGTTTTGGTCATTTAGAATACTCCATAAAGCAAAGGCATTGCAAATCCACTCAGTTCCAAGTTCCGCCCATACAAAACTTGCAACCTGTGTGTTCACAACCCACGGCCAAAAGTAGTATGTCTAGAAGTCAAGTGCACGCTATCATAAGAGTTCACAAAGCAAAGTCATTGTAAATCCACTCAGTTCCAAGTTCCGCCCATACAAAACTTGCAACCTGTGTGTTCACAACCCATTGCACAAAATATAGTGTGTCTAGTGGTCGAGTATACGCTGTCATAATAGTTCACAATATAGCACCACGTATATAATAATGTATGCCAGGCAAAGCCCCTAGAATAAATAATATGCGTTCCGTAACATAGTGAACGAGAGGTTGGCCAACCTCTAATAGCGCTATCCATACTACCTACTAATAGGAGACTAAAAATGCGAATGTACGAACAGTACATCATAAAACTATTATATACAATTAAGAACACTCCGAACATGGGAGAATTTACATTGAAAATGCTCCGTTCCCATAGGGAGACATTCTGCTCCGGACCGGGGAGGCTTTAGGTTGCTCCGAACAAGGGAGACTTTATAGTGATGCTCCGAACATGGGAGACTTTATAGTGATGCTCCGATCATGGGAGACTTTAGGTCAAGGTTATAGCACGTACGGTTCAATAAGTTCATACAAGTCATAAGTTCGTATTTAAGTTCAAGGGTTCCATTCAAAAGTTCGTAATTAAGTTCAAGTGTTCCATTAAAAAGTTCATAATTAAGTTGAAGAGTTTAAGTCGAGTTCAAAAGTTCAAAACAGTCAAAGAGCTCAAAACATATCATAAGGTTCAAAATAGTTAAAGGGTTCAATATTATGTCAAACAAGTTCAAAATAGTCAAAGGGTTCAATATAAAGTCAAACAAGTTCAAAATAGTCAAATGGTTCAATATTACGTCAAACATGTTCAAAATAGTCAAATGTTCAATATTAAGTTATAAGAGATTAATTAAATGTCAAAATGTTTTAAATCAAGTTAAAGTGTTCAAATCTATGCCAATATGTTCCTATCAAGTTAAAAGAGTTCAAATATATATGTCGAAGGGCTCAAAATCACGGAAAGTGGTTCAAATAATAGTGTTCATAACATAGTGATCAATTTAGTTCGGGCACAATCTACTTACTAGCATAAGTCGTGGAACAAGAGTTATTTAAGTTCATATAAGTGTAAAGTAAAAGCAAGTATTTGAGCATGTATCTCCCCCAAAGAGTTTATAAAATAATTAAACGAGTAAAAGTGGGGCTACGAACTCACCTGATGCAATGGTTATGATAACAAAAGTAGATACACTAGAGGTGCGATCTCTATCCGCAACCTAATATGAATGATGTGTCATAATGTAAGTTATGAAACAATGTCGTGCATGCAAACTCATATGATATTCATACCACTTGTACATTTTTGAAAATGAAGTTTATCGTCGAAATACACGTTTATGACATCTCGTCATATTATAAAATACTTTACAAGTACTTACGTTGAAACAACATCCTACGATAGTCGTTTAGTGATTTATTAAGAAATTATAGTTTTTCGTCGTAAAACAATATGATTTGACAATTCATGAAAGTGACTAAATGGCCTCGAAAAGCTAGTCGTAAAATAGTGAATATCGAGTGTTAGGAAACAAACTCAACTGTTTTGGAATGTTTGTAACATTATCTCAAAGTCCTAGCTTTTAAATTTTTATAATAGAGGTCTCGATCATAGAGAAAAACATAAGTAAAGTAGGGTACTTGTACCAAAAATATTGTTTAAGGGTAGTTTTCGGCAAAGTTTGAGTGACCGTATTTTATTCGTTACAACTCCGTTTGACGAACGGTTGAACATTTTGGAAAATAGGCTAGGTGAACTTACTTTTACTAGAAGACATCGTTTTCTAAAAAGTACTCTATCGATGTTAAAAACGACTCCCAACATGGTCTCCAGCGACAACTAGTTTTGGCTATTAGAAAATATATTAGTGTTCTACTTGTGAAAATAGTTACGTCAACCTTATTTAAACGCGTGTAATTTAGTCGTTATAAGTCCGTTTTCTACGTTTTATATGTCCTTAGCTTCGTGTTAAAGTATACTAATATATTTTTGATAAATCGACTCATTTAGATAACGCTTAAGACTCATTTTTGACCCTTACAAAATCTGGACAGCAGGCTGTTTTCCGGAAAAATATAGTTTTCGTCGTTAAACTTGAAAATAGCATAACTTCTTCGTTATAAATCCGTTTTAACCCGTTCAAGCGACCATGTTTTCGTTTTAAAGTATATTTTCTGAATATCTAGCCCAAAATATTTTGTAAACTTTCGAAATTTCCAGACTTAGCAAAAATGATCAGACCCTTATTTATAGTTGTCGAAAGTGATTTTTCTCGCGTAATACTTATTCTAACCACTTCAAATCAACGCCAAAGATATTCTAAACCTACCATACACCTTATTCGGGTGTCATGGGTTCCTAGACATCATCAAAAATGATATGTTTCAAGGGATAATTATAGGATGATATATATTCATTATAAGTACTTAAAAACAAATAAAGTGGTATAGATAATCATATAACTTGCATGTTTTCTTCAAGCATGATACAAATGACCAAAGTATGAATATGGAAGAATAAAAATGATCATGAAATGCTTACTAGTGTAGTGATGAGGTTTAAAGAACAAGGTTTTTCCTAATTACCCTAGGTTTTTATTTCAAAACCTTGATTAAGAGTATACTAGGGTTAATATTTTAGCTTGATCTTGCAAAATTTTTGGTTCCTTCTTGGTTCTTCTCTATGGCCGGTTCATAAGAGATGGAAATGAGAGAGGATATCTTTTTTTTTTACACCTTAGATATTATTGTATGTATGTGTTATGTGTATATAATTAATAATATCACAAGTATAATATCTATACATGCTTATGTGTATAGCTAGATAAGATTTTTGTATATAATTGGTGTTGAGTCATGCATCTTGTCGACAATAATGAAAAAGAAAATGAGATGATGCATTTTGTTTAAGTAATGTATAAATGTTTAAGTAATATTTGGTAATTTGTAAGTTTAAATAAGCATTTAGGGTAGCGTTAGCTATAAATAAATCTTAACGGAACAAAATAAAATATTTCGAAGTCGTAAAAATTATAAAAATACATTTCTTACAAAAATTTAGTGAAATAATAATTATCGAGTAGTATTTACGAAAACCGTCGTAATTATATAAATATAACAATTTATATACAAAATAAATTTAAAACACCGGGTAAACTAGTAATATTATTTTTATGGTCTTAAAATGAGTATAAAAATATATTAGGACAATTTTTGGAAGTGTCGGATCAATTATTCAAAATAAATGATTATGCGATAGCGTTTATTTAATAGGAAAATGTACGTTAATGAACTATGCAAACTCATGCATGAACTAATATGCAGATAATGGTCGTAAATATAAATTTTTCTCCGGGGATGAATAGTGTTTTGTGAATAGTAAAATTTTGAAATAACTTCTCAAAATATCAACTCGACTTCAAAAACGATGAATAGTAATATGATGAATAGTAACCGATGAATAGTAAATTCCCGAGATGAATAGTAAATTTGAAAAATGACCGGAAATTGAGAATTGTGACATAATGAACCATTGATTATTGAAGAATTGATTTCTATGAGATGAAAAAACAAAATTTGTTTTACGTTTATTGTGTTAGAGTTTATATAAGTTATGAAACGTTAGATATTTTAGGAAAATATATTGTTTTTAAAAATTTTAAAGTGAAGATTGAATGATATAATTTTTTTTAAATCAAAAGTTTGTTACCAATTTTAAAATACCGAAAACAGGAAATGATTTGAGTTTTTTTTTTTTTTTTTTTTTTTTTTTTAAATTTAAGAAGATTCAAACATAACTTCTAAGAGATAAAGTTTTGTTTTTTAAAAATTTGCATCAATGTAAAAGATGTTTCCAAGAATATTAGGATGGTATTGCATATGTAAATACTGAATTGGTGTTGTCATGACGATTGAAACATCTATTATTTTGTTCAACATAGTTTTCTTAAATGTCTTATTAAATGTTGTAAAACATCTAAAGAACACTGAATCAAATGGTAACTAAAAATCAACACAATTAAAACGCAAAAAAGTAGCAACATTCAGTAACAAAATCCATCTCCATGATACTTATAAAAATAACAATTGCTTTCATAAGAAAGCAAACATATTGTTTGAAAGAAATTATTCAAAATAAAAAATTGTTCTTGCAAAATGCATAATGCCAAACAAAGAAACAAAATGATATGAACCATGGAGTGGTTGAGCTGGTTATCATCTTCAGGTTCAATCTTCACTTTGAACCAATTATTGGGTAGTCTGTATGCCTTCTTCACCATCGGGTTCATTGTCAATATCTTCCACATCAACAAACACACGTTGCTTCTTTTCTGCACTGCTTGATGATTCCCCTGTATCAGGAGTTGACTGCAAATCAATGGCACGGCCCTTCTTTGAACCGAAACTTGATCCACTCCAAGATGCATCACTATGTCCAGTAGGTGACTGCAAATCCAACACGCGGCTTAAACTTGCATCAGACATTGTTACCTTCTTTATAAGAGTAGAAGGTGTGGTGAATTCCTGAGTTTGCACTTGATAAACAACATACATTAATAAATGTATGTCGGCACTAAAAAGTTGAATGTTTGTAATAATTGAATATGTTGTATGATAATTTACCTCATCAGGGACATCATCAATTACGTCTTCATCTAAAAACTCTTTCTTAAAATGGTTGATAAATTCAACATTGTCAGAAAAACCGTCACACCGGTATGTGTGATTGTTGAAGTTGACATTGTACTCAGAGAAGTAGATCTTAAAGAGACATTTCCTACTATCTTGTCCAACTCCTGCGGCCAGTATTCATCTGGATCCATACCATGCTTCTCCATCAGTTCCCATGCAGTATGCCTAGTAAGCTTGTAAAAGTTGTTGTTAAAAATAACTAGAGCAGATCCCGACTCATCAATCAGCCTTACAATGACCTTAAACCTTTGATAAGAAAATTAACAAAAACATAAGATTACATACATTAAAAGACAATGGATAGTCTTTGTTAATGGTTGTTACCTGGATGCAGCCTGGACAGATCCATGATCCTCGCAAATAAAAGCAGGTTTGCGATTCCTTCCCTGTTCAACATGAACTCTTTTGTTACACTCTTTGCATGCGGTGTAGGCCCAACCATGCTCTTTGTGGACCCTGTTTATTGTTGCCAAAACAATACAATGTGAATCCTGTATTTTATACTCCAAAATTAGTATATTGAATAACTGCAAACACGTTACATACAGTTTCTGAATATTTAATAACCAAAATCAGTAACATACCGGTTCACACTCACGAATCGATCCAACAATCTTTTTCACACAACCATGAAAAAACTCTGATATGGTTTGAACCTTAACCTCTGGCGAGAAAACCGCAATCTTCAACTGATCAGCTTGAAACCCCTCACGCTGTTGAACCCTAAAATACATTACAAAAACCGAAAATAATATTTGTGTTACTAACAATGAAATATTCGATCGTTGAAGTAAATGAGTTAACAAACAGATAATAAGCTTGTTTTGAATGCCACAATCTCTGGTATATCACGATTGATATATATCTTTGAACCAAATAGAGCATTGTGAATAGCGGCAGTGCCTGGTATGTAAAAATTTTAAGACATATAGTTAAAAAATGAATGAATTACGAAATGATCAATTGCCTGCTAATTAGTTAGTATATTCAATATTTGAAATGAAGAATAATGCACTTACCGTCCCAATACTTCACTTTCCCAAGCTGAAGTATAACTACCAAATGATCAATTGCGGCACGCGTACTTGAATATGGATCCTACATGCTCGCCCATTGGTCCTAGAAAGTCAAGTTCAAACGATTGGACCTGTAATTTATGTGAAATATAGGATAGTTAAATAAATACAAAAATAAATCAGTAACATTAAAATGTTAAAAAAATTAAATATCATTGCTAAATGTATACTTACTCAGCATCCTCAACGACAACTGTTCTACGAAACTTTTTACCAGCAGCAGACATAACAAGAACGCTCTCCTCGATACCAATTACGGAACCAATGATATCTATTTACATAATTCATGAATAAAATTAGAAAACAATATTAGTATCATTTTTAATCAGGGAAAATAAAATTGATATTATTCGTAATGGATCAAGTACGTACCAACAACATCATTGTCATAGTACTGGTGATGTTCAGGATCATGTAAATGACTATATGGTTCAAAAATAAAACCATATGTGTTGGTATCAAAAGGTTCCGTACGTGTGACAATTGTTGTCCTGTAGAAACTTATTTTGAAACGATGTGGTAGCAAAGGAAGTTTCCCACCATTCTCAGCTATACCAAAATTGGAAATGATGTAACATTTTCCCTCTTCGAACAACGGCTCGAATTTGAACATAAACTCCTTCTTGATATACACCTGGATCCTTGTGTTGTGAATTACAAATAAGATATGATTAATAAAAACATCAAAAAGTATTATGAATCTACTGCATACATAAAAAAGAGGATAGTGTACATACATCTGCGTCTTGTAGTACCAAATCAAGGCTGTATGGATCGTAGGCAGCATTCATTTTGTGCGAATGCCAAATTGATATACATCTTCCTTGCACAGATATGTCATCGTTCATAGGATTAACATCTTTGATAGGTGTTATTTTCCTATCCTCGCCATTACTTGACATATAGTAACACAGATGAACGCATATTAATAAACCTACAATTCTAATGGTTTTATAAAAGAAACTACATATGCGTTTGAGACACAAAAACATATTCAAACAATGTTTAACATAATGGATGTTTAACATAATCAAATAAACTGCACATAAACATAATACACATCATACCTAAAAACATCATACAAAAATAAACATAATGCACATACATTTAAATAAAGAGAATACATAATAAACAGGATAAACACATATTCAAATAAGGATTTACAACTATAACATCATAACTAAAAACATTATGTCAATAAACATCTTACGTGAAAAAGAGGCATTAAACAGAATAGTAAATACAAATATGATTTGGTAACAAATTATAAACAATGGAACAAAAAAAATGTATAACCTCCTGATCCTCTAGAATTGCTAGAACCACCAAAACTCTTAGATCCGCCAAAACCTCCAGAGCCTCCAAAACCTCCAGTTTTACGAAAACTGCCACTTGGTTCGGTTGGAATTTTTTGGTATCCCATGTTACCACTCTTTCTAAAACCTTTATTCATAACTGCCTTTTTGATATGTTCAGTATATGTGGATTGATTGATGTGGTGTTAGATGATTTTGTAGATATTTATAGATATAAATTAGGGTTTTGAATGTGGCATTGAGAAATATGTAAACAAATTTTTCAAAATCAATTTCATCCGTGATTTTTGTGATATGGAGCACAATTTGAATTTGGAACATATTGATTGAGATATGAATAGTTGACTGAGATTCAAAATGGTTTCAAAAATTGTGAGAGAATTGAGGAGTTAAATGATTCAGTTTCAGAGAATAGCTAAGATTTTGGGGAGGATTTGAATCGTTTTGTCCAGTCGTTGTTATCAATTTTGTTTTTCAATGTGTTCTCACAAAAACCAAGCTGCTCTAGTGGTAGGAGTGTTGTAAGATGTTCCAACTGACCAAGGTTCGAATCTACATTGTGCCATAATTTTTTTAACAAACACCACACGACACAGCAGCTGAGTTGGCATTGCAAGTGCCAAGTGGCATTGAGGTGGCATTTATATGTGCCAAGTGGCATTGAGGTGACATTTCCATGTCATTGTACATGCTTTCAAGCTTCAAGTACAACTCGTACTTAGCCTCATATATAAGTAAAGATATATATATATATATATATATATATATATATATATATATATATATATATATATATATATATATATATATATATATAAAAGTTTAGTTAAATATCGATGCAATATCTCTCGTTATGAACACTAGGTTGTCAAAATACTCGTTTTTATAAAGTCGTTATAAGTTTACAAGTTTTCTAAACATTTTCCCAAATTTACAAATTTACCATCAAGTTATAAAATGTACAAGTTTGGCCCCTCAACTTTGGAAAAATGACAAGTTGTACCCAAAAGTATTTCGTACTCAAAATTTCCAGAATTGACAATTTTAGTCCCTCATCAAAACTGTTTTGACAACATTATTCCAAAAGTTACATTTTTACATATTTGGTCCCTCAAGTTTCAACATTTATATTTTTAACCCAAAACTTTTATTCACCTTTTAAAATAAGTTTGCCATATTTACAAAACCTACCCTAGGATTTTTTCAGACATGCGTTAAATGTACAAAACAACCCTTTAACTTTCCATAATCTACATATTTAACCCGAAAACAAGTTGTCAGTGGACTGGATCTGTACTAAATCAAGTAATGAGATGATTCCCTACACAAATGAAAGTAAACCGTTAGCCTTACCGTGAGGACGGACTCCACAATTAAGCTCCGACGTAAGAGTAAGTACTCATGTTTGTCAGAGAATATTAGAATGTGTGTATTAGTGTGTATGAGAAAGTCATACCTTGTAAGAGAATTAGAGAGTTCCTTTTATAGGCGAGTCTAATGTTAGGGTTTTCTAGTATTTCGCTTATAATTGTTAGTGGCCGGAGTGGGACCCTTGTCGGGCAAGGTTCCGCAGTAATCGTAGTTGCGGACATAGATCACCTTCCGCGGTCATGTGTCTGATCCGCTAGGTGCTCTGCGTGCGTCTTTATGTCTGGACCGTAGCCAATTTGTTATTGGGCTTACTGGTGATCCAGTACTTGTGGTTGTTTTACTTTGTTGGGCCTGGGCCCAAAGTGCGTATAACACGAGCTCAGCCCAATATGCCTGTTGTACGTGCTATACATCATCAAGTAGAAACCTTGAAAAATACTTGAGTTGTTCAATGCGTTCTCGCTTGGGAGGAAAATTAAAAAAAATACACAAATAGGAACGGAATTAGGACCAATTATGATCGGATGAACAATTTTTTTTACCATTATATAACAAAGTTAAAAAGTGAATGAAAACGAAGAATTCATTAAAACGATAAACACATTTCGATAGACCGGGTGAATTTAAGATGCATTTAGGAAAAACTATATTTTTTTTGAAAATTAACACTACATTGAAAAAATCTATGTGGTTTCTGGAAATCCGCGGGAACCTTTGGTTCCGTCCCTGTACACAAACATGAACCATCATGAGTTGCATTGAGTATGACGAAGAGTAAATGGTATGTTTAGCAAAATGGTTTGGGGCTGGGGTTGGAGCTAGAGCCTAGAGCTGTGGCTGTGGCTTATATTATAAGCCGAAAATAGAATTTTTATTTTATAAACTTGTTTGGCAAATTAGTTTAAGTTAGGGCCTATTATTTTAAAATTACTAAAAAGGACATATAATTAAATTAACATATGTATATATTAGATATTTTTGTGAGTAATTAAGTAATTTAACATACTATAAGCCCGGTCTAAAAATTTTAGCCTCATTTTTGAGGTTGGAGCTTATAACTTCAAAAGCCCGAGGCTAATAATATAAGCCTTTTGCCAAACGATGTTTATTTTTGGGCTGGTGTTTATTTTTAAAATTTAAACCCCGTAAACTTTGTATAAGCCCCTCCCAAACACACCATTACTCTAATTAACAATTTGCAGGGTATCTTAATTTTTGGGTGCTTACCTAAAAGCTTCAAAGATGAGGTGTGATAATCATGAATAATGAGTGGAAAACATACGTGACATTGTGATTTGTGAATAACAAAAGGTTGCTTTTTTATGATTGGTCATTTCCTTGACAAAATCACGCCTTGTATGGTCAACTTAAATTCGTAATTATCGTAAAAATAAATTAAATATTTGAACATTTAATTTACTTTAGACTGAGATTTTTAATGTGTCATCTTTTCTTATTATGACATGTTAATGTCCAATTGCAAATTCATTTAAAGGTTGTAATTACAGTGAGAAACCTACAGATATAGCTAGATAAAACTTGACAAGGTTTTCAACTAGATGGATCGAACTCAAGTTATTGATAAAAACTAAAGACTAGTAGTTTGTAAATTATTTGTAACAATGGCGGGTGTCAAAAGGCTGGTGTCAAATTACACCCGAGGTTAAGGTGTTCCCGTCAATCTATATTTTTTTATGGATCGAACTCAAGTTATAAGATATAATGCAATTGGTTATCTAAACATATTACTCATTTAAACATTTTCTCATCTAAATATTTTTTTTTCGTAAAAAATATGTGTACACATGTATATAATTGTTAAAGGGACAAATTTTAGGGCCTATAAAATTTTTAAAGTCTTGAACGATCGCTCATCTTACACACTCTAAAAACGGCCCCGTATTTATTAATCTCTTGCCTTGATAAGAATCTAAAAGGAAAGATGTATAAAAATTTAGGGGGAATTGCATATATATCCTTCCAAAAACCTAAAATTGCGTATGTATCATACTTAAATCTATAATTGCGTATATATCCTTTCTAACTCCAAATAATTTTTTTAGTGTATTTAAAACCATAAAAATACATCATGATTATAATCTAAACTAAAAGGTCTATTGTACCCTTGTCAACAAGATCATAAAGAGGCTCCCTTCATCAGTTTCTTTGTCATGTAATTGTGCTCATGACTTTAACAAAAAATAGTATTCTGAAAACTAATTTGATTCATCTTCACTTGCTTAGAATCCTAAAGATTATGAACCAAATAATGCACTAGTATGAGGATTATATATGATGCATCTAACCGAACAAAAAAGCAGTGCCATTATATTAGTTAGAGAAAAAACAATGAACTATGAATCTAGAAATAGAATAATTATAGATGCAATTATAGACGCAATTGGTTACCCAAACATCACTAAACCCAACAAATCTGATGATATCTTAACGATTAAGTTACATAAATTACTAACTCGCCAAAACGAAGAGATTCGATCCAGTTAGGAATGGATAACTATCTTAATTATGTGTGTAATTCTCACTGGTTTTAGAAGAAGAGAGATTGGAATTTATATGAAGACTTATGTTTTCTTGCAAGGGTATACTTGACATTTTATGTATAAATTATAGTTATCATATATTTTTAGATTTTAAATATCTATAAAATACTTATTTGTATATATATGTCATTTTATAGGTTTAGAAAGGATATATACGCAATTATAAGTTTAAGTCGGATATATATGCAATTAGTAGTGTTTGGAGGGATATATACGCAATTCCTCCAAAAAATTTATTTTGCATCGTAACAAGATATAATTTGAATGGACCTAAAATATAAAGCCTGGTCCAGGCCCAAATAAATGAACAACCGACCCAATTCTACTGACTTCTTGAATCTTTGTTTGGCAAACACAAAAACAAACATATATAATCATCTGGCGCCTTTGTAAAACTACTTGCAACTTCATTGTAACCCAATGATACTCTAACCCACCTCCCACCGTCTCATCCGCCACCTTCTACCACTCAGCCGCCACCTCTCACCACTCAGCCGCCGCCGCAAAAAGGTAAGATTTTATTTTTTATGGTTAAGTACGAATTTAAAGAAGAAATTGCTTTTTATGTGGGTTATAGTTAATGGGTGTTGATTGTTTGAAGTTTTTGTGTTCTGGGTTTGCTTTATTTGTTATGTTTACGACTATTGTTGTTATGTGAAAATATATGTCTCATAAGTTTCTTTTGATGATTTGGGTAACATGATGTTAAATAGTACTAATTTGTCTACAACTTTATTGATGTTCAGTTTCTTAGGCATAAGTTGTTTAAATGAGCTTATTAGCTTTTTCATAGGCATGGGTTCACGCGCCCTGATAAGTAATAAATTTGAAATCACACACCCTATAATGTTATCTGATACCAACTCGACACGTTTGTTGTTTAAGATGCAGCGAGTTGTGAGTAGCAACACACCGCCGATGCAAAGAAAATTTGAAAATGTATTGGTTGTAGACTTCTGAAAATTTGCAAAAGCGGTCAGGAAAATTCCCCATATAAAACCGGCAGCTAATTCCAACGAAATTTGATCTTAAGTTCTAGTCCAGGATCATATTCTAAAATTCCACAGGATTAGGTACCTGGATTATAGCTTTCGTTTCTTTGCTCACTAGGCACAGATAGAAGATTATTTAGCCTTTCTTTTTTGCAAGTTAACTAGTTATGAAACTCGAGCAACGTATCTTTTGTATATTCTTTCTTTTCAGATTTCCTTTTATAGATAGCGAAGAGTTTCCACATATTTTCAATGGATCGTATGAATGAAATGGCAAACATGCTAAAGTATAATTATAGCATAGGAGGAATGGACCTTTACTCGTTTCAAAATGGTTAGCTTGTTAAATACCATCGTGGTCACCAAGTTTATATAAATGTAATCACGAATCAGCAAGATTTTCCTAGGTTAATCAGCTGACATCACGGGAACTTTATAGAGATTAGATATTAGCAAAACTGTCTAGTTAATTCATACTGCATTATAGTATGTGTCTCTTACCTCTTGTTTAGATATGTGGTTCAAGTATATTCATTGTGGGATGGTAGACCACATTCTGTTGCATACATTTCTCGAGTAACAATTAAGGAGTCTATGGTGAACTCAAGATTTCATTCTGTTCCATCATCCATGACCACTTCAAATTCTGGATCATGTTTCATGTGAAACTAGAGTCATTTTAGCTTGACATGATAGGGAAGATCTTTACCAATTTATAGAAACTTTAATAAGTCCATGAAATATTGCAACATGCTAAAGTATAATAATAACGGCCCTTGATCAATTTGGAATTGACATTTCGTAAGGAAATACAAGCAAAAAGTAGATATGTGTGTATGCAACCTTACTTGTCCAACTAGCAAATGCACCTGACCCGTTCAATCATATACTCCTATTAGTACAACTGGACTAGGAAACATGGCACTTTAAGTTTCACTGTGTTGAATTTGATTCTCGCATATTTTTTAATGCTGTAATTCACTAATTCATAGGTGGTTATGGATCTACCATATAGACTATGTACACCAGTGCAATCGTTTTGCCAGTAGGATACAGTTGAATGTTGTTGAGTCGCTCTAGTGAACCCATTTTATAGTGGAAAAACTCATTTGAAAAACCCTTTAGGTTACTTTTCTTTCCATTTTGCTTCTGCATAATGCGTGGGGCATTTTAGCACCTTCAGATGCATATGTTTCTCCAGGCACGCTTCACAGAACATCTGAACTTCTGCAGTGCTATTCACTTGTTTTCTAACTTCTTTCTTGTGATCATCAGTCTTGTCATCTTGTAGAGTTTGCATTGTAAGATTACATGCGCCAATGTTAGGCGGTCATAATCATAAGGCATGAAGGTGCACTTGAAAGTTAGCAACCTTCTTTGTATGAGTTGATATGTAACATGTGAATTTAGAGAAGTCCTTTTACTCATTGACCTCATCTTATATCTCCATTTGCCACATGCTTTTGATTGGTATACACTACGCCCGTATCATATCGTTTTTTCTTGGTACATTAATAGTATGATTGGTTATAGCGGTCTGTTTGTAAGATGGTCATGTTGTCCTCTTGTATAGCAGATTACACTGTATAACAGATTACACTGTTGTCCTCTTGTATAGCAGATTACACTGTTGAATCTGAAATTTGATTCCAGTTTTTTCTTTGTCAAAGTGTTTTGTAGTCTTGTCAATTAATCTGTTATACACAATATTGTGATTGTGTTTCTGTTCGTAGATAGGTTCAGATTAATCTGTTAAAAGATTTTGAGTGACACTCAAGATGTAAGTCACTGTCCTTCTTTATTACAACTAGTCATACATACATACATATATTAAAACACGTATATATCACCATGTATTTGAGTCATTATTACAACTTATCAAGTAATACCAAGTTTAAACATACAGGTATAGTTCTAAGTTTTAATCTTCTAATACAACTATAACTTTGTTTCTGTATCATTAATTAATTGCTTAAGCGTTGTCAATAGCGCGAATCACGCTTAAAAGTCAATAGAACCTGTTAATAATTGAAATATAAATTATTTACTGTCTTGTAATGTTTTTATTTATAATAATTACTGTCTTGTATACATGTCGATTATTATTTCGTGCTTTCAGCTGCTTTAGATATTAGATATTTAGGGTTTAGAATTCTAGATTATTTGATACAATAAAACCCAAACTGTAATTTGGTGATTTCGTATAGGTGCTTTTGGTCTCGGGTGGGTTAGGCATTGTCTAAAACCTGAAAGAACTAGTTCTAGGTAACTCCAATTTAAGTAACTCCTAAGGAATGAGTTACATGACTCGAAGCTCATGCTGCTAAGCTATTTATTTATTTTCTAGTTTACTTTTGTGTTGGTGGTTTTATGTGGTTTGGTTTTAGCTTTTTAGTTTGTGAATAAACATACGCAAAATTATATTTGTGCCTTTATTTGGTTTAGAATGTGATTATCAGGAATTTCCATTATCATACTGATATGTATCAAGAACCGTTTTCTTTCACGCATTGAAACTGTCTAGTATTTCAATATGATAAGCCAGTGACATAAATACTGATTCGGGATTGAAACCATCTTTTTTTTTTTGTAACGTTTCTAAATTTGGCTTTGGTTCTGTTTAACTTGTACAGAATTCAGTACCCCTTTTGAATGAAGAAATGGGAATTGTAGATTGTGTTTGGTGATAGGATGTGTTTCAAATATACAATTTAATCCCAAAAAACGGGGATCCTCCATGCCCATTGTAAGAGTCGGGCTTAGATACGGACTCTCTGTACATCAAAACCTTACTTCGCTTCCTGCTTTGTTTTTTGTAAAATATACAATCATCTTGGGGTTTCGGCTTTCTGAATCTGCCATTTTTTGTGTTCATCGAGGTCGTTTTATTAGGCTAGAGGTTATTTGAATATGCAATAAAATTAGTAAATCACATTCGTTAGAAATTAAGATGGCCTAGGGAAAGGGTCGGAAACGGTCTAGAGTTCAAACCTCACTGGTACACATTTGGGGACGGCTAGGGAAAGGGTCGGAAACGGTCACGGGGATACCTCGGTTAGGCCATATACATCCGAGTCAAACACTCACCCTCCCATGTAACCTCAACCGAGAATACCTTATCCGTTTATTCTTTAGAAATTAAAATTTTGGTTTAAACCCTTTTCTTCATATCAGAATTAAAAAATAGGAGTATCTAGTATTCTAGTGTTGCTTCAAACAACTGCAATGAATTGTTACAAGCTGTTTGTGATTGAGACGTCTAAATTCTAATAAAGTACCTCAAGTGTGTAGCTACTTGTGCCATATCCGAGGACCACTATGGCTAATGAAGATAATTCGTATTTTATAAGTAATACTTTAAAGACTTTGGATAGTATTCATTCAACCTTGAGTATGTTTAGATTAGTTGATATGTTTGCAAGAGCTTTTGTGAGGCTGGAAGTTTTATGATAGCTGTAAATGCTTGCTGTAACTTGCTACTATGAATGATATGGATTTGACTTTCATGTTCTCTCACACAATAAATTGTTATAGCTTGTGTAAGCTATTTGCTTAAGGTGACTTGATCAATCTTTTATCTATAAAAAAACCCATATTTAGTGTTATTTGAGTTTGCTCAACATTTTCAGTTGTTTTCTCCTTAGAATTTGAGTATTACAACTAATAGCTCTAAATGAAGCGGATATCGTGTTGGAATGTTTTTGTTTGCTGATGCTAAATGCTAATGCTAATGCTAATGCTGATATTTCCTGAGTTGCTGCTTAATTACATATTAGCAAGAGACTTTAGATGTTATCTAGATCAATTACATTGGAGTCTAGCAAGAATGATTGTTACTTAGATGGTGAGATCTTTATTGCATTCCCATTCCGAAAATACATCAGTCTTAGATGTGATACCCCAACCCACTGTTTAAATGATAAATCAAAATATTGGAGACGATGCATGCTCAAAGAATGTTCCAGGGGAAATGAGTATGTGGGCTTAAATTCGTATGCATTAAGTTCCATGTTAGCATTAGTGTAGGCTACTAATTTAATTAGCGGTTCTTTTCATTTACTGCACATCATGGAGCGGTTTCCACTATTCCGTGTTAGTTATTATTTTCTTTGCATTTAAGCATTAAAATGAAAAGGAAAACATAGATGATTACAAGCAAATTTGGTGTTGCTCTCACCCTAAGCAGAAGTGCAGAACATTTATCTCTTTATTATTTGAGCTTTGATTGGGGCCTATTAATAAACCATACAAACAGTTCTAGGTAGTCAGCGCAATCAAACCGATACCCACTGATCTTGACTCTAAACCAAACACACCACTTTTGTATCTATCTATTATCTAAAATCTTGCATTGATTTTGTTTTTACATATGCAGAGATATCGCTGCGGACAGAGCCTTGCCTCTTTTAAATTAGCTGGAATCTGATACTGCAAGACAATGGCTGAAGCCGACGTGTCATCCATCTTTTCCCAGAAGAACTCAAGACTCGCTGAGGACACTGTCTTCTACTCCATATTTCCCGACTCTTCTCTTTCACCTGACATTAAGTCCCAAAACCCTATTACAATTCCTCTTATATCCTCACAACTTCAGGCTCTCCACCTTGAAATCCTCCACTCGCTCTCATCCTACACCACTAACTACATATGGCAGCACGAACCCTTCACGATCTCACCCTCCACCCAAACACCCTGTGCCTTTTGCCCTTCTTCTTCAAATCAAATTCCCCACCTTCATGGCAAGCTCAGGTATGGAGACAATCTTGAAGACGAATGGTTCGTTGTGTTTTTACTCTTTGAAATCTCACGCAGATTCCCAAACCTCTCAATTAGTGTATGGGATACTGATGGTGAGTTTCTCTTAATCGAAGCTGCTTTTCACCTTCCAAAATGGCTCAACCCCGAGACAAGCACCAACCGTATCTTCATCCGTGGTGGCAACTTACATATTGTTCCGACCAATCAATTCCCTACAGTTCCTACTTTATTCGATGCACTTTCATATGTATCGATGAATGAGGAGAAAACCAAGGCTTCAAGTTCAGTTCAATTAGCCATAAGAAATCGAATTGGGGATTATCCCAATAGGGCAGTTAAGAATATGCAGAGAGTTAGGGTTAGGGTTCCAGTACTAGTGGCACAAATCTTGAAGCATGAACCATGTTTAATCTCACTAGCTGTGGAAGGGTTTTATGACAGAGACATAGATTCAATGAAGTATGCTGCGAAGATGGAACGGTTTTTGCCTAATAAAAGTGCTGACGAGATAGTTGAAGTATCGGTGATAATGTCGCGTGCAATGTATGCACAGTTGATGCAACAGACATTTCAGGCCCCAAAGGGTTATCCAATGCCACCAAGGAGTGACAGTGGTTATGCTGCAGCAGAGTTGGGGATGAAGATAGCATGCGGGTTTGAAATGATTTATCAAACAAGAAAACAAGAAGGGTTGGAAGGGAAAGGAAGCACGTGGGAGGTGTATAGAGAGAGTTTAGAGAGGAGTGGCTACTTTGAAGGGTTGCTTCCTGGGTCAAAAGAGTATAAAAGATTAATGGAAAACGCACAAGATTATTACCGAAAAAGTTCCTTACATTCCAGAGAAAGGTATAATTAAAAATAGATGGTTTTATCATTGATTCATAATTTTTTGCTATTTTGTCATTATTTTTGTTGCTGATGCTTGTAGTTGTTATTGCAGTGAAATAATGAGTGCTCCGGTTAGGCGCATAGATGATATCCTCTCTAATCCCGGTTCAGCAGATGAATTTAGGGGTAAAGAACTTCCTCCATCAGATGATGATTCGTGGATGTACAATGGTGAGGATGAATTAAATGCTGCTCTTCTTGAGAGGCAACAAGAGATGGAAGATTACAACATGAATCATAAAAAGAATAAAAAGCCAAAAGATCATGAGGATGCGGGTCCCTTGTCTTCCTCAAATATAAATGATTATGATCTTGGTGACATAGCAAAATCAATGCAAGATTTTGTTCAGAAGATGTCGAGCTTTGAAGGAGCAGAAGTTCCTGGAGACAGGCAAGTATTTCCTTCTATTAATTAAATGCACTGCTTATCTATGATTTTCTACAAAAAAAAACTGATTTCGCTTTTATTGTCTCTTTCAGAAATTTAAATTATGTGGACTTTGATGTGGAGCGATTTATGAAAGAAATTGAGTCGGTAATGAAACCTCCAAATGGGGCACATGCTGATGGAGATTATGATGATGTTGATGAAGACTTTTCCTCTGGCATGGATTTGGGTTAGTTTTTATGCATGTGAATCATTGTTACTACTTGCTAGTCATATTATTACTTGAATAGAGATACCGATTTTATGGAATTTATCTAACTTATTTGTTTCTACTGCGTGGTGTGACCAAAACATCAATTGATCACAGATGACTCTGAAGATAGTGATTATGAAGAAGCTGGTGATGATCATGAAGACAAACAAGCAGCTTTCATGAGCTCATATTCAGATGTTCTGAGTAAGGAACTTAAGAGTACTACACTCGATAAAAGTTTTGTTCGCGCAAATGAACCGCCACTAAAGAAAGACGAGGTTAGTTTGCATTCCACTTTCGATAAAAGAAAATATGAGCTGCCCTTCTTAGTACTTATTATTACGTAGTATCTACAATTTGTTTGCAAAAATAAGAGTTTCGGGTCAACCGAACCTGCTTATATTTTATAAGAACGGACATGCTGTATGTTCTTCATTGTTTACAAAACTCATCTTCAATAGTCGCAGTTATATAGCAGATGGCTTTCTGATTTTAATGATTCTCATGGACATCATTTACGATATATACAGGGACCATCAAATGCTTCTGGAGACGTGGACGAGGAGTTCAGTCCAGTAGATGTAGATTTGAATCTTGTGAAGAGCTTTCTTGGTTCTTTTTCTTCTCAAGAGGGACTACCTGGACCAGCTTCGAATCTGCTTGGTCTCATGGGCCTTCAACTCCCACAAGACAACCAAAAAGACAAATGATTACAATCTTCCAGTTTCACAGGCGAAAATTACTTCATTTACGGAGAGGTTAGCCTTATCATTGACCAGTTTGCAACTCTTTGATCATATATACAGTAATATATGTAAAATTGTACTAATGTTTTTTCTTACAAGTATTTGATTAAAAGTTTATAGTCATTGAAATTTACGGTTATCTTATGGTGTTAAAATCGTGGTGTCTGCATATGACATGGATTCCACAATTCATCTAGTCACTGTTTAGAGGGTGCATTTCCCATTCGACCCTGAGTTTATCAAATGGAGTATGAGTTTTAACTTGAAAATCGATGAGTGAAGGTCCTAAGAGATCAGACATATGTAAAAATTTAATCTGAGAAGCACCAGCTTAGAGTTTTGACAGACGCAAGATCAAATTTGTTTCGATTATTGAGTTAGATTGAAACTGGTACATGCAATGCTTAGTCATATTGTTTGATTTGAGGGTCGCAACCTTGTGTATGCTGGAAAAGCTTGTAGTTGATGTAGATGTACTGATCCAATATCCTCTCGCCCATTTGGTCATTTTTGGTTTAAGCTAGTAAATTTCATCGCGTTCTTGTCAACTTACGTCGCCAGGTGGGTGATAATTGTATACAAGTTAAAGACTGAAAGATATACTAGCAGGGTACCCACGCGTTGCGGCGGCGGGTACCCTGTATTTAAACGTTTTAGCAAACAATGTCTTTCGATTACACATTTCCTATGATAATAAATTTATGTATGTCGATAAATTTAGGATGTAATAGCTTTAATCATGGCAAACCATTTCATATAATAATAGTAGGATAATCACGCGATGCTGCGACAATATAAATACGGTAGTCCTTAATGTTATGGGTGTAAAAGATCATAGTGGTTAACAATGGCTTGTAGTCGCAAGTAGATAAGAGATGGTATGATATGCTTCATTAAATTTGTACGATAAATATCTACACATTACTAAGTGAGCTTTGCTTGGTTTATATTATTTTGTTGGGAGAATTGCATATATATCCCTCCAAAGGTGAATAATTTTATATATATCCTTCTTACAAGTTTTTGATGCACATAGTACAATGATTTTTATGCATGCAAAGGATATATATGTAATTTTGCAGATATATATACAAATGATTATTGTGTCAAGTAGCTTGTTTGGTTTGTACAATGTGTTTTATTAATTGTATTTTTCATAAATGGGGTGTTTTAAAGAACATCATTAATTGTAGGTGTTGACCAGTCAATAGAGTGTATGTTAGTGCATCAATTCATTGTGCATATTGCATTAGTAGTCGTATTCTTTAATTACATTGATTTTCTATTTTTTATTTTTGAAAAAAGGGCTTCTAATAATAGCAAGTGTGTAAGTTTAAAATTTTTAAGACTTCTAAAAATAAAAGTCCTAAATACATTATAAAGTAGTATAGATTATTTTTGAAAAAAGGACTTCTAATAATAGCAAGTGTGTAAGCTTAAAATTTTTAAGACTTCTAAAAATAAAAGTTCTAAATACATTATAAAGTAGTATAGATAAATTACGAAACAAAATGTTATGTAAATTAGAGAGACAAAGATGGGAAGTTAATAAAAGTGCCTTTACTTGATGATCATCTATTGGCGAGGTTTATTTAAGAAGAAAAAATGATATTTAAGAGGAACGATGATATGCACATCAATAAAATTGATAAAGGTTAGTGGTAATAACAACTAACTTTACTATTAATATAATGTAATAACACAACCAACATCGTCATAAAAAACATCTCTCTTAAACAAAAATATACCTCACAAAAACCAAAATCACACACACAATCACACCTTCCTCGGTCGTCTGTCCCTTATTGCATGTTGCACGTGTCTTCATGGGTGTGTGTAATAATGTTTCACGTGTCTTGGAGTTGCACATTAGAAAAGGACGCGTCTTGCCTCTCTTATCACCGATAGTCTAAGGGGGCGTTTGGTTGGGGATTTTGAAATTCCGGAATTTTAAATTCTAGAAATTTAAATTCTTGAGAGTTTAAAATTCCGGAATTTAAAATACCTTCGCACGTTTGGTTCACAGAAATTTATAAATATTTTTTATTTTTTTAATATAAATTTCATAAATATTCTATTTAAAAATTTATAAAAAAAAAATTTAAAAAGTTTAGAAAAAATTTTATAAAAAATTTATAAAAAAATTATAAAATATTTATAAAAAATTTATAAAAAAAGAGTTTATAAAAAAATTTATAAAAATTTTATAAAAAATTATAAATAAAATTTATATTTATAAAAAGTTTATAAAAAAAAATTTATAAAAAATTTATAAAAAAAAGTTTATAAAAAAATTATAAAAAAAGTTTATTAAAAATTTATAAAAAAAGTTTATAAAAAATTAATAAAAAAAGTTTATAAAAAAAAAAAATCTTAAATATTCTATTTAAAAGTTTATAAAAAAACAATAAGAAAAAAGTTTATAAAAAAACTTCAAAGTAAATTAAAATTCTTCACTTTTTGGAGGCATTCTAATTCTCTCCATTTTGACAATTCATAGAATTGTAAATTACTTCATTTGAGTTACCAAACAGGATATTTGAAGGCAATTAAAATTTAAATGCCCCCAATATACTCCAACCAAACGGCCCCTAAGAGAAATGTTAAACTCATCCTCTACCCATAATTATTGTTGTATTTTCTGTTTTTAGTATTAGCTCATCGTATTACCAAATAAGTGGTCACATTGTACAAATCATTCGGAGTTTAGAAGCAAATACAAACTAAAAACAACCATTTAAGGTAAAAGATAATATATATATATATATATATATATATATATAAATATATATATATATATATATATATATATATATATATATATATATATATATAATTATAATTAATGATATATCCTATATATATATATATATAATAGGGATAAATAGATCAAATAAAAAGACAAATATCCGTAAAAAAAAATGAATAAAAAGATTTTTTTTTTTAAATTGTTCTTAAAAATTCTTTTGTTGACAAAAAACCACATCCCAAAATTATAGAAATGATGAATTAGTTGTGGAACAATCGCATTTTTGTTATGTTGGTGCATGCGTTAAAAAGTTGTTAATGAAGGAATTTTTCTAAAAGTGAATACTTTTTCGAAAAATTTATAAAATAATATATATATATATATAGGATAAAGATCAAATAAAAGTTTAAAAAGTAAAAAGATTTTTTAAATTGTTCAAAAATTAAATCGCTTTTTGTGCATCAAAAATTTGTTTTTGCGTTTGTGCACCCAACTTCTTTTGATTTTTTGCATCAAAATTTTATTGCATCGTACTATACAAGTTCAAAATTTTGTGCATCAAAATTTTGTTTTTTGTGCATTAAAAAAACGTATAAAAACTCAAAATTAGAAAAACTTTTTTCACAAAAATTTTATGCACCAACATACCCGATATTGTGGGATTTTTTGGAATTTTTAAGAACTTTTTGAAATTTTTTATTCTTTTACGGATATTTGTCTTTTTATTTTAACTTTACCTATATATATATATATATATATATATATATATATATATATATATATATATATATATATATATATATATATATATTTGCACTTGACACATTTTTCTCTTTTATGGTAAAATGATGCGTATTATAATATATACTAATAGCCATTTGTTGAGTGTATTGAAAGAGTATATATACACGCTATGTTGTCACAATTTAATTGGTCCATCCTATTTTTATATAAATTGTAGTACAAAAAGAAATTATGTGGCACATTAGTATTGGCTAATGTGTGTTGCAATGTTTACTGTTCACGTATGCATACATTACACATTACAGATACATCAAATCTATCTATATGTATAATACATATATGACAACAACTTAGTTTTCCCCTAATCTAGACCCTTCTACACCATTCTTCTCAGCACAAATCCGTCACCATCATATCAAAATACAAACTCATCTTTCTATTCCTCTTTCAAACCACCGGCTGTGTGGTTACAAAAAAAAAAAAAAAAAAAAAAACGCGCACAGGCGCACACTCATTGCAATCAAACCTCCGGATGTGTGGTTACATAAAAAGGCTTTTTAGGATTTTAGTTTCAATAACGAATTGCAGGTAATGATTTATGTTATGAATAATTTGTTTCTAATGGTGGATTTATCTTAAATTTTTTTTTGACATATTTTGGTTTTGTTTAGAGGTGATTATTGGGGAAGTAGCTTGGTGAAGATGCTGAATGGGTTCGAAGCTGTGGTGACAAGTGAGCAGGTTGCGGTAGCACCTCCGGAGTGTGTCGGGAAGCGCTTTTATGGCTTCCAGTATCATTTTTAGGTATAAGATTTGCAATTTTGGGTTATGTTTGTTTGTACACCAAGTGTTTGAGGAAATGTCTTAAGTATTTTTTTTTTATAAAAAGTAGATTATATGAGTATAATATAAGCACATATGAAGCTATCTTGCAACTGATAGACAAACAGGTGCAATTTTATTTTAAATTGAATTTTGCATAAGATTTTGTCAAAAAGAAATGTCATGCTTTGATAGGTGTTTTGAATAACAGATAATGTCTTTTAAGTGAAAACACTACAACATATATTATAGTTTAGTCATAAATATAAAGTCCTTTATATTGAGTGTTTGGATCAGCTAATGGTAAAAAGTGGAGAAAAAGTTTATAGAATTACTTAAGCTTATAGCCTGGCCTTAGAAGTTTATATAGAATTAGTATTAACAACTTCAATTTTCAGTTGTTGATCCAAATAGTAATTCTATAACCTTTTGAAGAAGCAAATATTGACAAGAACTCAATTTTTAGTTGTTTATATAGAATTACTAATGCGCAGGTCCAGGAATTACTCCTAAAGAGGTAACATTAGTTTTCATTTGATACTTCTATTTGTTGCAGGTATGTTCAATTTTAAATCAGGGTCCTGAAAAAAGAAACTTATAAACATTGCAAGGCTGTACATCTTACGTCTCAGGGAAGATATGTGTGGGTTCATCGTTTATGTATATGTAGTGTAGGCATTATACAGTTTCGGGTGTTTCGACACGTGCTTTAAAAGTAATTATTTGATACTGAATAATCAGAGATAGATAATCAGTTGTAATAAATGGGCTCTATGAAATAATGGATAGGTTTATGCTGTTTTACCTGTCAATAAACTGATAAATGAATTTTTTGTGTTTAAAACTTCCTTAAGAAGTTTATAAATGAAATGATGAAAAACGTAAATTTTAGAAATCTGTTATTTCAGTTCTTGATCATTGTAATGTCAAACCATTTACTTTTATAAAAGACTATGCTTTTATGCTTTTTTTTTACACACATTTACACAATATACATAGGAGCCCAGAATCTATCTCTTTTTTGTTAGGCCTGCTGTTAGTCTAAAATATCATAACAGCCCAAAACAGCTAAAAGAAATGTGTGCAACAGAATTTAACCCTTTATAATTGCAAATCTTAGCCAGGCAACTAGACATAGCATGTGGTTGCAGCCATTTCGGGTATGCTGTGCCGCCTTTATAATTGCAGATCTGAGCCTCTTCTCTCAATCATGAAATGATGCCGTTTCATGAGGCATGAATATTATGTTCCTAACATTGGGCCGCTTTTTTGGGCTGCAAAGTTGGCCGTTTGTATCGATAAATACTTTAAAAGTTTTCGTGATTCAGATTACAATCTGGTCAGCTACCGAGCGGCTTTGAATGCTGATTACAATCTTTTTTTCTCAGGAAATAAAGGAGCTTTTCTCTTGCCTCATACTACAACAGACGAAGGTAAGCTTACATTTTTTTTAAAACACCTGGAAACAAAAGTCAGGTCGTACAATTCACAATTGTTTTTTCATTATGAAATGTAGTACCTGAAGATATAACAAATAAAAGATACGATGTCAGACCTTCCAAGAGCTATTACTAGGAATTCCGTTAATTTTTTTCGTTAAGATTGGATATCAATCATTATAGAATACGCTCTGTTTAAAACTTTATGGAAAACATAAATTGTAAAATTAGTTGTAACTATATTGGCTCCAACCACATACATCTTTTATTAATTAATCTCCATTGGTTATGCCAACTGTTTATGTACCCTGAACCGGTATGAAACCGGCTGGCTGATAGGATCCCATAACATTCTCACGTGAGAAGAAAATGAATTCAGTGAAATAAGAGTCTGTAACATTTCTAATAACAAGTTTATTCATACCTGAAATTCGAGTTTGAAGAAGCAAAGATTGACAAGAACTGGTAAACTGATATACCAACTTGAAGGTCCTACCACAGAACCAAAAACTCGAGTACAGTGACATCATCACTAACTTGGCAGTTGCATTGAAGCATGTATGTTGTTTTTGTAAAAAGTATTTAACAAATTGATCTTTTAAATGATATAAGTGCCTTCTATATAAAAACAGAAAACAAGAGCAGAATGCAAGGCTTTTCAAAAGATTTAGGACCCGTTTGGTTTGAGGGTGTAGATTTAAAGTAAGGAGTGATAAAAAATAAATATTTGTTTGGTTTGTGGGGATCGGTTTTAAACAGTATTTGATATACTTATTGGAGGGTTTGAAGGATACCATGGGTCACTGGCTGGGGTTGTAATAATTAAATCTTTAGATGAGTGGTGTGTTGCATATTCTGATTTTTTAGCAATAAAGTTTCAAAAATACCCGGTAATAGCAAATTTATTTAGCGAAGACAGAATATGCTTATCCGACATAGAAGATTGATGATTAGATAATCAGATCGAAATTGAAAATCCAAGTAGCCACTTAACTTTATTAATTACTGATATACTATTGTTACTGTCAGGTCGTAGCAAGCCAGCCGGCATGTCGAAGATGTAAAGGTTAATGTGACATGAAAGAAGACAAATTCTCACCATATCCAGCCAACATTAACGTTGAGCCCTTAAACAACCACGTTGACCATGTGTGTTTAGGTGTTTATTGCAAAGAATCCTATACTTTGTACCTTCTTTTCTATGTGTATAGCTTGAACCAGATAAGTAATCTCAAACATAAATCAAAGGCTTAATTGAAAAAAAAAATGCTATTGTTCATGAAAAGCCTAAAACTTTCGAAAAATCATGTGGTATAAAGTGAGTGTTTTAATGTTTGTGGTCATGGGACATGTACTCAAATATATGTTCACTTGAACATCATTATTGTATGTTCTTTATGTATCTTTCTTTTTAATTGTAATTTTTTGGTAATGATATATTTGTTGTTGTCCTAAATGATATAATTATTACAACCCCAATGGGTCAAAATGGTTTTAAAAAACCATTGTGCTACAAAAGCCCATTGAACTCTTTCAAAAACTTCAAATGCTAATGTACCAATACGAACAACTCCCGCCTAAAAAATAATAGCAACAACAACAAACTCATATGCTAACAATTGCACCTACATACGCATTATTAGAAATGTTCGATGCATCCATAAAACATCCCCGCAGCAACGCGCGGGCAAACATACTCGTTACTAGTATTACTTAAACTTAGCTAATGCTAAAATTAAGATATACTGTATTTGTATTTAACAAAAGGTACAGGGCCAAAAAAGTTGTAATTTTCTTCCCTGAAAATTTTGTCTTGCGAATACAAACTAAAAAGATTGTTTTTCTGGTTTCTATCTTTACCCCACAAAAATTTCTTTCTAGAAAGAGAGGTGATTTCTTCTTAAAAATGATTGGGACACTTAAATTTTGAGTGTTTAGACATTTATATATCTTTACAGGATAAACATAACTAAAAATAATATGAGGATATAAATGTTCAAACATTTAAAATATGAGTGTCTCAATCACTTTTGAGAATGTGCAAATCACTATTTTTTTTTTTTTTTTAAAATCGTAAAAAGCCAAACAGTACGAAATTAATTCCCCGATTAACAAAGACAAGTCACAAGTCGGATGCTGAAGCATGAACACTTGCTTGAATTGTCAAAGCATTGGGGCCTATATTGTATGGTTTCTCTTTTGTGGAGCTAAAGTCCTCCATATTATGGCTAATGTAATATGTTACACTTATGCTATAGGAATTGCACTAATAGCCCTGGATCTCGATAAAATTTTGTTGTGTAATGTTAATTTTTGTTAACAAAATGCCAAATAATTTTAAATGCACTGAGTCAAAAGCATCTTATTTCTAGCACTTGCTTAATTGATCCGTTAGTAGGTGAAAATAAACTCAATTCTTGTTATACTCAATCGTTTTAATTGAAATCACGCTTTTTATTTATTTTCCCCCTCTTATAGCACTTTTAAAAAAATTATACATCTGGTTCCGTCACTGGTCACAACACACTTGTAAACTTGTGAGCCTCTGACATATGCATGTTCACATTTTTCTGAACAGTAAATGGTTAATATTTTATAAGAAGGTTAAAAGTTGTATTAAAGAATGTTAATAAAATATTGTATTAATATACATAAAGGAAAATGATATAAACTAGAGAACATCAACGTTTTTTTTAGGGCTTTTAAAGATCTTATTCAAAACCCTTTTTGATAATGGAGATTATGAGGCTTAAGATGCATGAGATATTGTATTAATATACATAATAGAAGATGATATAAACTAGAGATTAGAGAACATCAACGTTTTTTTTAAAGGCTTTTGAAGATCTTATTCAAAACCCTTTTTGATAATGGAGATTATGAGGCTTAAGATGCATGAGATTTTGAAGTTGAGGATGCAAATTATTGAACTTCAATAGGCAATTGTCATGTCATGTTGAGCTTCTCGCCAGTTAAACACAAAGGATTGTTGAGACTTAAGTTTGTAATTCGAAAACGAAGATATCAGATTCCTAATCCTACATGTTGCTTGAAATTGAAAACGATTTGCAGATGTTACCGATAAACCAAAATATCGATGAATACTTCTTCAAAATACATATACCAACCGAAACTTTTCACTATTCTCAAGCCACGCTAATATCTGCTATGATAATATTTAAAAGTGTATGCTACATCTTCGTTTGATTCGTAAAATGCATTTTTTTTAGAATGACACCACACTTGAAATTCGACTCTCGAGTTAAACCATCCAAACGGGCAGGCCCTGGGACCCGAACCACTAGGAGAGACCCGCGAGGGAAACATCTCGAACTCACGGCTTCGCACTAAGAGGAAAATCTGAATTTTTTGTCTCTTGCTAGACTTGAACCCTAGATAAAACCTCCCTCAAGCTCCAGAAGAAGGCTGTAGGATCGTAAATATTTATGTTGTTTGATGATTCGGGTGGTCTAGGACAATGATTAAATAAGAAAGCCATTAGAGAGATGAAGAGAGTAGAGAGGAGGTTCTTGAAAGAGAGTTGCTTTACAAAAAGTGAAAGGTTAGATTCCAAGAAACCACACCTCTTCCATGGATGAAAAGGGTATTTATAGTTACAAAGCATACGTCCTCCTGACGGACTGTGGATCAGGCATACAGTGGGTAAAGACTCGTCCTTCCTCCACGGTGTTGCACTAAACTAATCTACGCTACTAATTAACTAATTAACTACAAAACAACATAAATAACTACAAGTCTACGAGCTAACTTATGCTAGATAATATTTGGGGTGACCGACTCTTCACTATGGAATTTCTAATTCCTAACAATCTCCCCCTAAGGGAGGTCACCCCATGATTTATATTTTGAATCCTAGCATTCTATTCTTGACTTTGTTCTTGAGCTCGTAGACTTCAATTCTTTAATTCCGCAATCTTTGTGCTTTAGTAGCGATTCTTCAAAGTCCGCATTGATTTGTACTTTTAGTGGAGGCCTTTAACGGATCCACATCTTTGATGATCTTCGAGCTTTCTTTGAGATCATCAGCCACAGTAAATCTCTGGATCACCCTTTATTGTGTTGCCTTCATGTGATGTTGTGACTTTTGGATCGACATGCTCACACTTTTTGGATCATGACATATTTCCATCAGAGTAGCGGAAGCTTTACTGGCTCATGATATTTGCAGCAGCGTAGCGGAAACATAGTATAAAAATATCAAAGCCAGGTTCTGTAGTTATGCACAAGTCATGATTTCTTCAATTAAGTGTGGATGCTGTGAGCATGTGGCTTTGGATTGACTTCTCAATTCTGATAAGCTACAACCGTCCAATTGTACCTGCAAACAACAGTTAGCAATAAAATATACGAAAGTGTCTTTGATCACTTTCATTGAATTGAGGTACACGGCCCACGGTTCCTCGTTGATCAGTACAAGTACTGCCTGTGATCGGGTATAATTCCGAAGAATCTCCTTGACAGGATTTCGCAGCTGCTCTAGCTGTTCTTAAACCGGAACGTCTCAAAGAAGACAACACGGAGTGAGTGAACCAGCGAATTGAGATTCACTGATTGATGAAAAAATTGATTTGAAAACAATCGTGTATTGCTTAGAAGAAAGAGTTTTGCAATACGACGAAGGTTTTATGAGAAAGATCAATTTTCAATTTAAAATACTTTTTGTATTTGAAAAGAATACACATTCGATGTGCTAGAGAAAAGAAGATATTTTCACATCGAACGGTTTTTCCAAAAGTATTTTTTCAATCAGAGATACTTTTTGTGTTTGAAAATGAATACACATTCGATGTGCTAGAGAAAAGAATATTTGCACACCGAACGGTTTTTCCAAAAGTATTCGTCAATTCATTTCCTGGACCAAGGTTGATTCACGGGTGAATCGCCCCATCGTTTCTATCCAGTTGTCACAAGTTTGATCTTTAGAAAAGATCTCACATGTCACCCACCAAGAGCTTGTTTGATGTTGGCTCTAGAAGGCTTTCCATCTTCATCGTGAATATGTTTAATATATCACTCGGATGTTCTGGCAATACCACAAGGATAATGCGTAGGACTCTTAATATATACTCACTTTCCACATTGTGTGAAACAGCAAATCTTCATTATTTTTGTGTCCTAATGAGATATTGTGGATGATCTCTTGGCTCTAGACTCAATAGTGCACATTTGGTTCCTATGCCGGAGACTAGGGAGAGGGTCTCCTTCTTCAATATCAACAATCTCTAAGAGAAAGTTGATAGATTATGTCGGTTCCCCGTGAGAATGAAACAAGCCCTTTTAAGAGGAACTTGAGTAGCTTGGGAAGTTTAGTGCAGTGCGTCACTGGGTCCATGACGTCTTGATTTCAATACCAGTATTACCTTAGTAACCACCAGTAGCATATGTATTGAACCCGGTTACTGCCCTAAGGTTGAATTGTTGGAGGGCTATTTCTTTTCACCCTTTTTACATTCAATTCTTTTTCATTCTTCAACCCCTTCAGTGCTTACCGAGACTTCATTACTAGAACCTTGTTGGGTTTATTCCAGTTCTAGCTCTATCTCAGTCCGCACTCTTCCCATTTCTCACTTTTCTCCTTTTTTCAATATACCTAAGGACTCTACACTATCTAGTGAATTGTCCTTGGGTAGATCCCTCCGGTTCTGGCGGGATCGTGGGAACGAATACCAAACCTAACCATCCTTATAACTCCATGCATAAAGTAAATTGGTCGGTCTTTTGGTACAGTTCATTCTTCCATAAAACCAATTGAAAAATCAATCAAGGTACTTGTGATATAATATCAAAGCATTTTGTACCTTAATTGTTTTGATCATTTAGAAATGCTCCCCCTCAACATGTGCATATGATTTTATAAATTGTTTAGTACATGGAGGCAAGAGTTCTTTTAAAATAAATTCTTGATCACAATTTCCGTAGAAAAAGCCATTTGATTTTCTTGGTAAATTCTCCCCCTCAATATGTGCATAGGATATTTGAAATCATTTTATCACATAGAGGAAAGAGTTCTTTTGAAGTACATCCACGATCACAAAATCCATTAAGAAACCATTTAGAAAATCAATCAAGGTACTTTATGTTAAAACATAGAATCTTTTGTACCTTGAAAGTTTGTTTTCTTTTGAAATGCTCCCCCTCAATATGTGCTTCGAGATTCGAAAACGTTTAGCACATATAGGAGAGCATAGATGCACATTTGAACCCAAAAAAAATGATTATCTTTAATCAAGTTTCATTATTAAATCACAAATTCTCCCCAGATCAAAAATATCAAACCCTTTGAGATTTTGGATCCCAAGTGATTTAATAAGGTTTAGAAAAACATTGAAGAAAATGTCGCCAGGTTTAAATACTCATCTTGTTTTTGGATAGATGCTCCCCCTCAACATGTGCATTATGTATTAGAAATCGTTTGGCACATGGAGGCAGGAGTGCCTTTAAAGGACTAAAACCAATTCCATTTAAACAAATTTGAGATTTAAATCACGATCTCTACCCCGATCAAAAATTTCAAACCTTTTGAGATTTGTGATCCCAATAGATTTAAATCATTTAAAAGATTTTGGGGAAAGACGTGACTTGATTTAATTTTGAAAAATGATTGATACGGATCAATTTTAGACATTAAAGATTGTTAGTGTCAGGTATGATAGTTTTTAAGAGATCTTTAAGTAAAATAAAACAATTTCACAATCAAACAAGAACAGAAAAATTTCATTTTGTAAGATCTTTGAGTTTTAAAGAAAATCATACCATGACATAACATTAAATCTTTAGATCACCACTTTATGTTGTACAAACCGGACTTTTATGAAGAAATATCGTTTGAAAATATTTAATTTGAAATCACTTATGATTTGACAAAATAAAGTCCGGTTGATTTCAAAACTTTGAATTAGATTTATTTTCAAAGCAATATTTTTCCATTTTCAAACAATATTATTCAAAAATTGTTTAAAAAATGGTATCATTCACTACTTTTCCTGCACAAGATACGTTAGGCGAATGAGCTGCTTTTGTTGTTGTTGTTGAGGGTTAGAAGAAAACCATCTGCAGATGCAGTGAGACCTCTTACGTTGCATTTTTTCATGCCAACTCTTCATAGAGGTCCAATTAAGCTCCGTTTCTTCATTTGATGATGAAGAAAACCATCTGCTGATGTAGTGAGACCTCTTACGTTGCATTATATGCCAACTCTCCATAGAAGTCAAATTAAGCTCCGTTTCTTCATTTGTCGACACAAGATATAGTTGCCCTTTCCTTTCGGCATCCAATCATCAATTGTGGGATCCGGATCGGAAACATTCTTATAATCCATGATATCTGCATACGTTAGTAGACAAACAAACAGATATATGGTGGTCGACAACACTCAAACAGCAATCGACTAATAAAAGTCAATCCAACATATCAATCAGTTCATACAAAGCATGGGATTTATGTGTTCATCAAACTCTAATCATCTAATCCTAACAATCATATCCTAAAATCCTAGTCCTTCACACGGGCAAATATCATTTTTTTTTTTAATTAAGCACGTAGGATAATTAAGAAAGCCCGTTAGATGATGTAACTTTGAAGAACATTATCCCCCTCAATCAATGACTTATTTTATGAAAAGTTTTAAAAGCTACCAAGTCATTGATTGAGTTTGCAAATTTTATAAAAGCTCAATCGATTGTTTTTAAAGCAACTCGCTTCCACCAATATTGTTAAAACAAATATTTTTCTCAAGAATTTTGAAGGAAAAATATTTGAGTAGAACACAGCATCTTTTGACGACATGCTTTCCTTGTTTTTGTTTTAGGATAAGTGCACGAAATATTTGAAAATTGGTTTAGCGCAAAGACTTTCCTTCCTTGAAGAGCGGGTTGCTATCTGAAATAATAGCAAGCCATAGTATAAGCACGGGTTACATCGAAATAACCGCAAGCCATCATTTGAAGCCCGTTACAGCCCTGAAATAACGTAAGCCATTTGATTTGTGATATGTTTAGAAAAGAAATATTTACACCTTCTGCTCGAACTTCATCTATGGTCCCGTGCCATTGTTGAATGACATTTCTAAGACCGCAGATGTTATCGATACCAGAAGACATGTCTTGAGAAAACATATTTTTGGTATTTTTAAATTTTCTGATTTTTATGGGTTTTGTTGGTTTTATATTTTTCTATTTTGATTTTGCTGGTTTTATATTTTTGTATTTTGCTTTTTGAAAAATATATACACAGATAGATTAGATGATATAGTTTAAGAAGATGATGATAAGAGTACCGAGATAGGATATAGTCCAGCACCGTTGTTGTAGAAGATAGAAATCGTCATCTCTTAAACATTCACCAAATAAAACTAAGGCTTCCGAGGCTCCGAATAGAAGATAGAACATGAGCCTTTAGAAAGAGAGACTTTGGCTTCCCCAAACCAAAAATCCATTAGATGAGCGAGCTCTATTTCAAGCTTACCTTAGCCAGGTGCACGAGAGAAGCACACCATTATCATAAATTCTTGCTCCTTTTAAGAACGATAATCGATTCTGGCCTAGGGTTATATCATCAAAATAAATCAAAGAACGATCATCCCACGCTTGAATAATATTCTCAAATTTCATTACCAATCAAGTCCAAGCAATCCATTCCTAAAAGGTGTCAAGAGAACAATTCCCCAAGTAGTTGAATTGATGAAGTCAGTGAAACTCTCATTGTATAATGCTCAAGAACTCTCCCAAATACACATCATGAGGGAATGAAAACATCTCCAATGTTCACATTTTTCTTCCTTGATGATCGTGTATGAAGCTCAAGAACCCGAAGTACACCAATACCCAAGAGCCCTCCCGAATACACATCATGAAGGGAATGAAAACACCTCCCTAATGTTCACATTTTTCTTCCCTGATGATCGTGTATGAAGATCTTCATATCCGCAGTACACACATTCCCACCAAAAGAACAACTGATAACACCTCACTCATGTTATACATTTATCTCCCCTGAATATGTCATACTTGTGTACCTCTTTTATCCCCAGAAACTAACTCTTCCATCTCTTCCCCCACATAGTTGGAATAATAACACTAAAAGTCTTGATGAGTAAAACCTTGAGATTCTCTCATGGTCATGACATTTGTCTTCCCGGGATATCTTCAATCACTTAGAAGAATTAAGTGCATCAAGTTTACTCGCTTTGTGTTTAGATGTGTGACTCCTTCCCGCTTGCTGGTTTTGACACTTCATAATCAGCAACTCATTGTAAGCCCAAATACTTGAAATCTTTTGAGAAGAACACTTATAATCTTTGTGAGAATCATCTTGCTGAAGAAAGTAAGCAAGTCTAATTGGGGATTAGATCTGACATTTCACTTTCCCCTAATTAGTGCTCTCCCCTAAACCGACAATCTGTTTGATAAATTCCCGATTAAGAAGAAGTCTTTAGATCGTTAAATGCAACTCGTCTTTAGTCTTCTAACATGCATCAGAAAATGTAGACCAGACTGTAGACTCGACCTTATTCAAGATTGTTCAGTTGGGGAAATAGACAGTTAACATCTTCTTCACACCAAATGCATTCCCGTTAACTTGTAAATAGCAAATCCCCTTAATTAAAATCCCTCCCAATCAAACAAGAACAGAAAGATGTTCATCAAAGAAATCAGCCCAGCAACTAGAAGCATTTTGTCATTTCATCATATCCGCCCATGTGAAGATGTCAACCAACGGCTCTTAGAAGAACACAATTGCTTCGTTAATATGGTAGTCATAATCTGTTTTTTGTTGGTCGATTCGGATTCCGATCTAGAGGTGGCCTTCGTGAAAACACTCTTGCTTTGAGAGAGAACTTGATGGTGTGGAACTTTTAAGAGGAACACGTGGTACAAACTTATACACCATCAGTGGTGATCTTCTCTATCAAAGACATGATGAAGATGACCCGACAAAAAGAAGCTCGGTTCTTCCAATAGTTAGGAGCCGTATGACCATTTATTCTCAAATATCAATCAACCATGCAAAAAATTCACACTTCTTCTCCCCCTCAAGAATTGCATACGGAGATGCCATTCTTGATTAAACAAGTGATTATCATCCAAATGTATTCTATTCACACTTCTCCCCCGCAAAATTAGCACATGATGTCGCCATCTTCATTATATTGAGCAAGTGGAATAAGAGTAATTATCAGAAGTCCGGTTCACTTGATGACCGGCGCATGGAAAAAGCATGACGCATGTTGATGAAGAATGTCGATGAGAATGGTCATAAACATGAAGATTTCTCTTCTTTTGAAGATAAAGCGCCTTGAAGCGTACATCTTTTCTTTTCTCGTGAAGTACGGGGCCCGAAGTGTTATCTGCGCACGCCATAATCATGAAGCTACGAGGCCCGAATCTGATGTGAAGACGTCATAAGAATATTTCTCTTCTTTTTGAAGATAAAGCGCCAAACGCATAATTTCTTTTCTTTAGAGAACGAGGCTTGAACTGTTGTGTTCAAACGTCATAAGAGGATTTCTCTCTTTTCAAGATAATGCATCAAACGCATACATTTCTTTTCTTTGAGGTACGAGGCTTGAACTGTCGTGTTCAAACGTCATAAGAAGATTTCTTTTCTTTCTCAAGATAATGCGACCAAACGCATACATTTCTTTTCTTTGAGGTACGAGGCTTGAACTGCCGTGTTCAACGCCATAATCTCTCTCTTTTCATCATCTCTTGGCAAAACATGTAATCATCACCATTATCATTCAAGAGGCTCTTTGATGTGACAATGATGAAGAAAACCCAATATGATGAATTTGACCTCAAGTAAACTAACCCAACTCGTGACTTAAACTTGCACATATGTAACAAAGAGCTGCTTGAGACTTCATCCTTCATTGAATCTCTAAGTACTCTATACTCTTCATCCAACCAACCATCAAGTATAAGACGTACATCACCTCTTGAAAATCCACAATAAAATGTGACACTGAGCACTGCAACGTAACTCCTTAAAGTGATAGCTATTTTTGTGGTGATAAGAGCTCAATTCCCCCAGTGGTAAAAGAAAAAGAAAAAGACTCTAAAAAATAACTAGATTTCCAAGTCTTCGTTTTTGGAAAAAGCTCGAACAAGGATCTCGAAGAATCTTCATCCAACCATCCCCGATACCTTCAGATACTAAGTACACTTGCCCGTGAGATTTCACTTCAACCTCAAATAAATAATACTGAATTGACGCCGTTGTCACATCTTCTTGTTAAAAGTTCAAATCTAGCCTCCTTTGACGTTTTAAGTGAACTATGATAATGGTTTTCCTCCCGACCATGGTTAAAAGCACATAACCCCGTAAAACCAAGTAACTACCAAACTGCCATGAGAAGAATCCAAACAAACACCCAATTCATGAAGTACACCCTTTTATCCTTTCTTCGAAGTAGAAACCATAGCACCAGAGATCGATAAGATCCCGAAATACGCTTTCCTTTCTCCAGGATGGTTCCATCATCACGGGATTTTACAATTATATGGTTTAAACCGAGAAATAATTTATTTCGCGGGATTTTACAAGACCAAGAATAAACCGTAAGATAGATCCGGAAATGCACTTTACAATTACTAGGATGTTTCTATTGTCACGGGATTTTACAAGTCTATGATTTAAACCGAGAAATAGATTCTTTCGCGGGATTTTACAAAATCAAGACAAAACCGTAAACAATGTCAGCTTGAATGTATTATGACAATTTTGGTTTCAGTGAATATCTGTTTTAGGGGAACATGCAGCGGTTCATCAGCGGTTCATTATCCAACATCAACACTATCATCAACAATTCTTAACCCATATGTAGACCACTTCACAAACCATGCTAAGTCAAGTAGTATAAACTACTTTCCCCTGGAGGTTGTCCGTAAACCAAGGTACACGTTTCTCCCCTATGATGGTTTCGAACTTTCGGAAGCATCATTAACGTTTACACCCATCTGCACAAAAAGTTCTTGTCATAAGCAACCATCTTGAAAAGTCATGACCGACGCTGAAGATTCTTGAAGGATTTTGCTTAGACTGTGAAGTATCATTATTAATCAGTGGTAACGAATTGTTGATCACATCTCACCCATTCAACCCTTTGGAATACACATCATCCACATATTCTGTCGGCTATTGCTGTGACTGCATGGAGAAGTAAACTTGATATACCAAATTTGATCATGAAGTAGAATTCCCCAGATTTGTTACTTAAACTTGTACTAATCCTCGTGAAAAAGAAACGGTGTACCCAATGTACAAAACCTCTTGACATACCCTCAACTGCGTGAGACACCGAGGTGATAGTTACATTGTGGGTTAAGCGAGAAAGGATCACAAACGTAACTAAATAGCCAAGTCTTTATCACCCTCTATAAATGTCCAAACAAGTCATCTTCGTGGAAGGGTAGAAAGAAAGAAGACGAAATAAGTAAACGCGTCCGGAAGACCTCACTTCAAATCCAAATAAGAAATATTGTACACACATCCCCGTAGTCAACATTTACCAATATCAATTAAAGGCCTGGCATAACGTTCTCCGTGAAAATGTAAAAGCCAACGTATCTCATCATCACACCAAATCATATCATCAAAACACATTATCAAACCACATAACCCACCAAATCTCATCCTCAAATCTCATCATCATCAAATCTCTTCAACACGTCTTATTACAACCAAGTCACATAAAATCACATATGATCAACTCTCATAGCTTGACAAATCTCATTATAAACAAATAATCACCCGATCCAAAATCCATTAAGCCCGGTTCAATCCAAATCTAATATCCAACAATCGTAGAGATTCTCATTTGTATAATATCACACATATAATTCTCAACTCGCATCAAATATCCAATATCCAATTTCACGGCCCGAATAAATAACACCCAAAATAAAAATAAAAAATTCAGGCTCACAGCTCAATCCATATTCACTTCCGTTAATATCACAAACTAAAATTGGCCCACGTTATATCCAAGACCAACGCCCAATGCATAAAGCATATACCAAAAGCCCAATTGATACCTTAGAAGGTTCAGCCCAAGTCCATATAAAATTTGTTATACTCGGTCCAACAAAAGAATTGCACATCCGATCCATTCACCCATATAATAACCGTGTATAAAAGAAGCTTAACCCTAAGACTACGGTACTATAACTTAACCCTAATATCCCTTTATGCGCCTCTCTCTCAGAAGTATCACACCCATATTCAAACCAAATCACAACCTCAAAACTTCCGCCCCTACTCTTCATCACTTCAATAAGCCTTTTCCTAATCAAATACAAACAATCGCAACATCAGTCAATCTTTCATCTCCACAAAACATAAAGCGCCTCTTACAAAGTGACCTCGCCACAGGGATGGCACGAGGTTATTGATGCCACAGGGATGGTTCGAACACGAACAAGGTCTTGAAACGACTTAGCCACATGGATGGCATGAAGTTTTTCGAATCACTATTGTGACAGCAGGTAGGTATTCAAATCCTTCTGATAACCGCATAATTTGTGAATAATTTGAACAAAACATTTTATTAGTCACGAATAAAACAAGAAAGGTAACATAATTGTTGGTTTTCCTTTTTTTGTTGATGTTCGGATATTTGACACACGTTTAAGATCAATGATGTAAACTTGGTGAGCTAGTCCATTAATGGTCTGATTTACTTTGAAACGCTCACAGGGGACTGAGATCTAATCAGAAAATCACAAGGCTGTCAAGATCGCGTGTAAACTCGTAGGATCGTACGAGTTTACGTGTTTACTAGTTAAAACCGTGTAGGATCGTGGTAGGATCGCATATGTGGTAGGATCGTAAGTAAGATCGTAGGATCGCACGTAAGATCGTAAGATCGTCACGCGATCCGAGTTCACTTTTTTTTAATCATCTTTTAAGTCCATCTCACTTGCTTAGGCCAGAAAACAAACGTGTATTTTACTAATGTCTAATAAGTAAACCACTGTTGTTTCATTTTCTAAATAAATTATAGTTTATACCTAGTTTTCTACTTTCTAAACATATTATAGTCTAAAAGTGTTCAATAATTCAATTTACTTTCCTTCATTGCGATTAAACTAATCAAAGGGTATGTTTTGGAATGCCACTAATGACATGTTTGTTTCCTTGAAATCATGTAGATAGCGCGTATAGTTTGAGACATTTAGGACTCATGTTATGTTATATTATTTCGCTAAATCGTTAATTTAACGATTGAAACTTGATTTTTTTTTGTGTTTTATTATTACTTTGGTGTTTTCTTTGTCATTTTCAAGAGAAAATTATATGAATTTATCTTTGACGTTGAGTAGAAATGTAAAATATTTTGACTCGTTTATCATTTGTTTACAAGCTATGACAAATTGGTAGGATCATAGGATCGCGATCCGATCTTACGATCTCGATCTTGCAAAGACAAAAACGATCCCACGTAGGATCGCGATCTTGACAGCCTTGGAAAATCATAAAGGTTTAAGACCTTTGTATTTCTTTTCTAGTTTTCGTTTTAAGTATCGGTAGAATGAGAGTTGAAGAGTGTATGAAAGGGTTATGGGTTGAGTCTAGGTCAAGAATTAAGTGATTGGAAGTGGTTACTGTCTTGGTAAAATCAATAAACTGCTCGTGCAACTCGCTTTCATTTTCTTACTTAAAACTACCTTTGACTGATGATGTTTTGAATAGACAGAGGTCGATTGGCATGTTGTGTTTTGGTCGATGGTCAACAACTCGCTTTCTATTTTATTGTCGTCAAACCTCATTCTTTACAACTCGCATGAAGTGTTTAAACAATAAGTCGCATTCGACTTAATTAAGTAGCAGTTGACTCAAAAGATAACCTGCATTTTTTCACAACTCGCTTACTTATCTGCTAGTACTCAACTCGCATAATGAACCAACTCGCATCATGGCCCAAACCAACTCGCTTTAATATTATTATTAACTCGCTTTAAAAAAACAAGTTTAGCCAAGTCGCTTTGAATTATACACACAACTCGCTCAAAAGCAAGTGCAACTCGCATAAACCAGATGCATTGAATCAGGACTTTTAGACAAATCGCATTCAAGAATGCGCCAACTCGCAACCAAGAAAAACACCAATCCGCATCCAAGAAAAGTTCAAGACCATTTAGTATAGACCCAGAAAAGATACATTTATACCCATCTGTTTTGACTCGGTTATGACTTTATTGAGCTCAAATAATCATGGAAATTGAACAAAAATTGTCAAGAAAGATGATAGACAAAACTGATACATGAACAGTTTTGTGACACAGAGGTTGAGAACATAGACATTTTGACCAAATGGATACACAGAACAAGTTTAAAAACTGTTATCAGTGAATGAATAAAAATTTTTATTTTTATCAGATTCAACAATAAAGCATAAAAACAGTTTTGGAGCGTGATTCGAACCACAAATATCCATCAACAAACACAACCCGTATCAAACCGCATATTAAATCGTTTCAAAAACCATGCAAATCATCAAAACAACACAACCATGGCTCTGGTACCAATTGTAGGATCGTAAATATTTATGTTGTTTGATGATTCGGGTGGTCTAGGACAATGATTAAATAAGAAAGCCATTAGAGAGATGAAGAGAGTAGAGAGGAGGTTCTTGAAAGAGAGTTGCTTTACAAAAAGTGAAAGGTTAGATTCCAAGAAACCACACCCCTTCCATAGATGAAAGGGGTATTTATAGTTACAAAGCATACATCCTCCTGACGGACTGTGGATCAGGCATACAGTGGGTAAAGACCCGTCCTTCCTCCACGGTGTTGCACTCAACTAATCTACGCTACTAATTAACTAATTAACTACAAAACAACATAAATAACTACAAGTCTACGAGCTAACTTATGCTAGATAATATTTGGGGTGACCGACTCTTCACTATGGAATTTATAATTCCTAACAATCTCCCCCTAAGGGAGGTCACCCCATGATTTACATTTTGAATCCTAGCATTCTATTCTTGACTTTGTTCTTGAGCTCGTAGACTTCAATTCTTCAATTCCTCAATCTTTGTGCTTTAGTAGCGATTCTTCAAAGTCCGCATTGATTTGTACTTTTAGTGGAGGCCTTTAACTGATCCACATCTTTGATGATCTTCGAGCTTTCTTTGAGATCATCAGCTACAGTAAATCTCTGGATCACCCTTTATTGTGTTGCCTTCATGTGATGTTGTGACTTTTGGACCGACATGCTCACACTTTCTGGATCATGACATCTTTCCATCAGAGTAGCGGAAGCTTTACTGGCTCATGATATTTGCAGCAGTGTAGCGGAAACATAGTATAAAAATATCAGAGCCAGGTTCTGTAGTTATGCACAAGTCATGATTTCTTCAATTAAGGGTGGATCTTTGTGAGCATGCGGCTTTGGATTGATTTCTCAATTTGGATTGACTTCTCAATTCTTGTGCATGCTTTTTCCTTTTTCAGTCATCACACGTTTTATAGCTTGTAATATATCCAACAATCTGTCTAACAATATGTGTTTATTGTAAAACTTATGAAAACTTATAAAGACCTACATCTCATGTTGTGTGAGAAACTTCCAATCAAATAACTATGGTATCCTAATTAAGACATGTGAGATATATTTGAGACAGTTAGTTGCCGTTTAAAAAAAAGAAGTAAGGACCAATAGAAACATTTCATAAATCCACAAGGGCCAATTGCAAAATGAAACCCCTTATGGAGAAAAAATCCAAAAGAAGTTAGCAAAGAAATCTAATAAAGTAAACAAATTTGGTCCACTTGCAGCATATATATATATAAGATAACACTACTCCGTGAAGTCAAGCGTGTTGAATATTCGTTTTCGTTTTTGTTTTTGTTTTTTTATTAATAAAAGAAAATGGTGTCTGAAACGACGATAGATCTGGTGAAAAATGAGCTGCCTGTTAATGAAGAGTCAGTGACGTTAACCGGTGACGTCATTACTGGTCTGGTTCTCGTTGATATCGTTAATGGTTTTTGTACCGTTGGTGCTGGTCATCTGGTACCTAGTACTATATCATTTTCATCCTCATTTTTTATTCATTTCTTATTATACATCATGATTATGTATTTCAAAATATTATGTTAGCTGTATATATATTCATTTGTTATTTACTGTTACAAACTTATAGTCACTGTTTGTGTCGGCGCGGGCCAGAACTCTAAATTGTCTTTGTGTAGATTTATGTTTAAAGATGGTTATTGGCCTGTTATTTAGAGTCAAACTACCAAAGGGCTTGTGTCTGTATCGCATGTTGTGTGAGAAGCAATTGGTTGTGGGTTTAAGTCCTGCTTTGGACATGCGAGATTGATTTCTGCCCTATACTATAGCGAGATAGGATAGTTGCCGTTTAAAAAAATAAAAATATCATCTGGACATGTTTTCTAATTTTTTTGACAATTCTTTAGAGATAAAAATCCTTCCTTTATTCCAAAAAATCTAAATAAGAAATCAAGAAAATTTTCTACAACTGAACGCACTTTTAGTGTTTTTTTCCTAGTCTTATATATGTGTAGTAGAAATTGTGATCTACTTTGGTTTTTTACCTCGAACAAGCTGATTTTGTATTAAAAAGGACTTTTTGAGGGGCTCACGGTTCAAGTCAAATTTGGATGCAAGGATTATGTATCAAAAAACTTTGATGGATACCGAGTTTTGAGGCCTTAAATTTGTATACAGGACTGATATTGGTAGCAGTTTGGTTGTATGATGAATATGTAGCGAAGAAGCCACTAATAGTGTTAAAGCATGTGCTTTTTTTCCTTTTTGATGAATGTAAAGTTTGGATACAAAAACACTCGATGAATACTTTTACTAGAGCAATCTGATAGGAACTTATAATGGTTATTTAATTGTTTTATCAATGCATTGTTTGTGGGATAAAGTGATGATATACACAAGTGCACCAAATTTCACGGTTTATAAAAAAGTATTTGTGTAATCTTATTTGTTGACCTCCATTCAGAAGGAACCAAAGGCTAAAAAACAATTTTTATTTTATTTTATATTTTATATCTTTTTTATTATTTTTTTTGTCTTTCATACGTTAGAGTTTATGGTACCTCGTGAGAAATATATGGAGTTGTTTAGCAATTTTGGGTATAATTATATTGAGACCACTACTGCATGACAGGCATGTTTACTACATTTCTCCTTGTCTTGTGCTATCAATCCGTAGGAAAGGTGATGCTTACTGTGTATTGATATGTGTGTATCACTCCTGAACAGGCTCCAACAGTACCTGATAAACAAATATCTAGAATGGTTGATGAGTCAACACAACTTGCTAAAATATTTTGTGAAAAGAAATGGCCCGTGTTTGCAATCCTTGATACACATCATCCAGACGTACCTGAGCCCCCGTATCCTCCACACTGTATAGCTGGGACAGATGAAGCCAACTTGGTTCCTGGTACATTTTCTCATCTGGAAATTTTCAATACATCGTACAATACAGTAGTGAATATTGCTGGTTGCATTTTACATATTGATCTATTTATTGATGTTGTATTTTTGTTTCTTCTAGATTTGCAATGGTTGGAAAACGAGTCAAATGTGACACTTCGACGTAAAGACTGCATAGATGCATTTCTTGGTTCTTTTGAGAAAGATGGATCTAATGTCTTTGTGAATTGGGTGAAAACACACCATATCAAAACTGTAAGTTTCGTGTGGATATTTATTAATTAATTAATGGATTTAAACAAAAAATTGACTCTTTCCAGATATCCACAATATTTTTCAGATATTGGTTGTTGGGATATGCACAGACATATGTGTACTGGATTTTGTGTGTTCTGCACTCTCTGCAAGGAACCGTGGTCTTCTTACACCTTTAAAGGACGTGATTGTATATTCTGGTGGCTGTGCAACTTTTGATCTTCCACTACATGTTGCCGAAAGCATCCCTGGTGCTCTTGCTCACCCTCAGGTAAGCTAGTAGTACACTCATTATTATGTAGAAAATCAAACTGAAAATATACTAATGGCATTAGGTTATCTATTATGCGATTGTTAAAGTTAACTATATGATTATGTTTTGTAAGATAGATATGTTGGTTCATTCTACGCTAGCATGAAAATGTTTTCTTTCGTGTATGCACCGCACATGCTATTATGTTTTTTTTTCCTTGTCTAATACATCATTAGCAGAAACCAGATCGTATCATTTAGTCTTCCAAACACAGATTACTCGCGTTAGGAAACTTTACACTTGTTGGCTCGTGGTTAAAGAACGACATAGCTATGTTGGGTCATGGGATATCATTCATTATCTCTAATGAATGGGCCAAAATTGTTAATGCTTGTAACAACAATCTTCTATACCTGATTTTCTAATCATCATTTCATTTGTGTAATGAAGTATGTAGATAAATGTAGTTGTCCTTTAACTCTTGAAAACCTCATGGTGGCTTACTACTTAAATAAACTCAAAAGTGTATATACAAAAAAGCATTAGCTTCTCCTAATTAAATTGAGGTTTAACTAATATTCTTTTATTAATTACGAATCGTTTTTATCACTACAAATTGAATTCTGCAACAGGAACTCATGCACCATGTTGGCCTTTACATGGCAAAGGGCAGGGGAGCTAAAGTGGTGTCAGAAGTGTCATTTGCAACATCAAAGAAGGGATGATCTTGTGTTTATCATACTCGGAAACCTATCAGATTCTCCAATAATGTCTTTTTTGTTTTTTGTATATACGCTTTTCATTTTATACCATCACATCACAGATGCGGTAATTGTGATTTTGTACCTTCTTCCTGTATAATCAAGTCTCCAATGTATACAAACTCAAGCAGTCTTTTACAATAATTTGCAACTGAATGAGCCATAACATGTTTCTTTCTTCTTATTTTCTATATAATCATTCTTGTGCAGTTTGTGATTTATCATTGAGAATTTTTTACCATGACTCCTATCATTTTGACATTTTTAAAAGAGTAATGTTTTGTAGATTCTCATATCGTGACAAGAAAAAGAAACCAATGATATGAAAATGGAATCTTCCCTTTTTATGTTATACATGCAAAGCTTTCAGATATTCAAAGAGCTATACATCGCATGGATCATGACACCCAATTTCCCCATATGAGGAACGAAGGAAACCAAGTTTCCATCATCACTATCTGGATATACTCTGTGGTGCTATGGCGGTGACATGATCCTGAAGAACAAAAGGGAAACATGGCTTCCATTATCAGGTATTATTCATTTGAACAACTCGTCAGGCAAGTAGAAAGACTTATATGGAGCAAGCTTTATGTGCAGTGGACTTCTTTTGATGGCCAAAACACGAAAAAAAGGAAGACTTTTTTTGCTTCTTGGATTTACTTCCAAAAATCAATGACCTCAGAGTGGTTAATTGCCGCCCTGATGACCTTACTTTACGTTGTTGAATCCGATTGTTATAAAGGCCAAACTCCATTTCTAGTCTTTCTGTGGTCTTCTCTATTTCATGTTTCAAGGTGTCCACTTGATCTAAACCTGCTTGAAGCTCTTCATTAACTTTGTTGTTTTCTTGTTTCATGCTCAATATTTCACCTAGGAACTTTGCAGCGTGATGTGTACTGAACTTGATTTCGTCCTCTTCCACACCTTCCCTCAAAGCCTGAGTTATTTCTTCCTGGATGCTGGATAAACACGAGTTTATCACCTGGATTTCATCTTTAAGCAATGTGCTTTGTTGTAACCATACTGTAAGTTTACTTTCCATCTCTTTAAGATTCTTGTATATCGGCTTGATATCTGATATTATATCAGTGGTAAACATGGGTGTGCTAGATTTCCTTGTTAGTCCCTTCGTCTTGACTTTGTTAACCTCTTCCTGAATATCTTTGACCATTGTCTTGAATTTGTTTACTTGACGGAATGCAGTGCTGAATCTCAACCAAAATTCAAGATTTCTAGCAAGTATTGCATCAATATCCATCCTTAGTTTTTCTTCACTTGCGGAAGCAACTTGTGGTTCATCAAGGAAGTCAATCGAAGGTATGTCTACCTTATCATCACCAATAGTTTCTTGAAGAAGTTTTAGTTTTTGTCTGAGCAATTGAATCTTGTTATCCCTCTTAACAATGGCGGATTTCATGAAAGAAAGATTTCCTTGGTTTCTTTTCTCTTCTTCACTTAGTTTCTTCTTGGTATCTTTGTAGATCTTCAAGATGGTTATATACTCCTCTAGAAGAATCTCATCTTTGTCTTCTAAACCGTTCAACAACATCTCTTGCCAACTTGAGTCTTCTTTCTTCTTAGCTTCAAGATTAGCAGCTGTCTGTGAATTCATTAAGGCAGCCTTTTCGGCTTCCAAGCTTTGAATTTGTGTTTGTAGATCAGCGTTTTGTTTTTTTAACGTGTCTGTAAGAGATGTTTGGGTTGAAACCGATGTTTCCAAGCTAATTATCTTGTTCATGAGCTTGTCAATAGTCTCTCCCAATTCTTCAGCCTTATTTTGGTCATTGTTTGACTTTGACTCATCAACATTGCTGACTTGGTTCAAGTCAAACTTGTGTTGAAGGGATTCAAGTTTTTGTTTAACTTCCTGGTATCTCTCGTGCTCTAACTTAACTTCCTGTGTCAACTTTTCTTGTTTCGCCTGTAGCATTTCTATGGTCTCATCACTTGACTTATCATTTGAAGGATTTGCTTCGACTATTTTCTTTGAAGCATTGTTAATCTTGGAACCTTTTGATTTTTTACCAGGAAGTTTTGGGGCTTCGGGGATTTTGGTTGTGTTTTGACGGACGTTTTTGGTTGTGTTTGAAGGACCGACAGTGTAATCTTCGTCGTCATTATACTCGACTTTATCTGGGCAAATAGAAGCTATGGTGGTGTTGGCTTTTGCCAATTCAGTTGATAATTTATCATACCGTTCAGCTAAAGATCTATAAGCACGAACTGTTTCCTCAACGAAGCTTATGACATCTGGCCGATGTTTGTAGTACATTTCTGCCCTTCTAGCGAACGAATCACCATCTTTTTGAATCAAGTTCAGAACATGCCCGACCTTATCTTCCATATCTACAAAACAAAAAAACAAAATAAATCTGTTACATAAAAATGGGTCATATACTCATATGCATATATAGAAGTTAGGACTGACAATTTTAGTCAGGTTTAGTTAGCGGGTGATACTACCCAACAACCTGAACACGACATCTTTTAAGTAATCGGGTTAGACGTGAAGCCTAACCCTTATACATGTACTAGTAAAACATAAGCCATGCAACAAGTATGTCTGAACGGGTGGCGGGTCAAACTGGTTAAGAGCTGACCATTTAACTCATCCCTCTTTTTTTTCATTCGAATTTTCAACTATAAAATTTGCAAAATTATTCTTTTATCTAAAACTTAAAACGAATTGACGAGTCAACCCGAACATGACCTGTTTATTAAAAGGGTATATGGGTAACCTGTTTATCATCGACAACCCGTACCGTTTCCATTTTTTACCCATTTTCTCTTCATGTTGTGACTAGAATTGTTTCCCTAACAAAATTTCCTAAAAACGAAAAAAGCTTAACTTAACCTTGAAGGTTTTGCTCGAGCCATTTCGACTGCTTGGTTCGAATGTGACTAGCCCACCACCACGAATACCCCTTGCTTGTTGCTCTTTGTGTCATCTCCAATCAAACAAGTTGATCTTCTTTCCTTCCTTGCTTGCTTCTTTTTCCCCTCTCGTTTCCTCTCCCCTTCCCCGTTTTGCTACGGAAGGAGAGAGAATCTAAGAGAGGGGGAGAGAGACAATGAAACTTTCGGTCCAAAGGAAGGGTAGATGGAGAGTTAATTGTGATAGCAAACAAGTCAAACAGCAAAATGGTAATGAGATTAATTAACAACAATTTACTCTTTTTTTAGAGGTAAATTAGGAAAGAAATGAGGGTGATGGCTACATGTTATGAAGGGAACTTGGTTCTCAAAATAGTAATAACAACCTGTATACAAGGTTTAGAGGCAATTTAGGACTCGAAATCTTTGCACAGCCTACAAAAATAAGGTGGTTTGAGATTTTTTGTGTCACGTCATTTCATCCATTTTTAGAACAATTACAAACTGGTGCATTAACGGTTTGTTTTATTTTAAGTGTTTGTGTTAGGTAGAACAGGATATTTGATCATTGGGATAACAGCAACTACTTGTTGGATTATGTCTTCGTTATCTTCTCGTCACAGTATATTTTCTTGGAACAGACTTCCAAATCGTTCTTGATATTGATGTTCCCGTCAATATCAATGACATAAGCGTTGATCAGTATCGTTTTCATAGTTTGATTCTCATTTTACTTCTGACATGTTACGTTATCACCCAGTACAGAAGATTTGGTGCTCAGCATCTCCATAAGTTTAGTACATAACATGTGATTTAACTAAATGGGCCTATTATTTATTGGGATTAAGTTATATATATATTTTTTTTTTGAGATTAACCTTCCTTTTTATGAAGCAGATTTTATCAACTGAATTTAGTGCTCAAGCTCAACATATTAACATCCTAATTGCTATAACATTTCTTAGTCTCTAATATCTAATTCCATTAAGACAAAAAATAAAAAGAATTAGAAATGCGATTACACAGACAAATTTCACATTGATTTAAACATCAAGTAGTACATGGTATCAAAAACTTAGGATGACAATCTTTGTCAATACATAGTAGGATTCGACGTTGTAACATTGAAAATTCACTTTAACTAAAAGTTGATGAGAATCTTAACACAATCTGGCTTCTTCAATATCTCAAATGCTTCTTGTATATTCTCCAAATGTACTTCATGTGTGACAAGTTCACCTAACTCTATCTCCTGCAATGTTCATCCATATTCATCGTCAATATCTACTAATAATCGACTTTAAACAGAAATGTATAACAAGTTAGGAACCTTTATAAACTAAAATACTTATTTAAGAGTTGTTTGAGGGTGACCTTATTCATGCACTTTTGTATTATGATGGGAAGATCAGACTGAGTTCTTACACCACCAAACATTGTGCCCTTCAAAGTTCGACCTTGAAATAATGTTAAGCTATTAACTGTCACGTTTATTTCCCCTGCTCCTATTGATATTGTTGTACCTCCTCCCTGAAATCCAAATAGTGATAAATCAATATTATATTTGCTTATGATGTTTTATAGTCATGTTTTGAATCTGTTTGTAAATGTAATTGATAGTATTGATCGTACAATTTTGGATGCCTCAAGAGCTTCGTTCAACAAGGAAGGGACTCCAGTGCACTCGAAAGAGTAGTCGACACCTAACCCATCAGTTATATCTTTCACCAAATCTGAGACTGATTTATTAGGGTGGTCCTTTGGGTTGATGAAATCGGTCATCCCAAACATCTTTCCTTTAGCCGCTTTGTTTTCATTTATATCCACACCTATTATTTTCGACGCCCCTTGCATCTGGGCTCCTATTATTGCCTGATATTTGTTTTAGACAATAGACCGCTATGCATGGTTAAGAAAGATAACCAAACATACTTTATGCATCAATGACAAGTAACCATTAGTCATGCTGTTAGCATTATTTCAAGCCATCTATGAATGTAATAACGATTAAAGGGGGTGTATGGGATTGCTTATTTGAAACTACTTATTTGCTTGAAAAATAAGCATGTAGCAATTTGCTTATAAGCAACAAACCCCCTCTAACTCCATATTTGGATAAGACATATTTTTTGATTGCTAACGAAATATATGTTGAACGAGTGAAGGTTTTAGAAGGTACCCCGAGGCCGACAACACCAAGTCCAAACACCACGACAGACGAACCCTTAGAAACTTGGGCTTCCTTCCAAGGAGCACCAAAGCCAGTGGTGAAGCCACATGAGAGTAAACTAGCATGTGGGAGAGACATCTTTGGGTCAATCTTGAGCACATAATTGACGTCAATGACCATGTATTCTGACCACGTAGAGCAACTTGCAAGGTGATATATCCTTTCTCCTGTTGCAGCAATCGACATCCTTGAAGTTCCATCATTCATTAGGCCATTAAAGCCAACAGGGTAAACATGACATAAGTTAGTTTTCCCATTTTTGCAATTCGAGCATTGTCCACATTCACCCAAGTAGAGTGGTATCACTATGTCCCCTATTTTCAAAGTTGTTTCCGTGTCTTCTCCAATGCTCTCAACCATCCTGTAACAATCCACGTTATTTAATTACACGTTGAATACATAAACTAATGAATTCTAATTTACATATGCATGCCATATGTGACGTACGTACCCAACACCTTCATGCCCAGGGATACGAGGAAACAATGGCTGCCATGGTAATAAAGTTGTAAGAACAAGATACACAACCATATATGAAAAACAAAAACACAAGATTAAGTCTCAAGTAATTAAGTAAAAGTTTGAAATAAATGGTGTAGATTCTGTTTCTTATGCACAACTTTTTAGTATATACCTTAAGCTTTATGTTTAAAAAACATTGCCTAGTTATAATCAAGATATATTACTGTAGTAGTTTAGGAAGATGGTTGGAAGGATGAAACATACAAGAGGGAAGCCCTTGCGACACAAAATGTCGGTGTGACAAATGCTCGAACACAACATTTTGATCCTAGCTTCTGATGCTTTTGGCGGATCCACATTTATCTCTTCTACGATCACTGGTCCACCTAACTCGTGTATCACCGCGGCTGCACCTTAATTCTGTTAGCTACAAACTTCTTAAATTTATCGACATTATGTAAATATATATGACATGCATGTGTACCTTTACAAGTGATAACTTCAGGAATGGTATGCTTCATGTTAACCAAATCCATTGTTGTATGAAGTATGAGGGTTGAAGTAAGTTACTCTTGTGAATCAACTTGTAGCCTAAAACAGATGGAGTTAGTTTTATATATAGACCATATGAACTATTGTATAGATAAGTACGTACTATATTATGACACAAGTTGTGAGTCAATACAAAAATAATGGCTATTGTTGAATATTGAAAGTTGACTTTATAAATTAATAATGGATTGATGGCTGCAAAGACCAACATTTCGAGTTTGATTTTGATCACTTTTAACATATGCTAATGTGATGCAAGGCTGAGAGCATGCATTATTATCACTTTATCTTATTGTATAATGTCTTCAAGGCTTGTTGTAACTTATTTTTTTGATAAATAATTTGCACAAGAATATCTTTTCAAATAGCAAAATACGTTTTTAAAGAGCATAAAAACACCCTAAACTATACCTGTGTGCAAGTCTCAAATAATTGTAAAGTCACCCAACCAAATGGTTGATGGTGCAGTAGGTGGGGGATAATGTGATGACTGACGAAGCAACGGATAGCCGACAACAATGAGAAATGAAGGGTGTGGTCGCGTACTACCGGTGTTTGTAGGTCAATAAGCCTAAAACTGTATGTACTTTGAACCGAACGACGCAAACCCGCCATGAAACCTACCTTCGTTTGATTTGTAGCAAGAATTTTTAGTCTCGCATTTCAATTATGGTTTGTGATAGTTTCGATCGTAAATAAAGTCTTCGGGGCGCAGACCTACATGGCTACATCCAATATTAAAATGTTACGAGCTAGCTATTAAATGAATAAAAGTCATAACTCAAAAAAAAATGCAGTAGTTTGGTACTATAAAGTTTGGATCAGTAGTTTGGTACTCAAAAAAAATGTTACGCACACAGACAAACACAAATAAATTTGTTCGGTTGTTTTGGATGACCAAATTACCACTTCTAAATTGGATGCTCGACACGTAAAGGTTAAGGAACGGTAGTGGCTGGATGATGCATGAATGGGTGCACAACGCGTGAGGCCAAGCTCCATTACGGGTAGTCTTAGGTGTCGTTTGTTTTTTCAGAGCTTTTACCTCTTCATCTGCAAACCATGTCTGCAGAAGAAGAGGTAGATCTAAAGTCTTCATCTGCATGGATGAAGACCGTTTGTTTTTGTGCTATTGAAGTACTTCTTTTATTTTCTATTTTTTTTTTTTTTTTTGCGCTATAAATCCTTTTGTAATATGGTTCAAATGGGTTAATCGTAAAAAACGTAAAATAACATACGAAAACGTAAAAAAATGAACGAAAACATAAAAAACGGATGAAAAATACGAAAACGTAAGAAAACGGATTAAAAAGTAAAAAAAAGACGAAAACGTAAAAAAATAGACGAAAACGTAAAAAATGGGCGAAAACGTAAATAAAAAGACCGAAATGTAAAAGAGATGTAAGATATTGAGAAAGAGATGTAAGGTTTGTGAAAGAAGAAGTAAGGAGTGAAAGAAGAGGTAAGAAGTGAAAAATAATGTCTGAAATTTAGAAGAGGAAATAAGTGAAAAGAAGCACTTATGTCTGCAAAAAAACAAACAAGAAACCTCTGCCCTCCTGCAGACAAAAGAAGTGAAAAGAGGAAAAAAGCACTTATTGGGAAAAAACAAACGACACCTTAAGTGTCGTACTGAGTTCCATTTCTTTAATTTAACTAACAAAATATAGTTAATCTATTTTCCCTCCATCTTTTTAGGCCCTATTGTTGTTTGTATATAGCACTTGAATAGAACTATTTGAAGATGAAAATATGAAAATGCATTTAACCAACAAAGCTGAAATGCACATACACGGATACACCGTCCGTCTCATCTTAAATTCCTAATATAAGGCACGTGTTTTTCAAGTTAGCAAGAAAGTATTAACTTCAATTTCAACGAATTTAAAAGATACCAACTAAGTTACAAATTATCATGAATGCCGCTGAATTAGATATCTATCATATCATTAAGGTGCCGTTTGGTTTGTTGTCCGGAATGATAATCGGTATGTATTTGATATAGGGGTGGAATAGGAATAACTATAAATTAAGGTATCAATCTCATAAATGTTGTTTGGTAGATAATTAGATAAAAAGTGTAGTATAAATTATGTGAGGGGAAGTGATGGGCCCGGGAATGAAACAATCATATACTACCCTTTTAGTGTCTATAATATATGGAATAAATTTGTATATCATTCCCATTTTTGATAGCCATCCTAGGATACCAAACACTTTAAATCGAAATGATATTCATTCCTCTATTCCGATTGGGGATACCAAACACACCCTAAATAAATAAAAACATATAGAGAAAAAATAGTAAACTTTAAATAAATAGTGTATTTAGCTGATGAAAAACATTTCAAGAAATATTTATACAAAATAGAAAAACTTAAAACCTGGTTAGTCATTTTTTTTCAAAAATTTCCAAAAAAAAAAAATAAAAAAATCCCACTTTTCAAAATTTAGCTATAAAAATAAAAACATCAATCTTCCATCTTTATTCTTTTTCTCTCTTAAAAAAAAAAGACTGGATTTTTAATCTACTATTCAAGTATCTCATCCTAACCCTAATCACAATTAGTAATATTTCCATCTTTTATCTTCGCCGCTGCCGCCCACCTTCACCTCCCAAGTAATCTTAAAACAAAAAAGAAAAATATATATATATATATATATATATATATATATATATATATATATATATATATATATATATATATATATATTTTTAAAATTCTCTAACTTTTTTTTAAAAAAAGTAAAAACATTCCATTCTAAATAATCTACAAGTCTATAACTGAACAACGCTACCTAAATTTTGTATTTTATCCTACTTGCAATAAATTCATAATACCAAGTGAGTCAAAAATTTGAGGCTATTAAATTACACATCTACACCGTTATTAACTTATTACTATCATATCACCAAAACAAAAAGTAAAATTTAAACGAAAGTAAAGCAAGTAGCAATAATAATCACTCTTTATATTTCCCCAAAACAAAACGACGTCGTAACGTAACGAGAAAAAACGGTAACCTGAGTCTCAACGAATTTAAAAATAAGAAATTCAGTTACAACGGCTACCTGCTGCAACAAACAAACCCCCAAAATTCACTCCACTCAACATATCCCAATTTTTAACAAGAATTCAATCAATTAGTAATTCAATTCTTGATCTTCTGTTTGTTTATGGACTGATCTTACCTTCCGATCATCAAGGTACGTTGTTTATTTCATTTTCTTTACGTTTCCGTTGTCGATTTTTCGTTGCATAACTCCGTTGTATCGTTAATCAGATAAATGTTAGTAATTGATTGTTTAATTTTAGGTTATTTGATTTAGTGATTATGATGTGTATATCAGGTTTGTGATGTATATGATAAGTAATTACTATTTGACTCTAAACATTGACTTCTATTTTGACTTGAGGCGTTTGTAGATTTTAGTGTGTTGTTAATGCAATGTGATGATATAAATTGAAGTTGTTATTTGTTCTTTAGGGTGGGTAAATTGAGTAAAATGCCAATATTGTAGAATAGTGTATGGTAATTACTTTAAGTGCCGGATAGAAGCAAAAAGGAGCTGAGTTAGTTTGGTCCAAATTGAGAAACGGATGAGGTTTTCCTGTTCAGGGGTGGGCCGATTATTTGACAGCTTATTACGACATCTTAAGAAATACCTATTTGTCAGTCATAAGTAAAATGCTGACATTCAGTTTCGACCTAGGGTATAATGGATAAGGGTGAAAAATCTTTAATTAACGGATATGGGTAACGATAACTGATGCCTAAACTTTAATAACTAGGTTGGAACATTGGATTGTATATTCGCCAATTTGAACCACTTTGCAAAGTATATTTTTCATAACATCTGTCCAAACAGTTATTAACTCTTACTGTAAGATAGTTATTGCCACTCGAAAGTCAAATTCTGACCTTTACTTGGGCATTTGACTATGAAATAAGAGATAAGATCAATATTTTAACTCAAGGAAGGAGCTTAGTACTTTTGTCTAAAATTTGTGTATTCAAAAAGAGCTATTTGAATAGCTAACGAACACGTGAAGGCTCTTTTGAGTGTTAGTGTAGTTGTCATGGAAAATGCGTTAAAGAGTATTGGACACTTCGTTTGCTAATTTAATGCTAGCTTGATAATGTTGATTATTATAAATCAAGTGTCCTTTAATGATCTTAATGATGCTAGCTTGTCGCAGGTTGTGATATATTGTGAACATGACTGAAAAAGTTTATGAAGAGCTTGATGATGCAAAAGCTGAAATCGAGAAGCTCAAAGCAGAATATATTGTGAAAGTCGATCTCTGTGACAACTTAAAGAGATCATATAATGATCAGCTTAAAAGAATTGAAGAACTCAATCTGAAGCTCGAGAAACAATCTCAGGAAGTAGAAGCAAAGGCTGATGAAGTTTATGCTGCAAAGCAGTCAGTTGAAGATCTCCAGTGTAAACTTAAAGAGAAGGATGATATCATTAAAAGCTTCACTTCTGCCAATGATAAGCTTCGTGTTGATCTTAATTCGAAGCTTCAGGAATGTGAAGAGGAGAAAAGTAAACTCGTTTCTTCTTTAGAGGAGGCAAATGCCAAGATTTCAGATTTAGAGCACAAAAATCGTGCTTTTATGGACAAGATTGAGGTTCTCAGGGAAGGGATTGTGTCGGTTTCTCAAAAGAAGTGTGCTGGTGAAAGCAAAATCGCTAAAGCTTCCCAACAAATGAGGGAGACGGGAGATATGTATGAAAAGTTGGAGGACGAAAAAGTGAAGCTTGAAGAACAATTTAAATGGAAGAATGAACAGTTCAAACACTTGGAAGAAGCCCATGAAAAACTTAGACATACTCTGCGAGCAAAGGAAAAGGAGTGGGATATGGAGAAATGTACATTTTTGGATAACATATCCACTCTGGAAACAAAGTTAGATTCTCAGTTTAAAACTTCAGAAGTTCTTAGAAGGCGTTTAGAGATGTGTAGTCAAGCTCTAGGTCGTGAAGAGAACCGAAGTAAAGACTTGGATGTTCAGCTTTCAGAATCCATTTTGCGCATTGAAGAGACAAAGTTACAACTTGAAGAAATGACCATTAAGAGAGATGAAGATGTTGGGAATTTGGAGAAGCTGTTGGCTGAGAAAGAGTGTGCTTTTCAGGAGCTGGAATGTAAACGTGGCAAGTTAGAGGAAGAAAACCGAGAGTTGGTATTATCTGTTGAGAAAAATAAAGATCTGGCCAATAAGAGGGAAAAAGATATTTGGAATTTGGAGAAATCGTTGGCAGAGAAAGAGTGTGTTATTCAGGAATTGGAATGTAATGTTGGCAAGTTGGAGGAAGAAAACCGAGAGTTGGTATTATCTGTCAAGAAAGATAAAGATCTTGCCGATAAGAGGGAAGAAGTTATTAGGAATTTGGAAAAGTCGTTGGCTGAGGATGAGTGTGTTATTCAGGAGATGAAATGTAAAATTGGCAAGTTGGAGGAAGAAAATCGAGAGTTGGTATTATCTGTCGAGAAAGATAAAGATCTGGCCGATAAGAGGGAAGAAGATATCGGGAATTTGGAAAAGTCGTTAGCTGAGAATGAGTGTGTTATTCAGGAAATGGAATGTAAAATTGGCAAGTTGGAGGAAGAAAACCGAGAGTTGGTTTTATCTCTCGAGGAAACTAAAGAGAGCAGTTCTTCTTCTATGGCAAAGCTTCAGGACAAGCTTACTACGCTAGAGCAGATTCATGATGAATGTTCTCATCACAGTGAGGCCAAAGAAGCTGAATGGAGATCTAAAATGGAAAAGATGGTTGCAGACTTGAATTCTTGCACACTCGAGTTAGAGAGTAAAGAGGCTCGTTTGAAGGACATCATGACTGAGTTGGATGACTTAAACTCTCTGGTGTTACAGTTAATAATGGAGAAAGAAGAGTCTGACATCATGATGGTGGCGATTAAATCAACACTTTTGGAGGCTAGATTAAAGTTTGACAGTGCTTTCAAGGAAATGGAATGTGAGATTGTCAAGTTGGAGGAAGAAAACCGTGAGTTGGTTTTCTCTCTCAAGCAACATGAAGAATCCCAAGCGAGTTTTTCTTCTTCTGAGGAAAAGCTTCAGAACAAGCTTAAAACATTAGAGCAGATTCATAATGACTGTTCTGATCACAGTAAGGCCAGGGAAGCTGAATGGAGCTCCAGATTTGAAAAAGTGGTCGCAGATTTGAATTCTTGCACACTCCAGTTAGGAAGTAAAGAGGCTCATGTGAAGGAGATTACAAAGGAGTTGGATGATTATAACTCTCTGGTGTTACAGTTAACGATGGAGAAACAGGAGTCTGAAATCATGCTGGTGGCGATGAAATCTACACTTTTGGAGGCCAAATCAAAGATTGATGAAGAGAACTGTAATCTCGTAAAAGTCCCAGCAGAAATTGAGTCCGTGAAGATGGTGGAAGAGAAACTGGTGCAAACAAGGAGTGAGCTAATGAATGTTTGTGATTTGTTAGAAAAGGCAAATGAAGAACTGGCTGAAAGTTTTTGCGAAGTAAATGAATTTGAATTCGAACTACAGTTATGGAAATCAGTTGCGGAAAAGTTAAAAGTTGACCTGGAACTGAACCATCGGATGAGAAAGGAAGTAGAAGATTCTCTTTTGTCTCAAGTGGCTACGGAAGTCAACCTCAAAGAAGATTTAGAAGAAAAAGAGAGAAGGGTTAACGATCTTGAAAAACAGCTTACAGAATTAAAGGAAAAAACTCGTTTGAAACTGGCTAAAGATAATGGTGCTGAGCTTGAAAAGTGGGAGCAGGAATGGGTAACAAAAGAACTTGAAGCTGCGATTCTTGCACAGTTAGAATCTGAGAAAATTCACGAGCATGAGAAGCAGAGTCTTAATCAGCTTGTGGAAGAAAAAGATCAAAGAATAAGTAACCTCCAGAATATTATGAGTTCGTTAGAGGAAGAATTTGATCATTCGTCTGCTTCTTTTACTTCTCAACTTGCAGAGATGCAGGCAGAGATGAAATTGTTTCATGAAGCTTGGGAAAAGATTAGAACAACAGTGGTTCTTAAGGAGATGGAAGTCCAGGAAAAGAACTTAATGATCAAAGAATTGGAAAAGGTTTTAGAAAAGCAAGCTGCATTTGAGAAGGAATGCTTGTTTAGTGTCGAGAAGCTGTCATCAGAAAATGAAAACCTGGTGGAGATCATTAGGGGGGTATCAGATCGGATAAAAAAGCTATCAAGGGAAGATGGGCAAATGATGGGAACTTTGAGGAGTATAATGTCGGGTTTTGATGAGAATTGCGGGCATGTAGAGTTAAAAGAACGTTTTGACCCTTTGAAAGAAAATTTAAACCGCTGTCAGTCTCCCAAAAGGAACATGGTAGAAACAAGTCCTGATGGGCGATCCCCGTTAAGAGCTCTCAACAATTAGCTGAAGCTGCTTGACCAAGGTAGCTTTTTACATATATAACCAATGTATTTTGTTTTTCTGAACTTCGTTCCCACACGTTGTTACAATGTGACTTGTATGAATCCAGTTGTTGAAATACATAACTGAAGATGGTAGAAATAGTCTTGATGAGCGATCCTCGTTAAGAGCTCTCAGCAATTAGCTGAAGCTGCTTGGCCAAGGTAGCGTTTTAGTTTTACATATAACCAATGTACTTTGTTTTTCTGATTTTTTTCCCCATGGAAATTTGTAAGAATCCATTTGTCGAAATAACATAACTGAAGATTTGCAAATGACTTGAACTAAGTTGGTACTTGGTTGAACTTTGAGCGAGAGTGCAGAATATAAATTTGACTATGCACAGATGAGAATAGTTGCAAAGACATGACGCAAAGCTACACTATATTTGTACTCAGTAACACCAATGTCAGACTACAACTCTACTTATGCTTTGAGTATGCTAATGTTGCATTTGGCCCATAGTAGTAAGACTTTATTATTTATTTTTTTGGTAACCATGATTTCCGACCTTTTGGCGGACTAATCCACGGGGTTTGAACTCACCGCCACACAGAAAGTAAAGCCCTCCCTTTTCAAGAGGGGGCCACTTAAGCTGGTTGTTTGGTTATTGCATACCAATAGAATGAACAAGAACTGAGATTCATTTGAATGGACAATATATGTTTTGGGCAGTTTGGCACTCAAAATAAGTACTTGTTCATAGCATTAAAAAGGCATTTTGCAATATATTGATAACTTTGAATTTAAATAGTTCTTTGTGGTTGCTTTTAATCTATGTGTATGATACCTATCAACTCTTTTGAATAAAATGGTTCTTACTGTGAATGTTTTTGACTAATGGTCTTTTTGTTTGTGTAAAAAAGAGGGAATAAAATGACCAAAAATATAAAGAAATTAAGCCATCATTGTTGGGAGATTAAGCAGTCTCTGGTTCCCTCATTAACACACAGTGTACACATATAATACATCATATGGTCTCCTTTGAGTTCACCAACACAGCAACTCAACATGGACACACATGTGCCAACTTTTCTACGAGTTTCAGACTTAAAATGGAAAAAGATTTAGGCAGTAGGGGTTACAGGGGTAAGGAATAGAAAAGATAATAAAAAAAGGGGCTTGGTAGAGTATAATACAATGATTCATTATCGGGTAATCACCTAATAAATTGGAGGGGAAATGATTTTCTTTCCCTTTCCCCATCATTATCATTATCTTTCTTTTTTCCTTTTCTTAGTTTGAACCAAGCACACTCTTATTTAAAATGTGTTATACTTTTACAATTAAATTGGTATATACGTCACTTTTCATGTAATCTTTTATATAATAAAGGAATTACATCATTTCGGAGTGATTTTGTCAATTCATTCTTATTGAAAAAACAATTGGTCCAATAGAAGAGTTCGATTTCGCTACGTAATCAAAATCGTGTTATGTGATTGGTTAATAAAAGTCAAAATTAAATTGATTTTTGTCAAACTTTAATAAATTTAGTTGATAAAAAAAACATATAAAAATATAGGTATTAAATTTGTGAAAACAAAAACTTAAAAAAAGAGAAAGTAATTAATAAAACTTTAGTGGTTGAATTTTTAAAAACTATATGGAGTTAAGTGCAATATTATAAGACTCCATATTTTTTAATAACTTTAAATTATAAACAAATATCTCCTTATACTTTATACCTTTTATGTTTTATATCTTAAAAAATACAATATATATGTTGTTTTAAAATAACAACATATAAATTTGCATAAGATTATAAGTATCAATTTTTTTCACTATATACGTTCAATAATTACTCATTTATTTCATTTTTAAAAGTTTAACTTATGTTGACACGAGTTTACTAAATATGGCTAAATTACTGAAAACGGGAATATAATTATCAAATTGTAAGCAATTACTTTAATAAATATATAAATATATTTATTTATATAATGATATCTAGAAAAATATATGCGATTGTACTTATAACAATGACTCATGTAATTCTTATTTATTTATATAATGATATCTAGAAAAACATTTTTAAAAAATTTTTAGGAGTATACTTTAACTTTATCAACGCTCATTATGTGCTATTAAACTTGCATCATTTGTATAAGATAATATCAGTAGTGAAATTTAAATAACAATATCAACATCTTTGTCAGCTAAATAAAATTAAATGTGTAGATACTGAAATAAAATGTTAAAATAAATTTGCTTTATGTGTAAACTTCGTGCGTGCATGAAACTTATAACTATATAATTTATATGCACTTATTTTTAAAGACATAATATTCAGTATTAATACAACATAATTTTTTTTTTGTCAAAACCCCGTGCATGCACGGGTATTATAACTAGTTTTAATCGGAGTGATTAATACTAGTATGTTGTCTGCGTTCGAACTTCGAAGGACTAGGAGGAAGGTAAATCTGAACATATTTGAAATTGAAGGTTATAACTGGTTAATGACTTGATTTAAAATGAGATGAAATCAAAGGACTCAAAAGTTTTATGACAGCACTCGGTATCTGATACCGATAATATGTCATTCGCCCCAACTATGAACCAATAACATGTATCGTGTTATGTGTTGTTGGTGTGCCAAAGGTCCCCAAGCCGCTCAAGCCACTGGTAATTTATTTTTTATTTTTATTATTTTTTATTTGTATTGTGAGTGAGTTGGTATTTTTAGTGGAGTATTTTGTGGGACCCAATAAAATGTTAGTGGTGTGTTATGAGGGATGGTGTTTTAGTTCTTGATGTGTTATTGGGGAGGTAATGAGGTGACGCTAAGATTGCATACCAATACTATGTTTTCCGCTCTCCTCTCACCTTCTGCTATGATATGGTTGAGTTAAATTATGAGACAACACGAGCAACACCAACGTGTTATATTGTTACTTGTCACACGTTAAGAGCATGTTTTGTATGGTTCGGATAGAAGCAACGGTAGAGCCAGAAAACAACTTTTTTTTTTTTTTTTTTTTTTCCTGATTTGGAGGATAAAAAAAATAAAAAACACATCAAAATATATACGGTATGTTTGAAAAAAATAAATGTCGTTGTTGATGATGGTACTAAAAAAATAAAATTGTATTTTTTTTGTGCAATGGTTGAAAAAATATTAAAATCAATTAAATTGTGAAAAATAATCTTCATAATCTTTTAAAAGCTGGTTTTGATAACTTATTTTTTTAGAACTTATTTTTTAAAATAATTCACAATCTTAGTTTGCTAAACAAATATATTTTTTTAATCAAAACTTATTTCACACCAAACATGCCCTAATAATAGATAGCCGGAGATAATTCTAAAGTCCATCAAACCCACTCCTTTCCCTTTTTTGTGATAAACCATTCGAATGGATTGATAGTAATGAGTAATGGAGCCATTTTTCTATTTCTGCACGTAAATGAGTAATGGAGCCATGTTTCTTTTATATTTAGGGTGCGTTTGATTTGTAAGTGAAATTGAAATTGGATTCGTATTTAAGAAATGTTTGAAAGAAAAGAATGAGAGAGAAAAAGTTTATTTTATATAATTATTTTTATATTATATTATTTATATAATATATTAGTGTAATTGATTGTCTTTATAATAATAAAATAATACTAGAAATAGAAAACAATAAAGAGAGTGTAGAAAACTTGTGGTTGAGATTCGAAGGTGATGAAAGACACCTTGAAACCTACCATGTTGACATGGAATCAGATTTTAATAGTGATTTCATTACCCTATAAACATAGACGTATAACAAACGACACATTATGTATATCATTATATTCCTTCACATCAAAACCCGGATAACAAACGCACCCTTAATGTATTGCTACTGCACGTGTGTTAGTTTGTATATGAATACTTTGACTTTCAAACTTGATGTGCAAATTTTATTTATTTATTTATTTTTCTTTCTAGGGCAAATCACTTCTAAAATCAAAATTTGTGGTCCTTCGGTTCTAATTTTATCGTCCATCTTTTTTTTAGTAGGTCTCAAAATAATTGTCCACTATTAAAAATAATAGTTGATTTTGTTTAAGTTTGCCATATTACCCTTAGGGCTTGTTGAGTAAGGATCAAATAAGAAATAAAAGTAAAATGAGAAGGATGAGAAATAACCACAAACGCACATTTAAGATGCACCTACAAAAAAAAGATGCATCTCCCATGAAATTATCCTTCTTCATTTAAAATGTGTGCGTGAAACCATTTCTCATCCTTTATATTTTTATTTTTCTTCTTAGTGGATCCATTCCCAAGGCTTGTTTACTAAATTAAGTGGTTAGCTTTGAGGGTCTTAACTAGTCACTTAATTGAGAGAGAGAGAGAGAGAGGAATTTGTGTGTCTACCAATTAAGATGTAATAAGTATTTTGGGCCTGCATTTATATCCATTAAGAGTGAACAAGGGAAAAAGAAACACCCCTTTAGTCCAAATTGATATCTATTATACCTAAAAGTTGAACCCCTTAATTTAATGTGCAAGAGTGTTTGTGCACAATAATTTGTACGGTACAATCCGTGTAAAGCCATATGATTGAATATCGAGTATTGAAATATATGAGATTCAATGAAGTCGTCTGGCTGTTACAGGAGACGAAAGGTTCCCAAAATCTTAAGTTCAAAGGATACAAAGCAACAACGCCATGAATGCAGAAGCTCAACAAGCTTTTTGGTGGTTACATGAATACATGATTTGGTACAACATATGCATTGGAACACAAAAGGGCTGCAGTTATGCACCCTTAAAGAATCCGAATCACTTAACAATTACATCTATCTTAAATGGAGACTCCATAAATGAGGCATGAAGACCAATAGGAATAAAACCAAAAAGGTACATTACGTGTATTATCATGGCTACAGAAGTTGGATGCTCGAAGGGTGAATTGTTCCTAAACGAATTGCAGCTTGATGCAACTAGTACCATTGTGGTGTTGTTGTGTAGAATGTGGGATGTAAATGCTACAACCGGCCGATACTTGAGCACCGATTTCTTGGTGTCTGAGGCAAAGGTATATGCATATATATCTCTCCAAAACCTGAGTTATAAGAATAGATAATAAAAGATAACAAAATGTCTGTATTATTTAACAGCTTTTAACATGGTTTTGCTGCAGGGTAATGTTATCCATTGTACCGCCAAGGCAACCGTGGCTCACAATTTCTTGAGGTTAAAAGAGGGGGGTGTATACACTGTTAAAAATTTTGTTGTCATGCATAACAAGGAAGACTTTCGAGTTAGGAAGGATGATACCTTTATGATAGAGTTTGATGGATCAACGTCAATAAGAAAATCCTTGGTTGTATCTGAAGGGTTTGTCAGGCATCCTTTTTAGCTGGTGGATTTAGATCAAATCAAGCCTACGGAGAACAAATATCTCATTGGTGATTTACTATTTTGTATGTTTGTTCAATTAAATTGGCCTTAAATATTGTTGCCATAAAAATTGTTACCTCTTAGATGTTACAGGTTATGCGACGAATGTTGGAAGGATGAACCATACGAAAGCAGGCTAAAAAAACATTGATTTCTACCTGGCCAATCAAAAGTTCGTATTTATGTTATTTGCATTTGATGTTGTCACATTTATAACTTTTTTTAGCCAATATGTGTTAAGGAACTAACCGTTTGTTTATTTTTTCCCCGTGCCATCAGAGGCCAATCAATACGGGTGACTCTATGGGGAGGGGCTTGCTGATATGTTGATTGAAAAGAAAGCAAAATAGACAGGCGTGTGCGCTGTGGTGGTGACGTCCACATCTGCAAAGCATTATAACAGTGAGACGGCTTGGGCTATTTACCTTTTCCATAGTAGACACCTTTATCATGCTAATTTGGTTTTTAATTTTACCTCTCAGATAAACTCTATTTGTCGAGTAGTTCAGCCACACAGATACTAGATTCTATTGACATCCCTGCAATCAACGCATTGAAAAAAGACACAGGGTAGGACATTGTTTGGATATAAAATTTATAATTGATAAGATTCATATTGTTATAAACTTATCAAGATCGTTTACCTGTTTGTTAGCAGTGTTGTGTCTTCAACAACATATTTGGGTGCACACATCTCTGAACCAAAATATGGGACAATTGAGAATCTGCTCATGTGGGCCTGCAATCGGAAAAATGATGTGTGTTATTTTTTTCACCTTCATCTATGTAGCCTCCTTAAACTGAATGATATTGACATCTTTTATTCCTGCAGTCCGAAACTTTCCTATGTAAGGCCAGGATTGATGATGTGCGTACTAGAAAAGGATGGAATTTTCCATCGTGTGGAGGTGACAACTGCAAGAAAGGAGCTACTAGGAAGGGTGGGCGTTTTTGGTGTGATTCATGTGAAAGGCCAGTTGAATACCCTGTGATAAGGTACTATTATGTTTGTAACTTATATATTATGCATTTGTATACAGTATATATAATTATTGACATTGATACTTACTATCTGCCACATGCTCTTTGCAGGTATCGCCTTGAACTTGGTATCTCGGATGATACTGGACGTACTGTGGTGATCCTTTTTGATGAGGCCTCAGTTAACTTGATAAAGTTTCCAACTTCAGAATTATTGACGGATGATAAAGAGGTACATCTATAATTTTACTGTTTATTTGCACCCCGTCTCCCATACCCCGTTACTCATGACTTGATATGCAGAGTTTTGATGATCACACCAACTTGCCATCTCCCATACTCGATCTCATTGGCACAACCCACCTATTTGAAATCAAAAGTCATACCTATTATGAGTATGGTAAGTTTGAGAGTTTTACGTGTTGGGTGGTGGACTCACCTCATCCGTCAACCGCAACTGAAAGCTCAAGCACCGTTGATAATGAAACTGTTGGTGCAGTCGCATCATCCAAGACATTCACCCCAGTTCCATCCGTCGTTACACCGTCCAAACCTAAAGAGGATAAGAAGAAAAATAGGTAATCAAAGCATGTAATATTTGTCTCCCAAAAATATCCTATAATAACAATATTCGTTCCTTTAAGGACTCTTACTAATACAAAAAAAAGGTACCTGATAAACATGGTTTTGTTATTTTCAGGGTGGACCCTGAAGATTCAGACGTAGATGATGAACTGATGCCTACGGCTGATGGGCAAGATGTTGGGCCTATCAATGCAAATAACAAGACGACTGCAACATCGGCCTCATCGTTAAAACGGTTGCTCAAGTCTACCCCTACAGATGATAAGAAAAAAAAGAGGTCATCACGACATAGGCCCTTTTGTGACAACAAAAATACAAAACATTTTAACATTTTTGCCTTAAACCTATTACTTATGCAACAAAGCTAACATGACAAACATTGTTCGAATGTTTGCAGGGCGGATATTGAACATTCAAATGTGGATATTAAACTTATATCTGTAGATGGTGACCAAGATGGTGAGGATGACACCCCAACTGACAGGAAGAAAACGAGACGGTAAGCACATGTTGTGTACCATATTTGGTCAGCTGTAGTTTTATATCTGCCCGCATATTAATACAACCCTCTTTGTATATTTTTTGGTCAGGTTTGTCATGGAAGATTCAGAGTGAGCATGAGCCGGCTGTACCCCAATAAACATGTTGGATCGATATACTTTAATCAAACTAACTTAACTAGCTTGTTAAGGTTTAACAACCTCGGATAAATCCTAAGTTATTAACAAAGAAACACTGAGCAATCTTTATCAAGTTCGCGGAATTTACTTAACAAAGCTAAGAAGAATAACTTTTATTATAAACTCTAAATCTGCTTATTATGCAGATCCACTAAACAACTCTAAGATTATCGAACTTCTCTCTAAAACACTAAATAACTTGTGAATTCGTAAACTCTAAAACTCATAAACTCGTACATCTAATGCCAATCTAGGAGTCCTTTTATAGGCTCAAGGATATCCTAGTCGGTTTACAATTTGTAACCTTGTACGACAAGTAATCTAAACATAGAATATTATAGAGTTACAATACTTTCCATAAACGAATATAACAGCTCTTTGTTCTTGCAGTACTTTGACTTCTTTGTGCAGTACTTTGACTTTATCTTTAGCAGTACTTTGACTCTTTGACTTTGTCCAGTACTTTGCAGCTTACAGTACTTTCATATCTTCAGTACTTTCATGTCATCAGCGCTTTCATATCCCAACAATCCTCCCCTAACTTGAATTCTACTTGCTTGACTTCAAGTTCCTTTGTAAATATATCTTTAACAGCTTTATCTTTAAGGACAGATTGTTCGTTAGTCTTTGGATTGTATCTCTGTAGTATTTGTGCTTGTCAAAGTATCTCTAGAATTATTCTTTCTCAGCAGCATCCAGCAAGCTCCATCTTTTCAGCAACACAGCAACATATGACAATTTGTGCATTAATTCAGTTTAAGTTGCATACTATTCTCATCACTTCCAGGTGTGTTAACTCCTGTAAGAGGTGAATCATTGAAAATTTAATGGATTTAGATCTCTTTACCAAAGCCATTAACTCTGGAGTAGCCGAATGTTTTGGTGTGTAAGACCATGGTACATTGATAACCATATGATTTTTAGCAAATCATCACTATCAACAGATTTGAGTTGTCTTTACCAAAAGTCGTACCCTTCTGGACTAGTTAGTTCTTCTATCTAATGGTGAACTAATTACCAATAATGGTTTTTCCACTGCCTTTACCACAAGCCATTTTCTTGTGGGCTAGCCAACTCTTCACATTAACTGATATGGTGAGTTGATTAACATACAACTTATTAGCAAGTTGTCAACTAAAAACGGATTTGAAATATCTTTACCAGAGCCGTTTGCTCATGGATTAGCCAATCCTTTTGTAACCATGGTGGATTGATGACCTATTGATGTTGCCATCTCAAAATCCATTAATTTCACTTAACCTTTGTTTCAAAATATTTGTTTATTTAACAAAAGGTTTCTTTCAAAAATCACTTAACTGGTTTAAAAACTGCAAGCAGTACTTTGATGAAAGTACTGTTTGATCAGCAGTACTTTGAATAAAGTACTGATTTATCAAAAATAAGTTATTCAATGAAACTCATACCAGTTTACTCATCTTCTTCAAAGAATGGTAGTCCGTTGATAAATAGATTTATAACCATGCAAGCAGTTTCATTATCCTCTTCTACTTCCAATCCATGCTCTAGCATTCTTCTCATGAGCTCAACTGTGAGAGGATATCTTCTATTCACAAACATGTGTATCATTGTACCATTTTCCAGCTCTAAAACATGAACTCCAGACTCTTCAAAGAATCTCCAAAGAAACAATTTCCCAATTTTCTTGATTCTTTCATATATCATCAGTGCTTTCCTCTTTTGTTTCCCACATAGTTATGATATCTCCAAGCAGAACTAAACCGATTCCTTCTGATGGATTATCTCCAAAATAAGCTTTCACCACATTATATAAATAGAATAGATCCACTCTATCTATAATGTGTAATAAATCCCATAGCCTATTGAAAACTTTGAAGCTTTCATCTTCTTTATGAAAAATCATATAATCTCCATCTTTAGATTTTACAACTTCAAAAGCACTAATCTGAGATCTGTTCATCTTCATGTCAGCATCTTCTTTTGAATAATCAAAATCTACCACTCTGAGATAATTTCTTAATGCATCTCTAGTTTCAGATCTTAATTCAACTCTTTCTTTCTTTGAGAACTGTCTATCTGTAACTTCAGTTTTCCTTTTTCTTTTTAAACTCTTCTTCCTTTCTTCTTTAGTCCAATTAACTTCTTCTCTAAAATCTTTGATGCCTGCAACATCTTTCTTATAAGCTTCTGTTTCAGCATCATATAGTCTTTTCATATCAACATAATTCAGCTTCTGCAATCCTTTATATCCTCGACCTTTCAAATAAGCCATCATAGCATTTCTGTCTTTAGCTAAATTAGGTCTTCTTGACATATATCTAACAGGAGTAGGTGACTGTAATGGTTCAGCAGCTTCAGCATTTAATTGCTCTTGCAACTTCTTAGCTGCTTCTCTACTTTGAGCTTCTTCAGCTTCCCGAGCTTCTCTATCTTTAGCATTTAATTCTTCTTGAAACTTTCTAGCAGCAGCTTCATTCCTAGCAACTTCAATTTCTCTAAGTTCTGCCAAAGTAAGTTTCTTCTTCTTTACTTCTACTAGAACACCTTTCCCTTTATCCTTAGGATCAATTTCAGGTTGAGAAGTTCTTTGTTGTTCATCTTCTTGCACTTATCGAATAGTAACACGATCTCTTGGTTGTGATAAATCTTCTAAAATTGTAGCAATGAACTCATCATCACTTGCAGAATGAATAGGTTTGAGTGTAGCTTCCTCCTCTTCTTGTATAACAGTTGTAGAAGGACCAACTTCCTCTTCAAAATTCAATACTCTTGGAGTAATTAACTCTTGTCTGAAAGATCTTTGTTGTTGAAGAGCAGTACTTTGTTGTTCAGTACCTTGATCTGCAGTACTTTGAACTGGAACTTGAACTTGCTCTTCTTGAATGTTCTGTTCATCAATCTTTTCATGTTCTTCAGTACCTTCAGGTTCTTTTTCCTTTTCAACATCTTCTTTCAAATTTTCTTCTTCTAAATTCCTCCCCAAGTTGACAGAAGATGGTTTAGGAACCTGTTTGCCTTTTGTTGTCTTCTTAAATTTCCTTCTGCGCTTGTGTTCTTCCTTAACCCATAAGCGATATCGTTTAATAAAAGGTGCAACATAATTCTTTAACCTTCTATATTTGACCTTCAACCTCTGAATTTCTGTAGCCTGATCTTCAAATGATTTCTTCAACCTTGTTAATTCCCTTGTTAAAGCATAATTGTTGAGAATTTGACCTTCAGGCTCAATAGTTGGTTCATCAGCTCCAGATGATAAAGGTTCTGCATGTGGAGATACCTGTGGAGATGGGTGTGGAGATGGAGATTGTGGAACTTCAATATGTTCATGATCAGTACTTTGGGAAGCAGTACTGGGCGAAGCAGCACCTTGAGATGTAATATGTTGAGAAGCAGTACTTGCAGGTGTAGTACCTTCACTATCTTCATCTTCTCCAGCTTCAGCTCGAACAGCTTCAACAATTTCCATCATATAAGGAGTTAATGGAGTATCTTGACCCCTGAATAAAGCACTCCTTTTTGCCATAAATGTAAAAATCTTTGATTGTTGAACAATAACAGGCAGTAAGTCTGTAGGTTTTGGTACATCAGCAAGTTGCTTGTTCAAGAAAACCTGTATAAACCTTGGGTACATTAGCCAAGTAGAGCCATGTGAAATATGTGATAACATTCCATCCAGAATTAGCCGTGAGAAGTTAAAAACCCGATTTGTAGCTAACCCAACTATAGCAGATGCTATATTTGACCCAAACTGCTCCCAAGAGGTACTCTTAGCACTTATGCAATGGAGCAACACATGAACCAAAAATTTCCAATGAGGACAAAATAAGGGTTTCTTGAAAGTTTGTTCTGTTAATGACCCTTCATAACCAAGATCCCTAAAAGTATCCCAAATCAGTTGTTTGTCAAAACGAATGGCTCCTTCTTCATCACCAAATAAAAAATCATCTCGAATAGAGGCCTCTGTAATTGTTACAGTTCTTCCAGTAACTGTTGATCTAACATAATATTCATCATTCTCCATGTTATCTCTAGCATTAGCCCAAAATTCTTGAATCCAAGGAGCAATGATATCCGGCTCAAGTAAAAGAGCATAACTAATTGGCGACCCAATAAGATAATCAATCATATCATGAAAAACCACATTCTCCTCAGTCTTTTCCAAATTAGCGACCATATTATGCTTGGAAACAGTAGGACGATTTGCCATTGTTGATTATGTAAGCACAAAAGAGTTGTAATCAAATAATATGGATATGATGAGAGAAAGATGGAAAAGATTCTAATGTATCAATATAAGAGGGAAAATCGGAAAGTAGTTATTTATAGGTGAGATTTGAAAAATCACAGCCCATAATAACAAAGTTACCGTTAGCATTAATTACCCCTCAATATAACCGTTGGAACAGTACTTTAATAAGACAAACAATACTTTCCACGTAAGCAGTACTTTCCAAGCAATACTTTCAGGAAAAACAATACTTTTCCAAATTCTTCTGTAATCACTAAGTATACACAAATATCCTCCCCTCAAGCAATACACAGGACTATACTAATACTAAATAGTCCTCCCCTTAACAGTAGCTCAGTAGTTAATCATGCCAATGCTTACCACCAAGTGATTGAATCTTGAAACATCAAAGCCTTTGGTAAGTAAGTCAGCTACATTATCATCTGTGTGAACCTTAACCACATTAATGAGCCTGTGCTCATAACAATCTCTAATAAAATGATGCCTAATCTGTATGTGCTTTGTCTTGGAATGATAAACTGGATTCTTCACAATACAAATAGTACTCTCATTATCAATGTTGATAGGAGTATTCTTGAAATTGAATCCATAGTCCAAGAGTTGATTTTGCATCCATAAAACTTATCCACAACAGCTTGCAGCAGCTACATATTCAGCTTCAGTAGAGGATGTTGTTGCAATTGTTTGTTTCTTACATTGCCAGGACACTAACCGTCTTCCAAGATATTGGCATCCTCCAGTGGTTGATCGTCTATCATAGTTATCACCTACATAATCACTATCTGAAAAAGCTTCTAAGTGAAAAGGTGACTCCTTTGGATACCACAACCCCAACTTTGGTTGTTGCTTCAAATAACAGAAAATTCTCTTCACTGCATTCATGTGAGAGATCTTTGGTGAGACTTGATATCTTGCACATAAACAAACTGCAAACATAATATCAGGCCTTGATGCAGTAAGATACATAAGAGAGCCAATCATTGATCTGTATAACTTGACTTCAACAGGTTGTCCATCTTCATATTTACCCAATGAGTTGATAGATTTAATAGGTGTAGTAACAGTCTTCATATCATCAAAATTGAACTTCTTAAGGATGTCTGTAACATACTTGTCTTGACTGATAAAAATACCTTCCTTAGACTGCTTAACCTGAAGTCCCAAAAAGAAAGTCAACTCTCCCATTGAACTCATTTGAAATTCCTTCTGCATCAGCTGCTCAAACTCCTTAACCATGGACTGTTTGGTAGCCCCAAAGATGATATCATCTACATAGACTTGAACTAACATGATATCCTTCTTGTCTCTCTTGATAAACAAAGTCTTGTCAATTGCTCCCCTTCTGTATCCATGTTGCAATAAGAATGTAGAGAGTCGCTCATACCAAGCTCTAGGTGCTTGATGAAGGCCATAAAGAGCCTTAACCACCTTGTAGACTTTGTTTGGGTGTTTAGGATCTTCAAAACCAGGAGGTTGCTTGACATAAACTTCCTCTGTAATCTTGCCATATAAAAAGGCACTCTTGACATCCATCTGGTAAACTTGAAATCCCATATAAGAAGAAAAAGCAAGAAATATTCTAATAGCTTCAATCCTTGCTACAGGAGCAAACACTTCATCATAATCTACTCCTTCTTCTTGTCAGAGCCTGTGCTACTAACCTTGCTTTATTTTTGATAACATTACCTCTTTCATCTCTTTTGACTCGGAAAACCCATCTTGTTCCAATAACTCTCTTCCCATCTGGAAGATCACATAAAACCCAAACTTCTTGAAGTTTAAATTGAAGAAGTTCTTCCTGCATAGCTTCAACCCAGCTTTCTTTAGTCAAAGCTTGAGCAATATTCTTGGGTTCTTCTTGAGAGATAAAACAAGTAAATAGGCAGGTTTAATGGTCCTTATGATTTAGCCTGTTTTGTTTATACACAAAGCTAAGTAAAGCATTGTGAGGTGTAGTTTTAGCTCTGTGTCTAGTCATTACTCCAGAAGTAGAAGGACCAATGATTTGATCAGAAAGATGATTCTTATGAATTCTTAAGTTTGGAGACTGAGGAACTCCATAAGTATCCTCCAAATTAGTAACATCAGCACCTTCATTGGAATGTGGGAAAATTCCCTCATCCTCAAACTCATCATCAGTTTCTTCTAATCCAGGCATGGTAGAATCATCCAAATCATCTAAAGTACTGTCAACAGGTGCAGCAGTACTTTGGTTGAAAGTATCTTGTCCCAAAGTACCGTGAGAGTACTCTGCAGTCTTGTTCTTCTTCTTTGCCTCTTCATAAGCTCTCCTTTGTTCATCAGTGTAAGAATGTGCTAAAACATTTTGAAGAAGCATCTGATTAAGTTCCTCTTGAATAGATTGATCCTCAACAGATAATGAGGATTGTGATGCAACAGTACTTTGCTGAGGAGCAACAGTACTTTGCTTTGGAACATCAGTACATTGTTTTGGACTAACATGATCTTCAACAGGAACAACATCAGGTCTAATATTAACTCCATGAACAACATATTGTAAATCTTCTCCATTGTGCACTGGTTGATTTTCTTCTCGAACAGGTACATAGTTCATTGAAGGAGTTAAAACCTCAAGATCAAACATCCAATCAAGACCTTTACCTTTCTCATTGGCTTGATCTTCTAAAAACTCTACATGAATACAATCTTGAACCTTCTTAGTAACTCTGTTATACACTCTAAAGCCTTTACTGTTAGTGCAATAACCCAATAAGTATCCTTCTTCTGACTTGCCATCAAACTTCCCCAAATTATCAATTGTATTTAAAATAGTGAGAGGGCATCCAAAAGGCTTCATAAAACGAATGTTGGGTTTATTGCCCTTCAGAAACTCATAAGGTGTCTTCATCTGTGGTTTGGTGACAGAAACTCTGTTAAGTACATAGCAAGCAGTACTTACAGCTTCTGCCCAGAATTAAATAGGTAGATGCGAATCTGCTAGCATTATCCTTGCTGCTTCAATCAAAGTCCTATTCTTCCTCTCTGCAACACCATTCTGCTGTGGTGTTCTTGCAATACTAAACTCCCTTTTTATGCCTTTGTTTGCACAAAATTCATCCATTAGCTTGTTCTTGAATTCAGTCCCATTATCACATCTAATACCTCGAACCTTGAGTCTCAATTGGTTTTCAAGTGCTATTATGAGAGTCTGAATAGCATCAAAAGTATCATCTTTAAAACCCAAAAAGAATACCCAACTAAATCTACTGCAATCATCAGTTACAACTAAGCAGTACTTTTTCTTATTTAAACTTGCCACAGAGACAGGTCCAAACAAATCCATATGTAGCAGCTCCAATGGTTCTCTAATAGTTCTCTCTTCAAGCTTCTTGCAGGAAGCTTTGTGTTGTTTACCCTTCTTGCATGCCAGGCATGATTGATCATTCTTGTAAGTCTTTGAAGGTAAACCTCGAACTAGATTTCCTTTGACCAGTTTGTTGATATTTTTGAAATTAACATGGCCCAATCTTCCATGCCATTGATGTGCCTCTTCAGATGTTGCTTTAGCCACCAAGCATGTGGCTCTTCCATAAGACTGTAGACTCTTCATGTCTAAACTATACACATCATTTGTCCTTGGTACTCTAAGAACTACTAATTCATCATCAACAGGCTTAAAGTCAGAGGAAAGGATAAGACATTCTGTATCAGTGAATAACACATGATGCTTTTTATCACAGATTTGAGAAACTGATAACAGGTTGAACTTAAGCTCCTTCACATATCTAACATTCTCAAAATCTATAAGCCCTGCTTTGATAGTTCCTTTTCCAGTAATCTTTCCTCCATTTGGATCATTCCCAAATGCAACTCTTCCTCCACTAATATTTCTAAAATCAGACAGGATCTCTTTGTCTCCTGTCATACTTCCAGAGCAACCACTATCCACAATAAGATGATCTTTAAGCTCCTCTTCTGGGTTGCCCTGCACAAAAAGAAAAGAATTAGTGATCTTTAGGAACCCAAGCCATTACTGACTTGTGTTCCCCTTGTGGAGTTACAAACTCAAATTCTTTGAGTATGTAATTTCCACTATCTTTCAAATGGTGATCCAGAATTATCTTTTGATCTTTAGCATGTGGATTTTCAAAACTTAATGGTTTTTCAACACAAATCTCTTTTATAATATCATTTGCTTTTTCTTGTATCACAAAAACATCAGATTCACTTTTTGTTGAAAGTACTGTTTGTCCCTCTGCAGTACTTTCCCTCTTAACCCATTCTGGTTTAACACGTGGTTCCTGTGATCTAGATCCCCTATGTGAATAATAATACCTCCTAGGTTGATAGTGAGATCTCCTAGGGTTCCTATTCCAATTAGTGTGAACAGTACCTTGTTTTGGATAAGCAGTACTTTGAGAAAGTACTGGTCCAGAATTAACAGTACTTTGGAAAGTACTGTGAGATACTGATGGTTTTGAAAAAGGTCTTCGCTGGTGTGGGTATCTATGATCTGGCGAGAAGTTTCTGTGATTGACCCTATTTGAGGTATTCCAAACTGGTTTGTGCTCTCTAGGTTTCTGGTTGACAGACCTGTTCTTTTGAAATTTGCTTAGGTATTCTGAGTGATGTTCACAATCCTTAATAAGATGAGTAGGACTAAAACACACAAAACACAGTTTTTGACCCATATTTCCAAAGTGACTTCTTCTATGTCTATGCCCAAAATTATGTTGCCTTCTTGGTGAATGATTAAACCTGTTTTGACCAAAGTTTTTCCAAAAAGGTTTAGCAGTACTGTTTTGAAAAAGTTTTGCGAAGGTACTCGCTTGGGGAGCAAGACTTTGATTTGAAGGTACCGCTTGACTTTGAACATTGTTTTCAACAGTTTCTTTGGGTTTTTCGCACGAGATTGAGCTACAAGCTTTTTCCTAAACTCTAGACTGTCTACTCCAAAACGAAAACATCGGGCCTAGGGGTTGATGAATGCCGGTTGGATGAGGAACAACATGATACTCATTGTCTTTCTTATACTCAGGAGGTGTATCACTTATTGAACCTTCATTACTAGATGAGTCTACATAATTAATGAGTTCATCATCACTAGTGGTTATGTCCTCAAAATCACCTTCATCCCGATCACTAGGTTGGTTGTCTTCTAGTTTACTAAAATCCATTCCAAAACCTAATCCAGTTTTAAGGTAGGCTCTTTCTTTGTTTTTGAACATAAGTAACATGTGATAGACCAGCTTCACTCCAAGCAGCAAACTTAGCTAACAAATCATCTCTTTCCTTAGTTAATTTTTCAATTTCAGCTATTTTACAGTTTAATTTCCATTCACTAAGTTTTAACTGGTAATCCTGTTGTTCATATTTTTCAGCCCAAGCTACTTCATTAGTTTCATGTGCTAAGATTTTGGCTTCCATAGATTCTAGGGTTATTTGATAACCTGCTACCTCAGACCTAGCCCTAACACAATTATCTCTCTCAATCACATAACTGCCAAGTAATTTGTGATAAAAATCATGGCAATTTGAGCATACCTTAGAGATAGGGGGTGAACTTGATGAAGTAGCCACCATTGCTAGTTGAACAGGATCATCTTCACTTTCCTTGCTCCAATCAAATCCTCCAAAGCCATCATCAGATTCCAAAACAAAGATGTTCAGGGTTCCTCATCAAAAACAGTGCTCCATTCAATGCTCTCACTGATTCTTCAACAACTTCTTCCATGCTACCATACAAGAAGTCACCGGTTCATCAACAAATTCTTCACTCCAGTCAACTTCTGATAACTTCTCTTGAGCAACCAAAGCCTTTGTTTCAAGAATTGGAATTTCTTTAAGCTCAAGTTTTGGCTTCTCAGATGTCCTGTTTGCTTGATACTTAGCAAACCTGCACTCCTTTGCAAAGTGACCAGTCTTTTGACAATTGAAGCATTCAATTTTGGATTTGTCAAAAGTTATACCCTGTTTTGGTTTGAAATCAATGCTTTTGCCTGTCTTCTTCATATACTTTTTGATCCTTGCATGATCATAGCAACTTGCCACCTGATATCAATCTCTTCAAGTGCATCTTCTTCAATCTGTGCTAGATCTTCTTCATAAGTGACAGGTAAACTAGCTTGATGTGCAAAGAATGAGCACATAACTTCATCTGAGTGCATAGTGGTAGTTGGTGGGACCTGCTGAGCATATGAGGGGGGGGGGTGTAAACAGCAGTACTTTGAGAAAGAGTACTTTGAGGAGAAGCAGTACTTTTGATGGAAGTACTGTCCTTCTTTTCAGATGATAGAAAAGAAATACTGTGAGACTTGGAATTTGTTTGACCACTCATCTCATGCTCATATACCTTCAGTTGAGGATAGAGATCATCAAAGTCCATGACATCCAAACCTTGTTGTCCTCTGATCATTGTAGCAATAACATGCCATGTAGATGGCAGACTCCTTAGAAACTTCAAATTAGCATCCTCAACTGATACTTCTGCCTTGTATAACTCCAACATGTTGAGGAGATTTTGAAACCTATCATATGCAGCGTCAAGACTCTCTCTTTCACCAACTGTGAAAGTTTCAAACTGTTGTTTCAGCAAATTTCTGTGCATCCTCTTAGAAGCTTCATTCCCTCCAAATCTGGTCTTGAGAGCAGCCCAGAGCTGCTTAGCATCTTTAGCATCATGAAATTTGAGAAGATGACCATCTGGAATGGCAGACAAGAGAATGTTGAGTGCCTTCTCTTGATTCCTTAATGTAGCTGCTGGTAAGACTGGCTTAGGTGCTTTGGGTTGTCCAGGAACATCAATGGGTTCAGGAACTTCTTCATTACCATTAACGATTACATTCCATAGAGCTTGGTCTGTAATGGCAATGTACTGCCTCGTCTTCATACACCATAGATCATATTCGCCTTTCTTGATGACAGGAATCCTCATAGAGGTGATGGAAGGTGGTGCAACATAATCAATCGACATCTTGAATATTGTTGTAGTAGGGTTTCTTCCTAGTCAGAGTTTCCACACAAGCTCTGATACCACTTGTTGGATCGATATACTTTAATCAAACTAACTTAACTAGCTTGTTAAGGTTTAACAACCTCGGATAAATCCTAAGTTATTAACAAAGAAACACTGAGCAATCTTTATCAAGTACGCGGAATTTACTTAACAAAGCTAAGAAGAATAACTTTTATTATAAACTCTAAATCTGCTTATTATGCAGATCCACTAAACAACTCTAAGATTATCGAACTTCTCTCTAAAACACTAAATAACTTGTGAATTCGTAAACTCTAAAACTCATAAACTCGTACATCTAATGCCAATCTAGGAGTCCTTTTATAGGCTCAAGGATATCCTAGTCGGTTTACAATTTGTAACCTTGTACGACAAGTAATCTAAACATAGAATATTCTAGAGTTACAATACTTTCCATAAACGAATATAACAGTTCTTTGTTCTTGCAGTACTTTGACTTCTTTGTGCAGTACTTTGACTTTATCTTTAGCAGTACTTTGACTCTTTGACTTTGTCCAGTACTTTGCAGCTTACAGTACTTTCATATCTTCAGTACTTTCATGTCATCGGCACTTTCATATCCCAACAAAACATTATCAAAATAAACAATTATGACATGAATAATACACTAGATTAAAACTGTGTTTGGGATCCTTTGTTTTTGCTGTTTGGAAGACACAAAACTCTTATGTTTCGTTGCATCGGATTTTATTTTTCTTTGATAATTTATTTTACATGCCTGTCATGCAAAATATTGTTTCTTTTGTGCTTGCTTTGATTTCAGGTACATCCAATATGAACCAGCTGTGATATGGACACTTTCCACAAGATATCAAATGGAAATGCATGTTAACGACTATTGTGAAAAAATCAGATATTGGGAAAATAACGATTACAAAAACTGATGAATTATATGGAATACCATTGGTTACCATTGCCTTTAAAAGTTGAACAATATCTTATTTCCATATTCATACAGTAAACTCACGGAGTTCAATATGGAAATGGTATCACAATACTTACACATGCCAATAGCACAGGCTGCAAAAGCATCATGTCCACATAATCCATCTTATAAGAATAACTTGGATGCTCAAGATATTGAAGATGTTTATGCTACTGACTACATTGAACAAGATTGTCTGAAATTGTCTTTGGACCATCCCCAAAAAACTAGACATTGAATGTTAGATTATGATATATAAAGCTTTGTGATTATGATATATAAGTAGTTACCAGTGTTAGGTGATGATTGGCGTTGGCAAAACAAAAAAATATGAATGTTTACATATGATATTTCATCGCCATTTATTATTAATTATATGGGTTTCCAATACTCTTTCTATTTATATAGTTTTATGTCCTATGATACATCTATTTAATTTTCATGTAAATTCATTCCTTTAACCATAACAGTTGTCTTATAAACAATTACATTATAACAGTGAAGAGTAATCTGCATTCAGAGAATTTGTAAATAAAATGTATTATGGTGTAGTTATTATATAACTCAACTTTATAAATTTATCTGGTCACAGCCATTTCACACACACTTTAATACATGTCTAAAAATATTTTCCGTTGAATTTCGTATTTTTTGGAGTTGGTTTAGTATTTTTAACAAGCAATATGCAACTGGTTGTCAAAACCGACCACAAACTGACTTCCAAATTCCAATCGTATAAATCACAATCTTAGGAGTAGTTTGGTAAATCGGACCTTTTGAAATTCTTGTAGACGATACTTTAATTTAAATACAGCAGTTTGGATCAAGTTGTGAGGATAAGTAACCAAGGATATATGACCAAATGAAGTTGAGTTATGTTTTTTGAATGTAGACTAAAAAACACTCAACCTAGGCTTTTTAACCAAATAATTTCATAAAGCTCAGTATCATTATTAAAAACTCAATAAGAATCTATAATACATGTAGAGACTTACCATGAACTATAAGTATCTGCCTTTTCATTGTACACCACACTTATTGCATCAGTTAAACAGTAGAATCCCAATAGGTGATCTAATAGACTTCTTCATTCATTATCTTGCCAAATATGCAAGATAATGTGTTGCAAAAGTGAATCAGTTCCTTCAAATAATAAATGGATACATGTACATTTGACTTTTACAAGTTTACATACCTGTCGATTATGTATATGATTAAAGCTGTATTTGTCTTTGCGTTGCAGGGTCGCACGCTGAACATTCTGAAATTCCATCCCTGTCAGACATATTGAACAAAACTTTGTTTATTCATTCAACAACAATTATCAATGGAAGTGGAAAGATGTAGAGTTTATGTGGTTTACGGATGACACAAATTTTTGGACCAATTACAGGTCCGTGCCGTTTATAAAACTTGACTTACATTATGCAATTACAACAAATTTCCGATAATGCATACCTGCTTTGCATTATCAACATACTTTGTTAGGACAAGAATCACGCTCGGTAGGCACTTTGACAGACCTGCCACCGAACCAAATAGCTTCGACTTCCAAAAATCCCTTTGCTTATAAAAAAAGAAGATAGGCAGGTAATTAGTACTAAAGTTGCCAGTTAATCGATTTCATAATATTGAATATTACCGTAATAGTTATTCCTATAGGAACACTCTCTCATTGTGCAGCTAAAAAAATCCCACATGGAGCTGCACATGCATCTGCAGGTAATTAAACATTTTATAAGTCTTGTATCCTGTTAGTTAACATATTGTAATGTTGTTCTTCTCCATGATATTTACCTTTATTTGCAAGGTATTCCTGTGGTGTACCATGATATTGGCCCTCCAACATTTGAATGTCAAAATTGCAAGGTGGTTATGTGGTACTAGGAAAGAACTAACGTAACAAAAACCGTAGTCTACCCAACTTTCTCTGTTTGATGCCAAGGGGGGAAAAGTGCTTTTTCCGATATATAATGAAACACCTTCGCCTCTTAATGAGCTTATGGACTACAACACTCCTGCAAGTTCAAGTTTCAAAGATCATATCAGGGTATATAATGGTATGTTTTGTTACACATCTTTTGGAGCAAGAATAGACAATTCAATTAACACAGGAAGGGGTCCATATACCTTTAGAGTAAATGGACAAAACTATCATCGAATAGGTTCTCTACTGCGTAAACAGGGCACTCAGCCTAAATATGCACAACTATACTTTTTTGACACTGGAAATGAAGTTAAGAACCGAATGGGAGCTTTTATAAGTAAATATAGTGGAGAAGTCGTGGATGCAAATATAGTAGCAAGCCTGATGCAAATGTTCAATCAAACAAATCCAATCACCAAGGCATTTCGAATGGCCCGAGATTGGTCTGAGTCCCATAATTCAGCCCACTTTGAACTACGTTTCCTAAGTGGTCGAGGCGCATCTCGGCAATATTACTGAAGATTTTGGTGATGGTATTCCCACGAGAGATACATGGCCCTCCAATATCCATTATTATTTCCATATGGAGAGGACGGGTTTCATGAAAAGATATTGTATCACAACAACAAAGGTGAACGCAAAACCAAAAGGCCTTTTGTTACAATGAAAGAGTATTACTCATACATCATACAACATCAAAATAATCAAGGCACTACATAGCTTAGAGGTGGCCGATTATTGCAACAGTTTTTGGTTGACGCATACGCGGCTGTCGAGGAGCAAAGGCTTACATGGAATAGGCAAAATCAAGATACATTACTGATAACGCTACAAGCGTCGTTTGGGGTCAAAGGAACTTCCTTTTCGTCGAGCAAGTTTTTCAACACCCTAGGCAGTGAACCTAATCGTTGTAGTGTAGTATTAGGGTAAGCCACGGGAATTTATATCGTTCTATAGGGAAATAGGAATACTAGTGAGAAGTTACTACGCTAAGGTTGGGGTTGAGGAAGATTATTTTTTTATCTTTTTTATGTTTTTAGGAATTGGAAAGGTACGAATCTCGGGGTATAGATTTTAGGGGTTGGTATTTCTACCGATTACTCTATTCATCTAATTATCTTATCTAAGGTGTATGTAGTTTATGTCTAATTATTGTGTGCTCGTATGATGATTTAAAGATGTGTTTACTTAGGTTTTATTACTCCTTAATTATCTCCTATTGGTGGTTGAATTGTCACGTCCTTATTCTTAATCGCTTTGTGTGTCTAAGGTCATAGGGTATGCGTTTATCCCTAACTCTTTGAAACTACCAAAGGTTAATGACTACAAAATCTCTAGGATTTATAAACTTTAACTCTAAGGTACTCTTCGGATGGTTTAGCCTACAATGACTCTAGGTACTATAAGCTAAGGTTCACAAAGATTAACCAAGCATTAACTACACAACGGATGACCTATCGCAATACTAGATCATTAACAATTAAGATAAGAGACAACCAATCAATATTCAATAATTAAGTTTCATATTCCCTAAGCAAACACACAAGTAAATTAGCCGGACATGGGAAACATGCAAGCATACACACAAATAATTGAAGACATATAATGAATTAATGAAATAAAACACTTATCTTGATGTAAGATAGGGTATGGAACCCTAAAATACTGTACAAGACAGCCTTGGTTCGGTTTAGGTTTTTACTCCAAAAGACTACACCACTGAAAACTAAAAAATTCGGATTCTATATATAAGATTACATATGCGACGGCGTCACCATTTGATTTGTGACGCCGTCGGGTTGCCGTCATTAGGGTTTCGTCTTGGCCACGTTAGTCTTGCAACGACGTCACCTTATGCTTGTGACGCCGTCCCCTTCAGTCTTTGACGTCGTCTGGATCAAATCTAGGCCGTCTGAGTTGCGACAACCTACTATTTTAAAACCTGAAGCCGTCACTTGTAAATAAGCGATTTGGCTACTGAGCCGTCACAAAAGTGGTCCGACGGCGTCGCAGATAACACCTGACACCGTCCCCTTCAGTTTCAGCAGCCTGAGTGTCTTGATTCTTGACTTTGGCAATTTTCTTCGTATATTCGCGCCTTTTCGTCCGAATAAGTGTCATTCCAGCATTTTGCCTTCAAGATACCTAAAAAGTGAAAAGGAACGATATTAAGTAATAACGGATACAAAAGTGATCAAATAAGGGCTTAAACGACCCCTCAAAAGGTACATTTTAAAACCTTATCAAATATCCCTACACTTGGTATTTGCTTGTCCTCAAGCAAATGTTCTTTTAGCCAATTAATTTACAAGTTAGGGGTCATGAAGCATTAGTTTAGAACAATCCACAACACATATAAGCCCCATAAAAGTCATAACAAGCACGGAAATTACATACTAGCACCTCACATGGGGTGTTTGGATACTCACATCTCTCGGGTGTATACGAAATATATCAAAGTGGAAATGGAAGATAAACACTCATTAACCGGTCCTAGTACATAGATTACCATAGGCTTGAGACTAGATCAAACCTCCACCGCTTTGGCGTAAGCACCTAGGAAAGACTATCCAAGAGGTATTTTAAAGGGTTGTAATGATAGGCTTAAGGTAAGGAAACAAAGGGTTTGGTGGGATAGGCTATTTAGTGGTGGCAAGTCAAAAATCTTTATGTTACAAGCATGCGAAGAATGGCGTTGCTAAGCCAAGACTCGACACTCTAGACTCTAGATAACTGAAATAAACATACATAAATTAAAAGATAGATGTAGGATGGTAGCCCTTTTTTTTCTACACTTTTACTCTACCATCCTCTACGATAACATCAAAATGATAGGGATTTATAGGCACATCCCTACACTTGAGTTTTTATTACTCTAACACTAATTTGACCCGAATTGAAAAGATCAAAACACTTGGAGTACATTATTACGCAAATAAAGGGAATTTGAATTTAACGTTCCCTTCCCGTCATTTCATAAAATTTAACTTTTCCCATGAGTCTCAATCGTCCCAAAACTGTGTACAAAGGATATGACTCGACTTAGCAACTTATGCAAGCAACTAGATAATTGAACTAAGGGTTTAGGGTGATAACAATAATGCACTAAAAGTGACTGCATACAAGATAGGCTAAGGCGATTTGGGTGTACATTTGGGGGTGGGGTGTAAACAATGCTCTTCATTGATATTCCGGAAAACCGAAACATCGCGAGAACCGCGAAAAGGATAGGCCCAGAGGGGCTAACTAGGGGTATCGTGTACTAAAGATGAGTACAACGCAAAGGTGTGGGGGAATTACTCAACCGATGTGGAAGAAGTAATTATATTACGGGTATCAAACAAGGGTTATCCTAATGCCTCTTATCATTTAGTTATTCCTAAGTACACAAGTGTAGTCTTACTAGCGATCTCGGGATGCATCACAAAACAAGTTCTAGAATCTATTATACTACCGGTTCACACTCTAAGCATTAAAGATGAATGCTTTAATTCCTACTAATCTAAGGACAATCCTCACATTTTGGGTGGAATTTAAGTGGTAAAGGGTTTTTGTGCTAGTCATGCAAATTCCTATCCGTGAGACGCTTTTGTTAAGACTAATGGCCCACTCCTATATGTCATGAAAAATTTTAAATTTAGTGCCAAAATTTCCCTAACCGACATTTTCTCATGGTTTATTACACAAATGCCATTGGACAAAGCAAATAATCAAGGATAAGCATAGTTTCAAAGTTCCCGTTTTATTTTCCCTCCCTACACTTAAACTGAACATTGTCCCAAATGTTCCCCGAAAGTATCAAAGTTATGATAATAGAAGGTAATAAAAAACGAAAGAAACTAATACTCCCCTGATTAGCTCGGTAGGATCCGTGTAAAGTGGTGGTTACATCTTTCTTCAAGAAGAACGTTTGCGTGAAAAGCTCCTTTTTATCTTATGTATCTTCTTCTTGGTAAATTAAACCTGCACACTTGAAGAAAACAAACGAAACCTTCGCGTAAAATCGGCGGTAATAATATATATATAGGACTCTACTAAACTAGGATATAATGCTTGTGGAATGGATGTTTACAGAATTTCTGGAAAATTAAGACCTGGAAAATTCCTAAAAATTATAAGTAGCTCAGAAAACGAGAAAAAGTAATCAGTTGTTTCTGCTCCTTCCTGACGTCGTCAGGTTGCGATCCTGACGCCGTCAGGTTATTCTGACAAAAACTGGTCTGCGATTTTCTGAAAAAAATTCTTGAAAATTTACATCTTTAGAATCTGGAAAAATTTCCTGCAAAACATCCATTATGACTTGATACAAGCATTTGACTCGAACAAACACACATGTATATCTTTTTCATAATTGTAATTCTCATGTTTACATTTCTTTTGAAAATGTGTGTAATCCTCTCTACACTTATCCCTTATGTAAAATACCTTTATATGTAATTAAGACGAGGTTAAAGACAAAATAAAGCATTTTTACAAATTTAAACATGAGAATAAACAATCAATAAAATATATATGACACAAACAAGCAAACAATTAAGCATGGGTTGCCTCCCACGAAGCGCTTTTCTTTATTTATGAGTCTTGTAGCTAGACTCGAAGTCGTGCCCCTACGTACCAATATAAGTAAGCCTATCCTTTAGAATGTCATAAAGATCAAACTTATCATTTAAGTTCCTAGTAGTACGTTTGGTTCGATAAGCCTTTTCAAATTTCTCTCCATCGGGGTCATAGATCGTCATCCTAATGTGCCACTCTCCATTACCATCACTAGGCGGTCTATCCCAATCCCACTTATGTTTAGGCTTATCGCTCTCAACTTTCCACTTATTCATGACAAGGTTGACGGGCAAGCTTCCTAGGAACTCGGTCATCTTCCTAAATACTAAGGCGTCCTCGAACGGGTTCACTTCCATGTCCCTAGCCATTTCTTTTTCATGGAAAGTTGCTTTACTAGCAAAGGCTTCATCTAGGTGGAAAGGTCGTTGGGGACCTATGAAGTTCTTGTCAATCCAAGGTCCGTATCTAGATGACGTTCTATCCAACCTAATCTCATGTGGGATTTCCTCTTCTTTGTAGTAAGTATGTTTTTTGACATTGTAAATTGACCTAGCACTCCCCTCTCCTACCACTATTTTGGATATCTTACAATCAATGATGGCACTAGCGGTAGCTAAGAATCCTCTTCCTACTAGCAATGGGCATGTCGGGTCCTTATTCATGTCTAGCACATGGAAATCCGCCAAAAGAGTCAATTCTCCTGCGTATACTACCATGTCTTTTATTATCCCTAACGGATATGCAATACTACCGTCTGCTAGAACTAAGATGGTTTCCGTTGGTTCTATGTTACCTAAGTTAAGGCTTCTATGGAGGGACAACGGAACAAGATTGATGCATGATCCTAAGTCGGCTAGATCATCGAGAGGTTTGGAAGTTCCAAGCCTACACGGAAGAGTAAATAGTCCGGGATCGTCTAACTTCTTAGGTAGATTATTTCGCACAAAAGCGGACCCATGTTTTCCAAGTTTAAGTTCTAACTCATATTTTTCTTTTAAAGCATTATAATAAGGTGCATGAGTTAAGACTTCAAGAACCGGTTTTTCTTGATGGAGTTCCTTGTACTCCTCCTCTAAATTAGGTTTGGGTTCTTGGTTGACGGGTTTCTCAAGAGTAGGTTCTACCAATGGTGCGGGGCCTTGGTACCTCATTTTGGATTTCTTGGAACCCTTGTTGATAGCATTTACCGAGTGAACCGTTGGGTGTGAGGGGCATGGATGTGCACTCTCCCATGGTGAACAAGAACATGAAGTCGATGAAATCGAACTCACTTTTGGGTTCTTTATAGTATCACTTGGGAGTGCTCCAATTTCCCGATCATTAAAGGCTTTTAAGAGGGCATCAAGCTTGTTTGTCATCTCGCCTTGTCGTCGCTTAAAATCGGCTTCAAGCTTAGTCAATCGAGTTTCTTGAGATGACATGAATCTAGATGCAATTGCCTCAAGACTAGTGGGGTTCCCGGTGCTTGGAGGATTGAACCTATTAGGTGGACTAGATGAGCTTTGGAGTGTGCTTGAGTTTTGGTTCCACTTAAGGTTAGGGTGATTTCTCCATGAGGGGTTGTAAGAGTTTCCTAAGTTGTTTTGTTCGGGCTTGAAAGTGTACCACTTCTCTCCCGCTCCGTCGGTACGTGTGGAGGCGTAGTCCGCAAAAGCTTGTTCGGGGAGTCTTGTGCAATCACGAGTGTCATGAGGACCATTACATAACTCACAAGGTAGAGTTATTTTATTCACTTGATGTGAAGACTTAGGATTTTCGTAGGAGCTCATTAGGAATTTAACTTGATCTTCAAGCTCGAGCATCCTACGGTCGAAAGATTGTGAGTCAATGGGAGGCAAGGAGATTGCCTTAACGGTTTTGGACAACTCATGGGGGTCATTCCAACTTTCGTTGTCATAGAGAGCAAGGTCCTCTATTATACCCCATGATTCTTCCGCGGTGAGATCACTAAGTTTTCCACCGGCCGCTTGGTCAATGGATCGCTTGGTGGGGAAGTTGACATGATCATAGAAGAGTTGGACTTGGAGCCAAAGATCAATGCCGTGATGAGGGACTTTATGGAGTAAGTACTTGAATCGAGTCCATGCTTCGTAGAGAGATTCACCTTGACGTTGTTGGAACATCAAGATATCATTCCTAAGCTTAGTGGTTCTCCCCGGTGGGAAAAATTGAGCAAGGAAGCGAGAGGTGAGATCATCCCAACTTGAGATGGAGCCGGCGGGAAGTCGCTCAAGCCAATTACTAGCTTGGTCCCGTAGAGAGAATTGGAAGAGACGCAGACGCGTGGTCTCCCGAGTAGTAGCATCGAGGTCGATGGAATCGACAATTTTAAGGAAATCCTTAAGATGCTGATTAGGATATTCGGAACGAAGTCCATGGAATGCACATCCGTTTTGCACCAACCGTATGGTGTCGGATTGCAGGGTCGTAGTTTGGGCTTGGTCGAGAAGCTCAATGGTGTTCCTATAGCCTAGGTGGCTTGGTCTCGAGTATTCACCAAGAGTACTGGCTCTTGGCGGGTCATTGGGTGGTAGGTTGATGAATGGTGGTGGGTTATCACCTTCCATGATGAAAAGTGATGGGGTTTACGAACAAAGGTCACGAAGAAGGGGATAGACTACGAGGAAGCTTAAAATGGGAAAAAAAGATTTACTTGATAGGAATCAAGCAAAGAGACCTAAACGAGGTGGACTCCTAACTAGCTATTCTATTCCCCAGCAGCGACGCCAAAAACTTGATAACGCTACACGCGTCGTTCGGGGTCAAAGGAACTTCCTTTTCGTCGAGCAAGTTTTTCAACACCCTAGGCAGTGAACCTAATCGTTGTATTGTAGTATTAGGGTAAGCCACGGGAATTGATATCGTTCTCTAGGGGAATAGGAATGCTAGTGAGAAGTTACTACGCTAAGGTTGGGGTTGAGGAAGATTATTTTTTTTATCTTTTTATGTTTTTAGGAAATGGAAAGGTACGAATCTCGGGGTATGGATTTGGGGGTTGGTATTTCTACCGATTACTCTATTCGTCTAATTATCTAATCTAAGGTGTATGTAGTCTATGTCTAATTATTGTGTGCTCGTATGATGATTTAAAGATGTGTTTACTTAGGTTTTATTACTCCTTAATTATCTCCTATTGGTGGTTGAATTGTCACGTCCTTATTCTTAATCGCGTTGTGTGTCTAAGGTCGTAGGGTATGCGTTTATCCCTAACTCTTTGAAACTACCAAAGGTTAATGACTACAAAATCTATAGGATTTATAAACTTTAACTCTAAGGTACTCTTCGGATGGTTTAGCCTACAATGAATCTAGGTACTATAATCTTTATGTTACAAGCATACGAATAATGGCGTTGCTAAGCCAAGACTCGACACTCTAAACTCTAGATAACTGAAACACACAAACATAAATTTAAAAGATAGATGTAGGATGGTAGCCCGTATGTTTTTTTTACACTCTATTTTTTTTTCTTTCCTCTTTTTTTTTCGATTTTTTTTTCATACACTTTTACTCTACCATCCTCTACGGTAACATCAAAATGATGAGGATTTATAGGCACGTCCCTACACTTGAGTTTTTAAGGGAATTTAACGTTCCCATCTAGTCATTTCATAAACTTTAACTTTTCCCATGAGTCCCAATCGTCCCAAAACTGTATACAAAGGATATGACTCGACTTAGCAACTCATGCAAGCAACTAGATAATTGAACTAAGGGTTTTTAGGGTGATAACAATAATGCACTAAAAGTGAGTGCATACAAGGTAGGCTAAGGAAATTTGGGTGTATATTTGGGGGTGGGGTGTAAACAATGCTCTTCATTGATATTTCGGAAAAACCGAAACATCACGAGAACCGCGAAAAGGATAAGCTCTGAGGGGTTAACTAGGGGTATCGTGTACTAAAGATGAGTACAACGCAAAGGTGTGGGGGAATTATTCAACCGATGTGGAAGAAGTAATTATATTACGGGTATCAAACAAGGGTTATCCTAATGCCTCTTATCATTTAGTTATTCCTAACTACACAAGTGTAGTCTTACTAGCGATCTCGGGATGCATCACAAAACAAGTTCTAGAATCTAATATACTACCGGTTCACACACTAAGCATTAAAGATGAATGCTTTAATTCCTACTAATCTAAGGGTGATCCTCACATTTTGGGTGGAATTTAGATGGTAAAGGGTTTTTGTGCTAGTCATGCAACTCCCTATCCGTGAAACGCTTTTGTTAAGACTAATGGCTCACTCCTACATGTCATGAAAATTTTTAAATTTTGTGCCAAAATTACCCTAACCGACATTTTCTCATGGTTTATTACACAAATACAATTGGACAAAGAAAATAATCAAGGATAAGCATAGTTTTAAAGTTCCCGTTTTTTTTCCCTCCCTACACTTAAACTGAACATTGTCCCAAATGTTCCCCGAAAGTATCAAAGTTATGATAATAGAAGGTAATGAAAAATGAAAGAAACTAATACTCCCCTAATTATCTTGGTAGGATCCGTGTAAAGTGGTGGTTAAATTCTTTTCAAGAAGAATGTATGCGTGAAAAGCTCCTTCCAATCTTATGTATCTTCTTCTTAATAAATAAAACCTGCACACTTGAAGAAAACAAACGAAACCTTCGCGTAAAATCGGCGGTAATAATATATATAAGACTCTACTAAACTAGGATATAATGCTTGTGGAATGGATGTTTACAGAAATTTACGGAAAATTAAGACACAGAAAATTCCAAAAATTTATAAGTAGCTCGAAAAACGAGAAAAAGTAATCAGTTGTTTACTGCTCCTTCACGACCAGTCGGTTGCGACCTGACGCCGTCGGTTATCCTGACGAAGCAGTCTGCGATTTTACGGAAAAAATTTCGGAAAATTTACATCTTTAGAATCTGGAAAAATTTCCTGTAAAACATCCATTATGACTCGATACAAGCATTTGACTCAAACAAACACACATGTATATCTTTTTAATAATCGTTATTCTCATGTTCACATTTCTTTTGAAAATGTGTGTAATCCTCTCTACACTTATCCTTTATGTAAAACACCTTTATATGTAATTAAGACGAGGTTAAAGACAAAATAAAGCATTTTTACAAATTTAAACATGAGAATAAACAATCACTAAAAGATATACGACACACAAATAAAAATGAAAAACAAATACACATGGGTTGCCTCCCAAGAAGCGCTTGTTTTTGTTCAAGTCACGAGCCTGACTCTACCCTTATTTAACGGATAAAGGGGAGGTTTTCCCAACACTTAAGCTTAAGTGCGGGTGATAGTAGCGATACACACCCTTAGGGTGGAAATTTGCTACGTGGGGAGAGGGTGATGGGTGATTTATATGCTCAAAGGAGTGTGCTCCATTCATTATAACCTTACCTAAGTCTATTGGTGTAGCGGGTGAATCAAATCTCTCTCCTAAAAATGGATCATCTTCTATCAACTTCAAAAGATTCTTAATTAAGGATCCATCTTGACCTAATAAACCCGGTTTAAACCTATAATGTTTCTTGTTATCAACCATGAATGGGTGATATAAGTGTGTAAGGTCATGGGTTACTCCTATATTAGCTTCCACTCTACATGGCCTAGAGTCTACCACCTTCTTCAAGCAACTACCTGGACTATCTATTTTGATGGGTGGATTGGGGCCTAATTCAATTCCAAGATTTACATCTAAAGACGGAAAATTGGGTAAGCTTTTTGGTTGAGGCTCCGGTTCATCAAAATTAGTAATTTCCCTAGGACTAAGAGAGAGATCATGACAACAAGCATCTAAACCTACATTCTCTAGTGGCGTTTGGTCCAAAGGTTCAATATCAATCGGGGTTCCTATAGTCTCTTCTACTTCTTCCGGGTAAGTTATAGGCGATGTGTGTTCCTCAAGTGATGGTAGGGCTTGTGGGCTTGGAGTTTCCATCTTATTCTCCATTATATCTAGATCTCCTAAATGTTCATCATGTGTTTTAGTATGATATGACCCAAATACACTCCTAAGCATCTCAAATCCTTCTTTGGCCATTTCAAATTCTTTGTCGGATTCATAAGAACTGTTCTCAAAAACTTGACCACTATGTTCTATTTGCCTAAAGGATTCCTCACGTGTGTCATATGTTTTGAAATCTATCCCACACATGCAACTAAGTATTTTAACTTCAACCATCTCACAATCTTTTTCGGGTTTAGGTTCCATGTTCTTAAAAACTAGGTCTTTTTTATCATGGTGCCTAAGATCATTCAATTGATGGTTTATGCATAGGAGGCTTTTCTTAAAAATTCCCCAGATGGTCTCGCTAAAAGGAGTTGATCCTGACAACGATTGTTGAATAGAAGCCACACAAACACAAAATATATCAAATCCATCCAACCTTACACCCGTCTCCCTTTGGATATCTCTAAGTTCACTAACAAATTCATTAGAACAATAAAAACCAAACCAATCTACGAAATTCAATTGTTCCTCATTTGTTAATGATTCAAATGTAACTTCACTTGCCATAGAGACAAATGAAAAGGGTTTTACAAACACAAACACAAAGAAGGGGGATAGACTAAGAGGAAGCTAAAAATGAGAAAAAAATTTACTTGATAGGAATCAAGCAAAGAAACCTAAACGTGGTGGACTACTAACTAGCTATTCTATTCCCTGGCGGCGGCGCCAAAAACTTGATAACGCTACACGCGTCGTTCGGGGTCAAAGGAACTTCCTTTTCTTCGAGCAAGTTTTATAACACCCTAGACAGTGAACCTAATCGTTGTAGTGTAGTATTAGGGTAAGCCACGGGTATTGATATCGTTCTCTAGGGGAATAGGAATGCTAGTGAGAAGTTACTACGCTAAGGTTGGGGGTTTAGGAAGATTATTTTTTATCTTTTTATGTTTTTTAGGAATGGAAAGGTACGAATCTCGGGGTTTGGATTTGGGGGTTGGTATTTCTACCGATTACTCTACTTATCTAATTATCTAGTCTAAGGTGAGGTAGTCTATGTCTAATTATTGTGTGCTCGTATGATGGTTTAAAAATGTGTTTACTTAGGTTTTATTACTCCTTAATTATCTCCTATTGATGGTTGAATTGTCACGTCCTTATTCTTAATCGCGTTGTGTGTCTAAAGTCGTAGGGTATGCATTTGTCCCTAACTCTTTGAAACTACCAAAGGGTCTCGTCTACAAAATCTCTAGGAATTATAAACTCTAACTCTAAGGTACTCTTTGGATGGTTTAGCCTACAACTACTCTAGGTGTTATAGTCTAAGGTTCACAAAGATTTAATCAAGCATTAACTACACAACGAATGACCTATCGCATTACTAGATCATTAACAATTAAGATAAGAGACAACCAATCAATATTCAATAATTAAGTTTCATATTCCCTAAGCAAACACACAAATAAATTAGCCGGACATGAAGAATATGCAAGCATACACACAAATAATTGAAGACATAATTGAATTAATGAAGTAAAACACTTATCTTGTGGTAAGATAGGGTTTGGAACCCTAAAATACCGTACAAGACATCCTTGGTTCGGTTTAGGTTTTTACTCCAAAAGACTACACACTAAAACTAAAAAATTCGGATTCTATATATAAGATTACAATCGCGACGGCGTCACCTTATGATTTGTGACGCCGTCGGGTCGCCGTCATTAGGGTTTCGTCTTGTCCACGTTAGTCTTGCGATGGCGTCACCTTATGCTTGTGACGCCGTCCCCTTCAGTCTAGGATCAAATCTAGGCGTCTGAGTTGCGACGGCCTACTCTTTTAAAGCGACACCGTCCACTTGAAAATAAGCAATTTGGCTCTTGGCCGTCACAGAAGTGCTTTCGACGCGTCGCAATTAACACCTGACGCCGTCCCCTTGTATTTTAGCAGCTTGAGTGTCTCGATTCTTGAATTTGGCCATTTTCTTCGTATATTCACGCCTTTTCGTTCCAATAAGTGTCATTCCAGCAATTTGCCTTCAAGAGACCTAAAAAGTGAAAAGGAACGATATTAAGTAATAACGGATACAAAAGTGATCAAATAAGGGCTTAAACGACCCCTCAAAAAGGTACATTTTAAAACCTTATGAACTACTAATACAAAGTGGCATGAGATTTCAGAAATGTTAAAGCACATTCTGGGGCAAAAAGCACATGACCGTCCAGAAGTGTCCACGCGCGTATTCAAGCTTAAGCTTACTGAACTATTAAATGATCTTACAAAACACCATATTTTTGGCAAGTCCCGGGGAGGTAATGCACCTTAGCTAATAATGGCAATATGTCTACTCAATTTTCTCAATTTTATTTCAGTTGTATATGTTATAGAATTTAAAAAACGTGACCTACCTCATGCTCACATCCTACTATGGCTAGAAGAAGAATTGTAATGCAAAACCCCGTCCCAGATAAATGATATTATTACAGCAGAGATACCATGTCGAGAAAATGATCCAGATGGGTATAAAGTGGTAACTGAATTTATGTTACATGGTCCTTGCGGTAAAGATGCTAGATACGCACCATGTACAGTTGAGGGAAAATGCTCAAAACATTTTCCTAAACCTTTCGTTCTTTGAAACAATGGTCGATAGTGATGGTTATTCTATTTATCGTCGGAGGGATAATAAAGCTTACCATATAAAAGGAAAATTCAAATATGACAATAGATATGTGGTTCCTCACAACCGTTATCTCCTTCGAAATACCGGCCCACATCAACGTAGAATGGTGCAACAGATCAAAGGAAATTAAGTACTTATTCAAGTACTTGAATAAAGGTCTCGATAGAGCCACAATTGTTATACAAGAAAATGTAAAAAACAATGGTGGTCAGGCAGACGTCCAGATTTTGGAGGTGGACGAAATAAAGAATTATTTGAATTGTCGTTTTTTAGCTCCATGTGAGGCGGTGTGGCGTTTGTTTTCCTATGACATCCATTACTCAGATCCATCAGTCATTAAACTCAATTACCACCTGCCAAATCAGCATGCAATCACACTTCGTGATTCAGAAAGCTTACCAGCCCTAATTCAAAAGGAAGGCATCGATATAACCATGTTCACTGATTGGTTTGAATTAAACAAGCATGATACAGAAGTGAATAAATACACGTATTCTAAGATACCTGCTCATTATGTGCGACATGAGAAAGACAAAATGTGGAAAGAACGAAAGAAGCATAAATGCATTAGGAGGATTTTTTACTCGCATCCGGTATCTGGAGAACGATACTATCTTCGAATGTTGTTGAACATTGTCAGATGACCTCGCTCCTTTGAGAAAGTCATGACTGTTAACGACAGATTATGTTCCACGTTCAAGGAAGCCTGTTTTGCATATGGCCTTTTAAATGATGACATAGAATGGACGCATGTTATATCCGAAGCAAGTGTATGGATGTTCGGACCACAGCTACGTTACATATTTGTGACAATTTTATTGTTTTGTGATGTCAGCAGGCCTTTAAAATTATGGGAAGAAAACTGGCAGTTTTTAGCAGAGGATATCCTACACAAGAAAAGGAAAATGTTCGATTACCCTAACTTGGAGTTGACAGATGAACAGCTTCGGAACTATTGTTTTCTTGAAATACAAGAGTTGTTAAATTTATGTGGAAGATCTTTAGGAGATTTTCAAGATCTACCACTGCCAGACCCAATGTTGCTAACCAACATGGACAATCGTCTCATAAGAGAAGCGCTGGCTTATGATATGAAGGAAAGTAAGATTCAACATCAACAACTCCATTCATTGTTAAATCCCCAACATTGTTTAATCTATGAAGAGGTTATTGAATCTGTAAATGGTAACAAAGGGAAATTTTACTTTGTGTACGGACCAGGAGGAACCGGAAAGACATTTTTATACAAAACTATCATCTCAAGGTTGAGATCAGAATGTAAGATAGTTCTTGTCGTCACATCTTCAGGTATATATTTATACTAAATTTAAGAAAACAACTAACTTGAATATTTTAAAAAATACGAAACTGATTAGTACCCTTAAATTTTATAGGGATTGCTTCATTGTTGCTACCAGGCGGGAGAACGGCAAATAGCCGTTTTGTTATACCACTTGAATTATTAGAAAACAGCACATGCGGCATAAAACAAAACACGCATATGGCAGAACTCATGCAGCAAGTGAAACTAATTATCTGGGACGAAGCTCCAATGACTCAAAAATATGCTTTTGAGGCATTGGACAAGACGCTGAGAGATATCTTAGGATATCATGACCTTGACAGTAGAGATCGAATATTTGGGGGCGTGACGGTCTTGCTAGGAGGTGACTTTCGTCAAGTGTGTTATACCAAAAGCAAGCAGGCGGTCATTGTTCAATCATGTATAAAGAATTCTGAATTGTGGAAGCATTGCAAGGTATTTACCCTTACACGGAGTATGCGTGTCAATGAGTATAGTGAAAATGGACTGCTTGATACTCGAAAACAGGATTTCAATAGATGGGTCTTGGCTGTGGGGGATGGCAATTTGTAACATATTGGATTTCACATACACATCAAACCATAAACAAAGTAGGCGTATAAGATGTTTTAGAGAGAGAAAGTTAGAGGTTTGGAAACTTTAATGAGAGAAAGAAAAATCTTATTATGAGCTCCAACTCTCTACCTTGGGAGGTAGAGAGTATTTATAGTCTTACAATAAAACGCCACCTGACGGGCTGTGGATCAGGCGTACAGTGGGTAAAGACCCGTCCGTCCTCCACGCTGTTAGTTAAATAAATACTACTTAACATTAAATAACTACGACTACGAGCTTTCTAACGATTACATATACTTGAGGTGACCGACACTTTAACTACTGGATTTTCCAAATCCTAACAATCTCCCCAAAGGGAGGTCACCTTAAACACACATTAAAATTACATAGAATACAAACAGATATTTCATTGAGATTGTTCTTGAATTCTTGTTCATGTTCTTTGTTCTCAGCTCGTAGACTTTGATTCTTCATTTTTGCATGTTTGGATAATCTGAGTGGAGGTCTTTAAATGATCCACGTGATACTGAGTTTTGAGTCCGCTTTGAACTCATCAGCCATATTAAATCTCTGACTCATCCATTGTGGTGTTGGTATTATGTGATGTTGTGACTTTTGGACCGACATGCTCACATTCGGATCATTATATCTTCTTATCGAGTAGCGAAGCTTTCGTTGATTCATGATATTGGCAGCAGCGTAGCAGAAGCATGGAGTGAAAATATCGGAGTCATTGATGCACTAATCATGATTTCTTTAGATATGAATGTGTTGTGTGAGCATGCGGCTATGGATTGACGGCTCCATTCTGATCAGCTGCAAACGTCGGGGTGTACTTTGCATAAGACAATTAGCAATAAAGCATACGAAAGTGTCTTTGATCACTTTCATTGAATTGAGGTACACGGCCCACGGTTCCCGTTGATCAGGTACAAGTACTTGCTGTGATCGGTATAATTCTGAAGAATCTCCTTGACAGGGTTTCGCAGCTGCTCTAGTTGTTCTCAAACCGAAACGTCTCAAAGAAGACAACACAGAGTAAGTGAACCAGCGAAATGAGATTCACTGATTGATGAAAAGAGATTTGAAAAAAAACAACCGTGTATTGCTCAATAGAATTTGTTTTTGCAATACAACGAAGGTTTTAATGAAAATCAATTATCAATCATAAACACCTTTTATTTTGAGAAATAAGTACACATTCGATGTGCTAAAGAAAAGAGTTTTTAAGCACAACGACCAGTTTTTCAAAGGTATCCGTCAATCCATAACCTGAACCAGGATTGATTCAAAAGATTGTATCGCCCCATTGTTTCTGTTCAGTTGTCACATGGTTGATCTATTGGATAGATCTCACATGCCACCTACCAGGAGCTTGTTTGATGTTGGCTCCAGAAGGCTTTCCATCTTCATTGTGAATATGTATGCATATCACTCAGATCTTCTGGCAATACCACAAGGATAATGCGTAGGACTCATAAGATATAATCTCTCTATCCGGTTCTGGCGGATCATGGGAACTCAACCTAACCTTATCACCCTTATATCACCATGCATAAAGTAGAGTTGGTCGGTCTTTTGGTGTAGATTTTCCGCCTTGAAACCAATTGAAAATCAATCAAGATACTTGTGATATAGAATCAAAGCATTTTATATCTTAATTGTTTTGATATTTTAGAAATGCTCCCCCTCAACATATGCATAAAAATTCAGAATTTGTTTAGCACATGGAGGCAAGAGATCTTTGAAATCGTTAGATTAAGAATGAAAGGTCCAATCTTTTGATTAACATTTTCTAAAATGATCATCATCACTTCCCAATTAATTTGAGTAGATAAAACATTTTGAGGAAGGATGAGGTTTCCACAAGTTTGCTCCCCCTCAATATGTGCCTCGAATTTTGAAAAAGTTTTGCACATATTAGAGACAATTCAGTCACGTTTCAATAATTTAAGGTTTAAAATAGATGCTCCCCCTCAACATGAGCATGGAAAATTTGAAATCGTTTGTCACTTGCGGGGAGGAAAACATGCTAAACATTTATGAAACCATTTATCGAATTATCAGTTTAAATCCAATTTAAATCACAAATTCTCCCCCGATCACAATTATCAAATCATTTGAGATTTGTGATCTCTGTAGATTTAAATTGATTTTGAAAGCTTTTATGGAGAATTGTGACTTGATTATGAAAGCGTTTTAACTGATAAGGATTGGTTATTGAGACTTTAAACTCCATTGATTAAACATGCATAATTATCTTTTGAAAACATAATAATAACAAAGGTCTTGAACCAATTGTGTAAAATATTGTAAAACATTTTTGAGTAGACCTTGCTCATTTAAGTGCAAATTGTTGAAAAGAACACTTTTTTTGTTTTAATTGAAAAATCATTCTCCCCCTCAATCAATGACGAAAGTTGTTGATTGATGGATTGAGATTTTGACACTTGATAAGTTCTTTTGATTTTCAAAAATAGATTCCGAAGTGTTTTCAAAACAATTGAGTTTTCATAAGATTGCAAATATTTTTCAGAGGAATCATTAGAAGGAAAATATTTGAAATTAAACATTTGTCTTGTTAATGACAGACATTTGTTTTAGAATCAGAGCATTAGGTTTGAAACATGAGATAAAGCATGGCTCTGTTTTTCTTTGAAAAGCGGGTTACTGCCTGAAATGACAATAAACCATTTTTACTTTCTCCCAAAAATATTTTTTTGATTTTTTTTTTAACATTCGAACAACATCTAAAGACCCGTGTCATTCTTTGAATGACAACACAAAGACCGTAGATATTATCGAATTGAGGTAAAAAAATATGACAAAAAAGACAATATTTTTGAGATTTTTCGAGATTTTCAGATTTTTATGGATTTTTTGAAAGTTTTATATTTTTCTATTTGCTTTTTGGATAAATATATACAAAGTATAGATGAAGAAAGACCTTTACTCCTCGTCTTCCTCCTGAAGACGTTTGAGTGTTTCTGGTTGAAGGCTTTTCAAGCCAAGTCGTGGAAGAATAAACTCAAAACGTTCTCATGGAAGAGCTTTGGTGAAGATGTCTGGTAACTGGTATTCTGACTTCACAAAATAGAGTTCCACCACACCGTTTTCCACTTGATCCCTGATAAGGTTTTAAAATGTACCTTTTTGAGGGGTCATTTAAGCCCTTATTTGATTACTTTTGTATCCGTTATTACTTAATATAGTTCCTTTTCACTTTTTAGGTCTCTTGAAGGCAAATTGCTGTAATGGCACTTATTTGGACGAAAAGGCGCGGATATACGAAGAAAATGGCCAAAGTCAAGAATCGAGACACTCCAACTGCTGAAAATACAAGGTGACGGCGTCACTGCTTGTCTGCGATGCCGTCGGAGGATTTTGTGATGGGACAAAAGCCAAAACTCTTTTTTTCAAGTGACGACGTCAAGTTATAAAAGAGTGGGCCGTCGCAACTCAGACGGCCTAGATTCAATCCAGGGGCGGTCGGTGAAGAGGACGGCGTTACAAGCACAAGGTGACGCCGTCGCAAGTCTAACGTGGCCAAGACGAAACCCTAATGCGGCGATCCGACGGCATCACAAAACATAAGGTGGCCGTCGCGATGTGTAATCTTATATATAGAATCCGAATTTTTCAGTATTTATGTGTAGTCTTTTGGAGTAAAAGCCTAAACCGAACCAAGGCTCTTGTATGCAGATATTTTAGGGTTCCAAACCCTATCTTACACCAAGATAAGTGTTTTACTTCATTAATTCAAATATGTCTTTGATTATTTGTGTGTATGCTTGCATGTTCTCCATGTCCGCTAATTTACTTGTGTGTTTGCTTAGGGAATATGAAACTTAATTATTGAATATTGATTGGTTGTCATTATCTTAGTTTGTTATTGATCTAGTAATGCGATAGGTCATTCGTTGTGTACTTAATGCTTGATTCAATCTTTGTAAACCTTAGAATATAACTCCTTGAGTAGTTGTAAGCTAAACCATCCAAAGAGTGCCTTAGAGTAAGAGTTTATTATCCCTAGTGGGTTTTCTAGACGAGACCCTTTGGTAAGTTCAAAGAGTTAGGGAGAAACGCATACCCTACAACTTTAGACACACAACGCAACTAAGAATAAGGACGTGACAATTCAACCACCAATAGGAGATAATTAAGGAGTAGTAAAACCTAAGTAAACACATCTTTAAACTATCATACGAGCACACAATAATTAGACATAGACTACATACACCTTAGACTAGATAATTAGATAAGTAGAATAATCGGTAGCAATACCAACCCCCAAATCCAAACCCCGAGATTCGTACCTTTCAATTTCCTAAAAAACATAAAAAGATAAAAATAATCTTCCTCAACCCCAACCTTAGCGTAGTAACTTCTCACTAGCATTCCTATTCCCCTAGAGAACGATATCAATACCCGTGGCTTACCCTAATACTACACTACAACGATTAGGTTCACTGCCTAGGGTGTTGAAAAACTTGCTCGACGAAAAGGAAGTTCCTTTGACCACAAACGGCGTGTAAGCGTTATCAAGTTTTTGGTGCCGCTGCCGGGGAATAGAATAGCTAGTTAGTAGTCCACCTCGTTTAGCTTTCTTTTCTTGATTCCTATCAAGTAAAT
>OU343218.1:110883240-111094505 GCA_910596185.1 Chrysanthemum makinoi
TTTATGTAAGACTATAAATACTCTCTACCTCCCAGGTAGAGAGTTGGAGCTCCAATAATATCTTTCACTTTCTCTCACTAAGTTCTAAACCCTAACTTTCTCTCTATAGAATTCCATCTATATGCTACTTTGTGTTATGGTTTGATGTGTATGTGAAAAGTTATATCTTACAATTGGTATCAAGAACCATGGTTAGATCATATCTTGCACATCTTTGGATTTCTAGTGGTTTTAGGTGGTTTTTGAGTTTGAAAAAGTTTAGTGGTTTGTGCATCATTTGGTTGATTTCTAGTGTTAAAGTTTAGATTTTGATAGTACTTTTATGTTTAGAATCATCACAAGTGTTTAGGTTTTCATTTGGTAAGCTTGAATCATCTTGGTTGGGTTGTTTTGGATTGAAAAGTGATGTTTATGTGGTTTTCATGCTTCTAGCTACTTAGCGGATTAGTTTCTTGGTAGCGACTTGCTTCAAATTTGTAGAGTTAGGTTAAAGCTAGCGACTTAGATCTAGCGATTCTGATTACAAGTAGTGGACTCTCTCACTACGGGTATGACAGTGGTAGCGACTTGGTGGTAGCGAGTTGCTCTTTAGCGACTTGTATCTTTAGCGACTTAGTGGCAATTCTTTGCCAAAATTTTGCTAGCGACTTGAGGCTTAGCGAGTTACTACTTAGCGACTTGCATTTTCTGCGACTTGGGACTCTAGCGACTTAGGTTAGCGAATTAAGGTTAGCGACTTAGTGCATTATTTCTAGCGACTTAGTGCATTATCTTAGCGACAGTGCATTATCTTCTAGCGACTTGAGTGATTGTTTACGGTTTTCTCTTGATTTAGTAAAATCCGTGAAAGAATCTTTCGGTTTAATCATAGAGTTATAAAATCCGTATAATCTGTAACATGTCTACCAGCGTTCCTACTATCATCTCCACTTGTTTTAGGGGATGTTCAAGCGGTGGCTTCGGATACTCCATGCTTGCCAGGAGGCCGACTACGATTCTTGGGCTCAGCGAATCAGATTGTATTGCCTTGGAAAGGAAAATGGTGTCAACATTCTCAAATCCATTGATGAAGGACCATATCGAGTTGAGGCGACTAGAGACATACTTGATACTAATGAAGATGGTACTCATTTACGGAATGGGCAGGACCTAAATGTATGATGAGCTTGATGATAAGGAGAAAAGAGATTCGATCTTGATATCGGGGCTTCAACATTGTTCTTCAAGGTCTTCCTAAAGACATCTACAAGGCGATCAATCATAACCGTCTGCAAGGCGGTATGGGATAATGTTAAGATGCTTCTCGTGTTTGAGAATTAACTATGGAAGGCAGAGAATCCCAACTCTATGACGAATTTGAACACTTCAAGATGAAACCGGATGAGAGTGTCTATGAGTACTATGTGAGATTTCATAAGTTAGTGAATGACATGAGGAACATCGGAATGACTATGCCTAACATTCATTTGAACTCAAAATTTGTGAACAACATGAATCCCGAATGGCACAAGTTTGTCACCTTTGTGAAGCTCACTAAAGGATTGAAGAATACAAACTATGAGCAACTCTATGCCTTCCTCCTTGAGAATGAGAGACATGCTATGTTTGAATTCTCAATCGGTTCAAAACCAACCGAGGAGAGACAAGCTGTCTAATGACTCTGCCTTCTACTCAAACATCAATCACAAAAGCATCACAAGTCATACCCTTGGGTAATGGTAATCACAAACTCATTCGTGATCCTATGTTCAAACAAGCCGTCTTTGATGCACGTGGGTAACTTCATTAATCAACTAGCTCTTCGTTAGTCAAAACATGAATTCTCCCCACAAACCAACAACAACCTGAGCGACATCTAACCCACACAATCAAGCCACATTAAAGATGGAAGGATCGTGGTGCAACCGATTCAGGAAAGCAGTATGATCGAGGGAAGAGGTGGAGGTAGAGGTTATGTTGGTAACCAATCGAGGAAGGAATGGTAACCAAGGTCAAGCTAAGCCATCAAATGTTATAATGTGGTGGTGAGGGACACATTGCAAGGCTGTACATCTCAAAGCGTCCAGAATCTTGATTACTTGAGAGATAAGATCTTCTTGTACAAGCTCGGGACAATGGTGCTGCTTTGGATGAAGAGGAATTGTTGTTTCTAGCCGAGGGCAATGCCAAGACCTATGATGCAGATGTGGATGAGCGGCCTATTAGAGATAGGTCACAATCATCGAGAATGCCTTTCAAGTCGTGATTGTGATGCATCGACTCGATGTGGATGATGGACCTACGGCACACACAATTTTATGGCTAGCATTTCTCCAATGGTTTCTCCCAAGGTCTCTTCTTCACCACTAGTCCATCCAAGACAAACTCATCTCGAGGTATTAAAACTATCGATGATCTTGATGTGCAAAAGATGCATGACAAAGTACAATCAGCTGAAACTATTGAATCAAATATTGAAAATATGGGTAATATCAATATTGTCCCATATGATCAATATGTGAAACAAAGTGAAAGTGAAGTTGTACCAAGTGATGCATCTTACTGTCAACAACAATGACTATGTTTTTGATGAATACCTTGCATGTGCCTGATGATAATTTGAACTAAATGCCTATATAGAACGTGTTGCTATTTATGAACAACGTGCTAAATTTGAGTTGACCACTCGTGAGCAGGAAATGGATGACCAAGTGCGTCTGATCATTAGAAAAGTAATTTTAGAGAAGAAGTATTGAAACAAGAATTAAATTCCTTGCAAGAAAACTTTCTAAAACATCTAAGCAAAAACAAGAAAATGAAAAGAAAATGCTTAAGCAAGAATTTAATGCAAAGGAATCAAAACTCTTGAGAGATTTTTCTAATCTGAAAACTTTGAAAAACAAACTTGAAAACAAGTTGTACATACAAGGAAACACCATTGATTTTCACATGGTCACTAAACATAGAGTCTAAGCGATAAGCATAGCATTCCCATTATTGATAAACCCGACCACGAAAATACGGAAGATAGAAATGCTCAAAGGTGATCTATATGATGGCAATGAAATTCTTAAACCTAGACGAAACCTAGTTGTTGAGTGCACGAGGAAGATAAGAAATCACATGAAGTCACTAGGGAAAGGATGAACAAAAAATTAGATGATCCTAAATGCAAAGAGAAAAAATAATTATCACTCCCCATGACTACAAGAAGAAAAACTGGATTTCCTTGAACATGTTTAAGCCTCAAACATTGTTGACTCCCAACAAGTTTTCGAAAAAGGATTTAGATAGCGAAAGAAAAAATATTGTTGAAACAAACCCTCCCCTATGGAAAATGCCTAAAGCGACTGTGTATCCTCCTAATACACCAATGCATCTTGTTCCTAGAAAAATTGCCACTAAAAGCAAGACCTTAATTAGCCAATATGTTATATTTCAACTATTTGTTGATTTTGAGAAAACTTGCAAGAAAAGGATCACACCACTGGTATAGCAAGGAGAAAGGGTTTTTGAGCAAATGAAAGAATGTTATTTAACTGAGGTCATGCCTTTCTTTAAACTTCTAAAAGATCACTTTGAGAGTCTTAAAAGGGATAAACGATATTAAGGGAATGGAAAAGGAATTTGATGCAATGGTAGTTGAAGTTAGTGATTATGAGCGTGCACTAAAATATAATGAGATTGAGAGGAAGAACTTGCATACATTAAATGAGACTCTTATTCCTGAATGTGTTGCTCAAGATATCTTTTTCATTGCTTCAAATTGCTCTATTAATGCTTCCAAATTTCATGAACTATCATGTACGAAAGTCTCCCATGATCATGTCATTGAGCTTGAAAAAACTAATTCTAAACTAAGCGAGAAAATTGAACTGGATGATCACGACAATTTGGTTAAACATTTTTCTAAACGGGAAGTTGAGCATTTTAATTTACAACTAAAATATCAACATCTTAAAGAAAATGTCAAAACTTCAAATATCAAGACATCCTCGGATGCTCTAGAGTTTGATGCAGTTTTCAAATTAACAAGCGTGATGAGCGATTCAAGCTCGATTGCAACACGATCAGAAAGTTGAAAGCCCAAATCTCTCAATTAAAGGGTCAAGCGAACAATATGACAGGCTCCCAAATCCCTCCTCCTTTAGATTCTCAAAATTCTCAAACTTTTCATCTTCAAAACTTAGTTGATGCCTTACAAAAGGAAAGCGAGAGTTTTCTAGAAGAAAATGAAAAAGTTAAACGACATTTTAAAGAGTTATATGATTCAATAAAGTCACCCGTGACCAAAACAACGAAAAAATAACGTCTTTACAAAGGAAATTGAGAATCGAGTCGAGGGGAAATGGGAAGCTGCCACTTGTTTTCAATAAGAATGTTGTCTCAAAATCACCCTTAGATTGAAATACCTTGTGTGATTAAATATATTCCTCCTCATCTTAGGAATAATGAACATGCTTTTCATGAATCCTGTGCTCACCTTAAGGATAGTCTAGAATGTCTCCGTGAGATTGTCGAAGAGGATTTCATTAACAAACCTCTTGATAGTGAAATTAGGTTTGCTTGCCTCCGTGCCAGCGATCTCGAGTTGCTAGAATGTTTAATTGCCACATGTCCCAAATCCTTAACCTTAGGTGCAAAAGGCAAAGCTGTGATGCCTTGTTCTATGCCTAGTGCCAAGCGGGAAATCCGTTCTATGCCAGTCTTAAGAAAGAAACACTAATGTGCCTTCAAGTAGTTGATTCAGATATGTTAGTGCTAAGAAAGTGAACTTTAGTGTGCACGCAAAAAGCTCAAATCACGGTCTTAAAGTATACACTAATGTGCCTTCTAGTACTTGGATCCTTGCACATCAAGTTGGGAATGCAAAAATTAGATCAACCAACTAATGTTCCCATTCCCTACAGAGTAATCGGTGACTTTAAAGCGGCGAGTCAAAGTCTCAAGATAACACAAGGAATGATAGGACCTTGCAAGCTAAGAATGTGCATTGGAAGAGAGTAGAAGACCAATCTAGGAACTTTAAGCTTGAGTTGAATAAAAGCGAATGTGTTGATTCTAGTATTAGCCTTAGGCGCTTGTAATTAATTAATCGATACTATTTGCAAACCTTGTAATGATGCACTTGAATTACATTTGCTAATCATGAATGTGGTGTGAATGCTTTGTCTAATCTTCAAATGCCCGATTAAAATTGTTAATGCTAATAATCGTGCAAATAAGGCAAAAGGCAAAAGCGAAGATGTTAGAAAGCAGTGGAAACCCGGGAAGAACTTTTATAAAGATAGGTTATTATTGGATACCTTTTGGCATAGAATAATCGGTTTTCTTCTCAAACTGCTAAGATTATGCCCACTAGAAAATGGATGCCTACTGGTAGAACTATTCCCTTAAGAAGTAAACATACTTTGAATAGGTCAAATCTGAACCAAGCATTGCATCTATTCCCAATGATTCCATTGCTTCTCTTACATGGATGTTTCATTTCGATGTGGGTGTTCCAATTACTAACCAAGTGGAACCCATTCTTGCATGGGGATCCCAATTATCCAGTTATCCATTCTTCATTGTTCAGCTGCAGATCGTTCAAATCGTTACGTAATTGGACTCGGTACATTTCCAAGCATATGGCCGGAGCCGGTCGACTCATGAACCGTGAGCAAATTCATCGGAGCTGATAGATTCGGTAATGATCATTTGGTTAATTATGGGTTATGGTGATTATGTTTATCTGATAGTTCTACTATCTGTTGAAGGTTTGGGTCATAATCATTCTCTGTTGGTCAATTCGTTGATTCGATCTAGAAGTAGCCTTGAAAACATACTTGCTTTGTTAGAGATCTTAATGGTAAGGAACTGTTAAAAGGAACTCGTGGTTCAAATCTTTACACCATCTCTATAGAAGATATGATGAAGTCTTCTCCAATTTGCTTGTTGTCAAAGGCTTCAAAACCAAAGTCATGGTTATGGCATCGTCGTCTCAATCACTTGAACTTCGGCACCATCAATGATCTCTCAAGAAAGGACTTAGTTGTAGGTTTACCTCGACTAAAGTATGAAAAGGATCATCTTTGTTCAAGTGTCAATTGGGAAAAAGCAAGAAGTATGCCCATAAACCCAAACCTACTAACTCTGTCACAAAAGTTCTTCATACAATTCATATGGATTTATGTGGACCAATGAGAGTGCAGAATATCTTTGGGAAGAAATATGTGTTAGTAGTGGTTGATGATTACTCTAGATTCACCTGGGTCAAGTTCTTAAGGACAAAGGATGAAACTCGATATCATCATCAAACTCATCAAGCAGTAGAGTTCGACTTAACAAAACCGTCGAAATTATCGGACGAGACAATGGGCGAGTTTGTTAACAAACAACTTAGTGATTCTAAGCATTTGGAATCGACCATCAAAGAAGTGTTCCACGAACTCCTCAGAAAGCGGTGTAGTTGAAGGCAAATCGAACTCTTGTAAGCCGCTAGAACAATCTTGATTTACTCAAAGTTCCAATGTTTCTGGCACATTATTGCCTGCATGCTACACAAAATCGTTCCCTAATTCACTTGTTCATGGAAAACTCCATATGAATTTGTCCACAACAGAAAAACCTAATCTCTCTTTCCTTCGTGTGTTTGGTGCATTGTGTTATCCAACTAATGAGGGTCAAGACTTAGGAAAACTTAGAGCTAAAGCTGACATTGGAGTATTTGTAGGATATGCACCAAACAAAAGGGATACCGAATCTATAACAAAAGAACCCGAAATATCATGGAAACCATTCCGTTACGTTTGATGAGTGACCGGTCAAATGGCTCTGGACAATCGATTCGGGACCCCTTCCATCCCATTGGTTCATCCCTTGTTCCAAACTCTTCTCAAGAAACTCCATATGTACCTCCATCGGAAGATGATTTAAAGAAATTGTTTGATCCTATGTTTGATGTATGATTCATTACTAATGAGGTGTTGATCCCTACAACGAAGATGCTCATATTCACGTGAATGAAGTCAATCCTTCAGTCTCAATATCTTTAAGTCAAGAAGCTCTTCGATCCTTGATCTCATCAACAAATCATCATTCTTCAAATGTACATCATGGAAATGTTTCTGACATCAATGATGAAGTTAATCCCTTTACTCACGAAGATGCTCCATTTGAAAACATATTTGCTACTCTGAATCATCATCGAACCATCTTCTTGAGAGACATCGACTGCTACCTCAGTTCCTCAACAACGCCACACATGAACACCTTAAAAAATGGACTCACGATCATCCATTAGACAACATCATTGGAAATCCCTCTCGTCTGGTATCCACACGGAAACAACTTGCAACCGATGCCTTATGGTGTTTCTTCAACTCCGTACTATCTAAGATCGAACCAAAGATGTTAAAACCGCCATGAATGAAGATAGCTGGTTCAATGCCATGCAAGATGAAATTCATGAGTTTGATCGACTTGATGTATGGGAGTTAGTACCGCTCAGTTGTGCTATGATTATATCTCTTAAATGGATCTTCAAAGTGAAACTTGATGAGCATGGTGATGTGTTGAAAAACAAGGCTCGATTAGTTGCTAAAGGATATCGTCAAGAGGAGGGTATAGACTTTGAAGAATCTTTTGCTCATGTTGCTCGAATCGAGGCAATCGGAATCTTTTGCTAATCTTTGCTAGTAAGAACATGGTAGTCTATCGGATGGATGTGAAGGCGGCATTTACGACGGAGATCTTAAAGAAGTCGTCTCGTCGGTAACCCGAAGGATTTGTGAATCAAGAGCATCCTACTCACGTTTATCGCTTGAAGAGCTCTCTTCGGTTTAAAGCAAGCTCCAAGGGCATGGTATGACACACTGTCAAAGTTTCTTCTATCAACCGGATTTAAAAGGGCGATTGATCCTACATTGTTCACCAGGAAGTCGGGCAAACATTTAACTCATGTTCAAATTTATGTTGATGATATTATTTTTGCCTCGGCTGACCCAATGGAATGTGATCGTTTTCTAATGAAATGAGTTCAAAATTTCAAATGTCAATGATGGGACAAATGTCATTTTCTTGGGATTACAAATTTCACAAAGTCTCGGAGGCATTTTCATAAATCAATCTAAATATGCTGAGAGATTTTAAAGAAATTTGGATTTGATTCAAGTGACCCTGTTGACACCCCATGATTGATCGAACCAAACTAGATGAGGACCACTCAGGGATCATGATTGACCAAACAAATATCGTAGTATGATTGGATCCACGATGTACCTCACACTAGTAGACCGGACATCTTGTTCGCTGTTTGCATGTGTGCTAGATACCAGGCTAAGCCTACTAAAAAGCACCTTGAAGCGGTTAAGCGGGTCTTTCGGTATCTCCAAGGAACCATCAATATGGGACTATGGTACCCGAAGGACACCGGTATGTCACTAACGCCTATCACGAGATCTTGATCATCGAGTGTCAAGATACGTCGAGTACATCAGGAGGTTTCGGTTTTGGGTGATAAGCTAGTGAGCTGGTCGTCAAAGAAGCAAATGAGTACTTCTATTTCCTCTGAGAATGAATACATAGCCATGTCATCTTGTTGTGCTCAAATCTTATGGATGAGATCTCAATTCGACTATGGCTTGAATTCAACAAAAATCCCTCTATCTTTGTGATAATAAAAGTACTATTGCTCTCTCATGCAACAACGTTCAACACTCAAGAGCAAAGCATATCGACATTCGACATCATTTCATCAGGGGAACAAGTGGAAAAAGGTGTGGTGGAACTATATTTTAGGTCCGAATATCGGTTATTGAACATCTTCACCAAAGCTCTTCCAAGAGAACGTTTTGAGTTTATTCTTCCATATCTTGGCTTGAAAAGCTTCAACCGAATACTCTCATCTTGAGGAGGAAGGCGAGGAGTAAAGGTCTATCTTCATCTATCTCTTGTATTTATAAAATCAAAATACAAAATTATAAAATCCTCAAAATCAAATAGAAAATTATAAAACCTTCAAAATCCATAAAATCGAAAAATTGAAAAATCTTCAAAAATATTGTCAATTTGTCATGTTTTTCGGTTCGATAATATATCTACGGTCTTTGTCGTCATTCAAAGAATGACACGGACTTTAGATGTTGTTAATAAAATAAAAATAAAAAAAAAAAAATCTAAAAAATCAAAAAAATATTTTTGGGAGAAAGAGAAACAATGGTTTATTGTCATTTTCGGTGCATAACCGGTTTTAAAAGAAAGAACGAGCCATGTTTTACCATGTTTTCAAATTCCATGCTCGATTCTATAAACATTTATCTGGAAAACTAAATGCTTTGAAAAATAACTCGGTCTATTTTTGATAATCATTTATTTGTCAAAATCTCTATCTCTCAATCAACAACCTATGTCATTGATTGAGGGGAGAATGATTTCAATTAAATTAAAAAGTTATTTGGCATTAAATTGTTTTCAAAAGATGTACATGCATGTTTTATCAATGGAGTTTAAAGTCTTAAAATCCGATCCTTATCAGTTAAAGCGCTTTCATAATCAAGTCACAATTCTCCTTAAAAGCTTTCAAAATCAATTTAAATCTATAAGAGATCACAAATCTCAAATGATTTGATAATTGTGATCGGGGAGAATGTGTGATTTAAATTGGATTTAAAGCGATAATTGATAAATGGTTTTATAAGGATGTACATGCTTCCTCCGCATGTGACAAACAATTTAAAATTTTCCATGCACATGTTGAGGGGGAGCATCTATCTTAAACCTATGATTTGAAAGGTGATCACTTATCTCAATGTGCAGGTTCCCTCTAGTATGTGCAAAACTCTTTCAAACCTCGAGGCACATATTGAGGGGAGCAAAATCATGAAAACCTCATCCTTCCCCAAAATGCTTTATCTACTTGATTCGATTAGGGAAGTGATGTTGATATCTTTAAGAAAATGGTAATCAAAGAAGTTAATTCTTTCTCTTGCCTCCGTGTGCAAAACATTTCTCAAATACTTGATGCACATGTTGAGGGGAGTCTTCTTCTAAAATATCAAACACAATTCAGGTACAAAATGCTTTGATAATATATCACAAGTATCTGAATTGATTTTCAAATGGTTTTCAATTGGTTCCAATGGCAGATGAACAATACCAAAAACACCGACCAACTTTACTTTATGTACGGTGATATAAGGATGATAAGGTTAGGTATTGTTCCCATGATCCGCCGAAGCGGAGGATCTACCGGGACTATCCACTAGTAGTGTAGAGTTCTTAGGTATGATGATAAAAGGAGAAAAATGAGATATGGGAAGAGTCGCGGACTGAGGCAGGCTAGTCTGGAATAAACCCAACAAGGTTCTAGCTATGAAGTCTCGGTAAGCTTGCAGAGGGTTGAAGAATTAAATAGAATTGAATGAGAAAAGGGTGAAAACAAATAGCCCTCCATTTATTCAACCTTAGAGGCGAAAGGGTTCAATTCATATGCTCTTGATGGTAACATCGGTATTGAAGACAAGGCGTCATGGACCCGGTGGCCTTGCTGCACTTCAACTTTCCAAACCACTCAAGTTCCTCTTAAAAGGACTTGTTTCATTCTCACGGAGGCAGACATTATCTATCGACATTCTCCTAGAGATTGTTGATATTGAAGAAGGAGACCCTCTCCCTAGTCTCGATATAGGATCCAAAATATGCACAAATTGAGTCTAGAGCCACGAGATCATCAATAAATCTCATTAGGACACTTTCAATGAAGACTCTCTGTTTCACACAATGTGGAAGAGAGATTATATCTTGAGTCCTACGCATTATCCTTGTGGTATTGCCGGAACATCGAGTGATGTGTCATACTCTACAATGAAGATGGAAAGCCTTACGGAGCCAACATCTAACAAGCTCTGGTAGGTGGCATGTGAGATCTATTATAGATCAACCATGTGACAAGGCGGAAACAATGGGCGATTCAATCTTTTGAATCAATCACGGTTCGAGTTATGGATTGACGGATACCTTTGAAAACCGGTCTTTGTGCTTTAAAACTCTTTTTTGCATTATCAGCCCGTGTACTAATTTTTCAAATCAAAAGGTGATTTATGATTGATAATTGATTTTCATTAAAACCTTATTTATATTGCAAAACAATTTCTATTGAGCAATACACGATTGTTTTCAAATCTCTTTTCATCAATCGATTGGACTATTCGGTTCACTCACTCCGTGTTGTCTTCTTTGAGACGTTCGGTTTGAGAACGGCTAGAGCGTGCGAAACCACTGTCAAGGAAATTCTTGAATTATACGATCACGGCGGTTTACTATCGCGATCAGCGAGGAAGTGGGCGTGTACCTCAATTCATCGAAAGTGATCAAAGACACTTCGTGCGATTTATGCTAGCTTGTTGTATGCAGTACGGCGTTTCTGGTGATCGAATGAAGCGGTCAATCCATAGCGCATGCTCACTAACATTCATCTCAAAAGAAATCATGATTAGTGCATCAATGACTCGATATTTTCTCCATGCTTACGCTACGGCTAGCGCCAATATCATGAATCAACAAAAGCTTCCGCTACTCGATGAGAGATATCATGATCGAATGTGAGCATGTCGGTCGAATGTCACAACATCACATAATACCAACACCACAATGGATGTCGAGAGATTTTCTATTGTGATGATCTCAAAGGTGGCTCAATTATTATCCGTGGATCGATAAAGACCTCCACTTGGATTAACCAAACATGCAATGTGAGGAAGAATCAATGACTACGAGCTTGAAACAAGTACTACATCAAGAATGCAAGATCAATTGTTAATGTAATATCTGTTTGTATTCAATGTAATTTTAGTATATGTTTGAGGTGACCTCCCTTGGGGGGAGATTGTTAGGAATTAGAAATTCGGGTATTAAAGAGTCGGTCACCTCAGTATATGTAATCGTTAGAAAGCTTCGTAGTCATAGTTATTTTAGTTAAGTAGTATTTAGTTAAGTAACACCGTGGAGGGCCGGACGGGTCTTTACCATTTGTATGCACGATCCGGCCCGTTGTGTGGCGATTTATGTAAGACTATAAATACTCTCTACCTCCAAGAAGTAGAGAGTTGGAAATATAATATCTTTCTTCTCTACACTAAGTTCCCTAAACCTCTAACTTTCTCTAGAATTCCATCTATATATACTTTGTTATGGTTTGATGTGTATGTGAAAAGTTATATCTTACAAAAGTGGTTCGCATTTCTTGCATTTAAAAGTAGGTTACGAGGAAATAAAGTTTGATATATATATATATATATATATATATATATATATAGGGAGGGTTAATGTGGTCAGCTTAAAAGTTATAAAAATAGATCAAATCTAAAAACCGTTAAAGAAACGTTTATAATAACAATTTAGCGATACTTGAAATACTAATATTTTAAATACAAATTAACATTTTGCGTATAACCAAATGATACATTAGTTTTGAATTAGTGATACATTACCACGTTACTGTTAATAAATATTTCAAAATCGTCTATTTTCCTGAAGCATTACTTGTACGCTTCTAATCAAAGGTTATTATCACCTAGGTTTAATAAATTTTTAAAAGAAATCTATGGCTAACGTTTTTGGTTGTGGCTAATAAAAATTATTTTGGTTATAAAAGAGTGTCGACTTGTGAGTTACAGATTGATCTAGATTTTAACAAACAAGGCTGATCTAGATTCTATATATATATATAGTCCGGATCGATTGAAAAGAGTTTTAGATTGAGAAGTAATCATGACCATTTATCTTATAAAACCAAGTCAAGGGTATGAAAGGTATTATACAACTCATTAATTATAATTAATTATCAAAACATTAAGTGATAGTGATTACCCCTTTATTCTCATTCTTGTTGCTCCTAGTCTCCTACGATGAAGACCCCTGTATTCTCATTCCAGTTACCCTTAATTATAAACAACAAATGAACGAATTTTTATTACTTTTACTTTTTGGGCAAAGTTCTATGTATTTTATGAATCAAGAATTCAAGATAGTTTTAATTTCATAAGTATTTCCTACATATTGTTGAATCGTAAGTTTTATTTTTATTGAATCATATGCATTTAAATTTGAATGAATCATATATGGTTTTATGTGGCCATGAAAATATGAACATTTATTTTGCTTTTGAATATTGATTATAGCTTTTGATTTTCTGCATAAATTCATGTAATTTATACCCTTAAAGTTAGATCATTATTGAATCGTTATTGCTCAATGAGTAATGATTTAAAATAAAAGAAAAAAAATTATAAAATGGACTCAACTATTGATTCACTCATTCGAATAAGATTCAAAATTAATAACTACCAATTTGTTTTAATGATTCATTTATTCGATTATGATTCACTAATCAAAATATGAATCAATAATTTGGTTATGATTTATATATCGGAGTATGATGTTCACTAATTTGGTTATGATTTACAAACCGGAGTAAAAAATAATCACTAGTATATTATTTGATTCACTAATCCGAATAAGATTCAAAATCAATAACTACCAATTTGTTTTCATGATTCACTTATTCGATTATGATTCACTAATCAAATATGAATCAATAATCTCGTTGTGATTAATATGTCAGAGCATGATGTTCACTAAGTTGGTTTTGATTTACATATCAGAGTATGATTCAAAATTAAGCACTAGTATATTGTTTGATTCACTAATTAAAAATGATTAAAAAATAACACCAACAAATTCTTTAAATGATTCTTTGTTTGCAAAACTATCGTAACTAACTGAAGACATCAAAAAGAAAAAAATAAAATAAAAAAATGAATAGTATATATTAATGATACTTTCTTTAGTTGTACGTTGGGTTCTTTGTATATCTATTCAATATAATATGGATTGGTAAAATACTTGGTATGTTTCTTGCTGGCGTTCTTTGCCGGGATATTTCTGTTCATGAACATTTCTAATAATGCATTATGTTGGGTGCAATTGTTAGCATATGAGTTTGTTGTTGTTTATTATTTTTAGCGGTTGTTAGGTATTGAGTACATTAGCATTTGAAGTTTTTGAAGAGTTCAATGGGCTTTTGTAACAATGGTTTTAAAACCATTTTGACCAATGGGGTTGTAATAATTATATCATTTAGGACAACAACAAATATATCATTTAAAATTACAATGAAAAAGAAAGATACATAAAGAACATACAATAATGATGTTCAAGTGAACATGTATTTGAGTACATGTCCCATGACCACAAACATTAAAACACTCACTTTATACCACATGATTTTTTGAGTTTAGGCTTTTCATGAACAATAGCATTTTTTTTTTCAATTAAGCCTTTGATTTATGTTTGAGATTACTTATGGTTCAAAGCTATACACATCACGAAAGAGGTACAAAATATAGGATTCTTTGCAATAAACACCTAAACACACCGGTCAGCGTGGTTGTTTAGGGCTCCTTGTTAATGTTAATTTTGGATATGGTGAGAATTTGTCTTCTTTCATGTCACATGAACCTTTACATCTTCGACATGCGGTAGCACTTTCACGACGGCGGTAACAATAGTATATCGATTAATTAATAAAGTTAAGTGGCTACTTGGTTTTCAATTCGATGCGATTATCTAATCATCATCTCTATACGTTAGCGGTTGTCCTCGCTAAATAAATTTGCTATTACCGGTATTTTGAAACTTTATTGCTAAAAAATGGGAATATGCAACACACCACTCATCTAAAGATTTAATTATTACAATGACCGGTGACCCATGGTATCCTTAAACCCTCCAATAGTATATCAAATCTTGCAAAACCGATCCCATGGACCAAACAAATATTTTATTTTTATCACTCCTTACTTTAAATCTACACCCTTAAACCAAACGGGTCCTAAATCTTTTGAAAAGCCTTGCATTACGCTCTTGTTTTACATTTTTATATAGAACTACTTATATCATTTAAAAGATCAATTTGTTAAATACTTTTGCAAAAAACAACATACACCTTCAATGCAACGCGAGTTAGTGATGATGTCCTTTGACTTTCGAGTTTTGGTTACGTGGTGGGACCTTCAAGTTGGTATATCGGTTTACCAGTTCTTGTCAATCTTTGCTTCTTCAGCTTCGAATTTCGGTATGAATAAACTTGTTATTAGAATGTTCTGGACTCTTAATTCAAATTCATTTCTTCTCCATTGAGAATGTTATGGGATCCTATGTTGACGGTTTCATACAGTGCAATTTATAAACGGTTGGCATAACCAATGGAGATTAATTAATAAAAGATGTATGTGGTTGGAGCCAATATAGTTACAACTAATTTTACAATTTATGTTTTCCATAAAGTTTTAAGCAGTAGTATTCTATAATGATTGATATCAATCTTAACGAAAAATTAAGTTCCTAGTAATAGCTCTTGGAAGGTTCGACCGATATCTTTTATTTGTTATATCTTCGAATTTTCTAGTTCATAATAAAAAACAATTGTGAATTGTACGACGACTTTTGTTCAGTGTTTTAAAAAAATATAAGCTTACCTTCGTTTGTTGTAGTATGAGGCAAGAGAAAAGCTCGCTATTTCACGAGAAAAAAGATTGTAATCGCATTCAAAGCCACTTCGAGAAGCGACCAGTGTAATCACGAACCACGAAAACTTTAAAGTATTGTCGATACAAACGGCCAACTTTGCAGCCCAAAAAAGCGGCCCAATGTTAGGAACATAATATTCATGCCTCATGAAACGGCATCATTTCATGATTGAGAGAAAGGCTCGGATACGCAATTATAAAGGCGGCCAGGCATACAGAAATGGTTTAAGACCACATGCTATGTCTAGTTGCGGCTAAGATTTGCAATTATAAAGGGTTAAATTCATTTCGCACCATTTCTTTTATTTGTTTTGGGAACATTATGATATTTTTTAGACTAACATGAACTAACAAAAAGAGATAGATTCTGGGCTCCTATGTATATTGTGTAAATGTGTGTAAAAAAAAAGCATAAAAGCATAGTCTTTTATAAAAGTAAATGGTTTGACATTACAATGATCAAGAAGCTGAAATAAGATTTCTAAAATTTCCGTTTTTCATCATTTCATTTATAAACTTCTTAAGGAAGTTTTAAACACAAAAAATTCATTTATCAGTTTATTGACAGGTAAAACAGCATAAACCTATCCATTATTTCATAGAGCCCATTTATTACAACTGATTATCTATCTCTGATTATTCAGTATCAAATAATTACTTTTAAAGCACGTGTCGAAACACCGCGTATAATGCCTACACTACATATACATAACTTGATGAACCCTTTATATATTTCACAGTACATAATGCTCAATTTCGTAAGAAAACAAACCTATAATTATTTATTTAGGACCGTACTCTTCCCTGAGACGTAAAATGTACAGCCTTGCAATGTTTATAAGTTCCTTTTTGGGACCGATTTAAATTGAACATACCGCAACAAATAGAAATCAAATGAAATTAATGTTACCTCTTTAGGAGTAATTCTGGACCTGCATTAGTAATTCTATAAACAACTAAAATTGAGTTCTTGTCAATATTTGCTTAACAAAAGGTTATAGAATTACTATTTGGATCAACTTGAAAATTAAGTTGTTAATACTAATTCTATATATAAACTTCTAGGCCGGGGCTATAAGCTTAAGTAATTCTATAAACTTTCTCCACTTTTTACCATTAATTGATCCAAACACTCAATATAAGGACTTTATATCTATGACTAAATATAATATATGTTGTAGTGTTTTCATAAAAGACATACTCGTTATTCAAAACACCTATCAAAGCATGGCATTTCTTTTTGACAAAATCTTATGCAAATTCAATTTAAAAATAAAATTACTTTTGTTTGTCTATCGGTTGCAAGATAGCTCATATATTGCTTATATTATACTCATATAATCTACTTTTTATAAATAAAAAATACTTAAGACATTTCCTCAAACACTTGGTGTACAAACAAACATAACCCAAAATTGCAAATCTTATACCTAAAATGATCTTGAAGCCATAAAAGGCTTCCCGGAGCCAACTCGATTGCTACCGCAACCTACTCACTTGTCTGCCGAGACCCATTCACATCTTCACCAAGCTACTTCCCAATAATCACCTCTAAACAAAACCAAAATATGTCAAAAATTTTAAATAAATCCACCATTAGAAACAAATTATTCTAACACAAATCATTACACAAATTCGTTATTGAAACTAAAATCCTAAAAAGCCTTTTTATGTAACCACACATCCAGGGTTTTGATTGCAATGAGTGTGCTTTGTCGCAGCGTTTTTTTTTTTTTGTAACCTACATTGCATTGGTTTGAAAGAGAATAGAAAGATGAGTTTGTATTTTGATATGATGGTGGCCAGTTTGTGCGGAGAAGAATGGTGTAGAAGAGTCTAGATTGGGGAAAACTAAGTTGTTGTCATATATGTATTATACACATATAGATAGATTTGATGTATACGTAATGTGTAATGTATGCATACGTGAGCAGTAAACATTGCAACCACATTAGCCAATACTAATATGCCCATAATTCTTTTGTACCTGAATTTATATAAAAATAGGATGGACCAATTAAATTGTGACAACATAGCGTGTATATATTACTGCTTTGGATACCCAACAAATGGCTATTGGTATACATTATAATAATTGGATTCCAATTAAGAATTATAAATGGAATATACCGGGAATAACCCCGGCCCGTATATAAAATAATTGATCCGGAATCCAAGAATTTGAGATTATGGAAACAAAAATGTACTTGTACATTCTAATTAATTTAATTTTGAATGATTCAATTACGTTATTACCCATTTCATCCTAAAAAATAGTTTATATAATTATTTGCAATTAAATGATTTCAATGGCCAAGATTACTTCTCATTTTTCTCAATCAAAAATACTTCTCAATAGAACCAAAGCCATAATCCGGATCGATTGAGAAGGTTTTTATTTTGAGAAGATTGAGAAGTTTTCAAAAATGATAGATTTTTAACTTTGATTCAAGTTTTTCAAACATAAAACTCATTTTAATGTCATGTTAATCCAAAATGTGTAATTTTTTTTTTGAATCAAGGTTAAAAATCTCTCGATTTTGTGATATAAGTAAAAGCAGATCTTGCAATACAAATTTAAGGAATCATTAGCTTTACTCGATTTTAGCAATGATTTGTGAATCAAACTTGTGATTTATAGATTCGATTAGTATAAAATGATGTTTACATAAAATCAAATCAAAAAATATGAATTAATTTGCTCAAACGTTGATTTCTCAATCTTCTCAAAGGAACCGGGGCCTATATATATATATATATATATATATAGGGAAGGGTTACTAGAAATTAAGAAAGATAGAAGCTGCGAGAAGCAAGCGTCAACCAATCATAATTTTTTAGATATTTATTTTTATTATTTAATTCAAAAGGGTATAATAGTAAACTTAAATTTTCTATTTTCTTTTTAAATTTTTTAATAAAAAACGTTTTTTTATCTCCTAAATCTTAGGGTTTTTTTTTTTCAACATGTATGATTTAAAAAGGTAAGGTGCATATATTTTTTTGTTATTATTTTTTCATATAATGTAATACATATGTTTTTAGTGTTGAGTTAGTTAAACCTCTTTTGTGTTTTTGTCACAAATATTTATACAAGTGCATTGAGTTGCAAACATAGAATAATTACATGTGGAGTATACATTTCAAAACAAAATCATTATACACAAAATCTAAAATAATATAATATACAATTCAAATACAAATTTCTAAAAGTAAAGAATAAATAAAGTTTAGATTGATAATACAGGCGTGTCTACTTTGGCTTTGAGTATATGCACATGTATTTTCTCTCATTAGAGACTCGATTTTCTTGTATGTACATGTGCCATTATATATGTACTCAAGTTAGTTTTTGTGCACTTGTATATAGTGCATGCTCTTTTGTTTTTACTCTTTATTTATTTATCGCAACTATCTTCTCGTGTCTGTCTGAAACACATGTGCACTTTTCATATTACTCATCATACAATTACCTGTAACCACAACCAATTAATAAATAAATTATTTAATCATACCAACTAACAAAACACATGTGTATAATTATTTCCTACAATGAAAGATACAAATGAATTTCATCATAACAAGTAATGTTACATATATGCATTAATATACACTTATGCAAACTTACTAATCTTTAATACTCATGAACAAGTTTTTAATGGAAATTTAATAATTTAACAATATAAATAAATGACTACCAAAACTTAACGTTGATAATAATATAGCATTCTACTTGCAACAAATGAACAAATGACTTAACAATATAAACATGTTTTTTTCATAAACTGGTAAACACAAACAAATAAGAATAACACACATATGCACAATCTTTATTTATATCAAATAAATGATTTAATTGTATCTTCTTTTTTTCAAAAACAACTAGAAAACAAGTATGCAAAATCTTAAACACATATGCACAATTTTAAACAAACATGCGACATCCATCAGTCGACACACTTTTGTTGAATTTAAAAAGAAAGAAAACAATATCATGTCATGTATACGATACATGTATATCCTAGTGAATACGTGTGCACATTAGAACTGTCCTTTTGACAAATATGTTCATTTGAAAGCAATTTAAGCCATAGAGCTGTCACTTCACAATTAAATATAATACATTAAATCTTAAATATTTAGCAAAGTTACCTACACAACTGACTCTTACTTGGTATGAATCATTATTTAAATGTAACTAATGCTAGCTTTAGTTGGAAGAAAGATTTAGATTTTTATGAATTTAAGAGGTCATTGGTAAAATCGAAAAATATTATTCATATACAGTTATAAAAAATGTTGCACAAATCATTATGAATTTTTTTTACATTAACCATCCATTAAAAAAATATCAAAAGTTTTTAAAATGGATCATGATAAAGCGTATATGACAGAAACATACCCATCTTCGTTCAAAACAAAAATCAAAAGTTTTTAAAATAAAAATATTACATAATCCTACATATAAACTTAAGTTACAAAACAAAAGTACACATACAAATTACAATGGCAAAAGAACCTTACGTTAACCCATCAATTAAAAGATACCAAATACAAGAACATGGAGAGAAATAGTGGCACTATAGATCAGCGGAGAAAAAATAGATATCGATTATGTTTTTTTTCCCTGTCGAAAGGATGTGACAAGAGACAAACAAGAGTTGTTTTTCTGGTAAATGGGGAATGGGAGAGGCTGAAAGGGTGGCGGTTTTTAGGTCAAAGAGAGAGATAATATCAACAATTTATGCTCTGCCACTTTCTTAGGGTATGATACGTAATTACTTAATTGTCCTTCCACCATTTATATAATATAACATAGAATTTTAGTTTATTACATTTATGCCATTAGTGTTTTTAACCATTGATAAAAAATTACTTGAACTTTAGATGTCGGTTATTAGAAACTGCGGATTAGAATATAACCCGTTACCTTATATATATATATATTTATATATATATATATATATATATATATATATATATATATATATATATTATAGAAGTCGTGAGTAAATATTATATTGGGATAAATATTTTAATCATAGTTTACACGGATGTGGTCATTAAATAAATATGTGTTGAACATATTTATTAAACGAAAAGTGGTAAAAATATATAAGTTGTTTAAACTTTATAAAAAGTTTTGGTGAAAAGTGTCAAAGTACTAAATTTGAGGATTGAAATTGTATAAATAACATGGGTTTCAAATCTTATAAAGGTTCTTAAGAGAAATGTCAATTGTTTCAAATTAGGGGGACTGAAGCTGTAAATGTTATATAAGTTTCAAAATTAAAGGTTTTAAGAAAATGTGATAATTGTTCGAAGTTGAGAGACTAAAACTGCCAATGGGTAAAAGAAATAAAAATGTGCCAAAAATGCCAATGACATGGCTCGAACATGAGATCCTTCGTATAACACAAAAGTGTGTTAACCAGTGCGCTAAGCCTCTTGTTGGTTTATATAAATTGACACGTGCGTAGATGTCGGAGCGTAGTTGGGTTGGATTTTTGGGTTTATACATCAACCAAACAGGCATGGGTTCGAGGTGGTGTTAAGATGTTTTCCTTTCGACATTTTCGATATCACAACTGGTTTGAAATGGTAAAACGATGGAGCTTATGTGGGAAACGGTGTACACTTTTATTAATAAATCAGTTTACAAATAATAATAACAGAAAATAAATGACAGAAATTTAAATAACAGACAGAATGGAGTAGAAGCGGAAGGCGAAAACTATTCAACGAGAATTAAGCAGCATTAAAGACAATGGCGAGGCTCGTTGAACACGATTCTCTTAAAACATATTGGCCGATCTTTCCCGATTTTTACGATACGGTAATTTGTATAGCCAGGACTTGACGCTTGCTGAACGATGAATAGAGCGTTCGGTCGAAGAAGATTCCGGAATTATCTTTATTTGAACGTTTTCTTAATGCATTTGAGATGAGGGTTAAGGCTTTATTTATCTGAGGAAAAGTGTCTTGTTCTCCAAGACTTAATAATGTACTTAATTACATAAATGCATTTATAATTAAAACAGTTACATATCTTTTAATTGCACAATCTGATTATGTAAAACTTATTCATGGACCAAATCTATTACTAAAAATAGATTGATACTGGTGGAAACTAAGACACGAATCTGCAGCAAAAAGAATGGAGAATTTTAATTTGCATTAGTGTGTCCCAGGTCGCTAGCGACCCCGCATGATTCGAAGCTTGAACCCATTTTGGCGAAATCCGAAATCTGCACCCTCCCCCTTGCGTGGTGTTGGAGTAAAACCAACTAAAAGAATTTAATAGCAAATATCAAGACTTCCTTATAAACACATCTTCATTTCCATTTCTAGGCGTAGGGATACATTCCTAATTCTTAGTTTTGTTGCTTAGGTCTCTAACTTTGCCGATATCTCATTCATATTATACCCATTTTGGACACGCTTTTGCTTTCGTTCTTGAAGCTCTCGTCAAGGAAAGCATAAAGCTACCAATAAATATAAATATATATAACATATACATATATTAAATAGTGTCCAAAAATTTGCAAAACTCACTTTGCAAACTATTTTTCCAACAATCCTGTGGAAAACTAGAAGGGGGGGGGGTTGAATAGTTTTACCAATTTAAAACTTCCTTTTAAATATTTAGATTGACTTATGTCAATTTTGTTGTTTATGTTGGAAGTTGATAGATAGATATATAAACGTGTAATGAAAGATAAAGAGTAAGAAGCACATAACCACCACGGTATTTATAGTGGTTCGTACAAGGACACCTTGTTGCTCACTCCAGAGTCACCTACTCAAGAGTTCGTAACACTACACCAACTCCTTAGGCGGAGCGGTCAAGCACACCTTTTTGGTACAAAGCTACGAGTTCTTTCACACCAAGGTGAACCACACCTAACACAGCGTCGCCTACCCTTTATACGGTGCTAGGCTAACCGAGTTCTCAACTCCAAGGAGAACTAATCCTATCACAACGTCGTCTACCCTTTATTAGGTACTAGGCTAAGCACCTAATTCCATTACTATGGAGGAACTACTACCCATTACAACACAACACCTAATCTCAAGGAGATCCACTCCTTATTACAACACCATCAAGGATATCACCATCCTTGGAAATAAACAAATACTTATATGTATAACGATGCACCTCATCGATTATACGACCTTGGCATTATTCACTAATGCCACTTGATTTGATTCCTAGGCATCCTTCACTAATTCCTTTGGCACAACGCTTGGCACCTTTCACTAATGCCTTCGTCTTGACTCTTTCGGCATCCTTCACTAATGCCTTCAACACAACATCTACGGAGGAAGAAAAGAACTATCAACAAGAGAACCTTAGTTGTCTTGATGATGACGAAGTATGGCAACTCATGGACTTGAGCTTGCTCGACTTCAAGAAGTGGTGATCTCGCCTTTGAGAGGAACCTAGAGAATCACACAAAAACAAAAGACAAACTACATAGATAGATACCTTAGGATCAGTGGTTAGAGAGGTACAATACTTGGAGAAAGTATGTGTGAAAGTGGCGAGCCAAAAGGAAGAAATGGCTCACTATTTATAGAGGAGAAAGTTCACTGTTCCCCGGATCCCACGGATCCCTTCCACAAGGGATCCGGCTAGCGTAAAGCTAGGGATCCGTGGGACGCTCCTCTTTGCCCATGGGTATTTTTGGTTATGGGTCATGGGTTATGGGTTGATCCATGGGTTTCTTTCTAGATACAATGTATCTCTAGAATACAATGAACCTAGTTAAGTGGTTTGACAAAACCATGGGTTATGGGTCAATACCATTTGTTAGTTTTTACCCATCTTAGTATATACTTGTTTTTACCCATTTTAGTATATACTTAGTTAAGTATATGTTTAGCCAAATATGTAAACACTGGTTGTTGTACATATGTATCTCTAAATCATAAAATCACTTATACTTGTTTTAATGTTTTATGTGAAAAGTAAGTGTGTTAGAAAACTATTGGCTCAAACAGTTTACGTATTTTTATTTGTTTTGTTAAAATGATTTTACGTTTGTTATCGACAAAACATTAGAAGATCATAAAATATAAATAAACATTTTTATGGCTTATTTGTATTAAAAATCTCCCCCTTTTTGTTGATGACAAAACATAAAATTATTTTAAGGAAAAAACTAAAATTCGTAAAAGTTTGAATTGGAGTTTTTACTCTCTTCTCCCCCTTTTTGTCGAAACAAAAAGAGCGTCGAAAAGAAACTAACACAAGGTTTTAAGAAAAAACATGTAAAAAGGAAATATGTAAAGTGAGTAAGTGACGGGAATGGTTCTCGTCTTAACTCCCCCTTGACGAGTCCATCCCTTTGTGAGGGCGTCAAGTACATAAAAATAAGTGAGCTAATGTATTGCAATTATGTTTGCAATTGGTTCGTCCTTGTGACGAAAAATGCTCCCCCTTGAAGATTGCAACTTTGAAATGGGGTGTAACGAAGAGTAATCCAAATAAGGATTAAGTTGCAAGTGAATTTGCAATGTATGTTTTGACACAAAGCTCCCCCTAGATTTATGGTGTCAAAATCTTCGTGTATATTTTGAAAATCTACAAAATAAAGGTTAGAAAACAAGAGTACAGTGCATAATTTCCTGCAAGTAAGACTCAAGTTAGTAGTAATTTGTGCTTCTGGACCACGGATCCCACGGTTCCCTTTGTGGAGGGATCCGTCTAGGCATTTTGGAGGGATCCGGCTGTCTGGTGACAGTTTCTTCAGCAATGAAGATATGCCACACAATACTAATGAAGAGGTGAAATATGTATATGATTTAGCAAGCACAAAACACAAAACAATCATGGCATATAGATATTCATTCAATAAAAACAAGAGATAATCAAACAAATCTCTAAAACTAAGAGAATGATCTAGCCATACAAGTACTACTAATGCGAATGAGTTACCCAAACTCAAGATTCAACTAAAATCTTAATGATGATCAAGGATGAGATAGGTTTCCTAAACGTTCTAATTTTGAGCTTGTGACTATGATGCTTATTGTTGTTTAGGTTTTTTGACCTCTTCGAAATGTTCGAGGAGGTGATAAAACATGAAACGTTGCTCTTCACGTAGTTCATGTATCAACTTTTCAACATGTTGACAATGATAGCAATCTTTGTCATGGTTTTGAGCTTCTTGAAGCGGAGGTTCAAGTGAAGTGGGTGGAAGATCCTCAAAAGGAGGAATTGGTGGAGGCTCATTAAGTGGTGGCTCAACAATGTTTGAGGGTGGAGGTAAGGAGGCGTCAACTTCCATGTGGTCGGGTGGTTGACTTTGATGTCTCCTCATAATCCAAAATGGACTATTGGGGGGAATATGAGAGGTTGATATTGGTGCAAGTGTTGATTCAACACTTTGGTTTTGTTGCACAACCTTTTCAAGTGAATTTGTTGGTAGTGGTGGAAGATGAGATGGCCAAGGAGGTAAGTCCTCTAAGTTGTGAGAGTGTGGAAATGATTGTGAGGTGGCTCTAGGCACCAATAATGTTGGTTGAGTTGAAGAGGGTATGTTTGGTTTAGTAGAATTTGGTGATGATATCCTTGTGGGAACAATCCTTTTGGGGATTAGTTTGATTGGTTTCTTTGGTGTAGGGGAAATCCTAGCATTTGTGGACTTAACCGGAGATGATTCGATTGAGGAAACTTCGTGTATGACCCTAGTAGGTTTCTTGGGTGGATGAGTTAGCACTAGGAGGTTTTCTCATGATGAAATGACTAAGGAATATGTTTGTAATTGCTGAGAATTGTGTTGAGTTTGATGACTAAGGTGTTCTAGCAATATGACTTATAAAGAGAAGAATTTGGTAAGTGCATTTAAGACTTAAGCCATTAAGATTCTTAAAGATGTGATGATTAACATGCACAAGATTGAAGGTCAGAATTTCACTAATCTAGGAACTTAATAAAGATGAGATGGAGTGTTTAAGTAAGCAAGATGAGCTTGAAAATGATTGCTTTGGCTAGATTTGACATAATCTGTCACTCGGATCCCACGGTTCCCTCCTTTGAGGGATCCGGCTCTCAGCAGTTATGACAGGTTTAGAAATGAAGTTTCTAAGAGCTAAAACCTATATCATTTTGAGTGTTTCAGTCCTCCCAAGTATCTAAGATGAGGGTGTACTTGAATGATCAAGAGTAATGAATGTTATAGCAAATGATTGCTTTTTATAGAAGGAAAATGAGACTAAATGACTACCAATGGTTGTTCAAGAATAACACAAAGAGTTTTGGTGGTGTCAAGTCACAATAAATGATCCTAGAGATCAGAATTTAGCTTGAGATGGAATTTGAAAAATCCTTAAAAATCACAAGAATTGAAACACTAATTTTTGACCCATTTTGAAGTAAGGATGACTAGAAACAATTTCCTAAAATTGTTCAATATGTCCACCTAAGTGTTTTGAGGGATGAAAAATAATTTGTGAATATTGAAGCAGAAATATAGTGAGTTTTGATGTGTTGATAAATCAAAAGACATTTTGACTAAGATCTTATGTAAGCTATAAGTGAGTCTAAGCCTTTCTCATCCTTGAAGTAAACTTAGTTGAGTTCTAATATCTTATGTTTAGCTAATGTGATGTTATCTAGTAAGCTATCTTGATGTAAGGGATGCTGTATTGCTGATCTGATGCCACAGATCCCACGGTTCCCTCAAGGGAGGGATCCGTCTAGGCTATTCCTAGGGATCCGGCATCTGCAGATCAGAACCCTCACAGAATAATGTGCAGATTTTGCACACTAATTAACCATTAAACTAAACAACAAGTACAAGCATGTCATCACATAGCAACACTCATTGATAATGGTTGAAGTAACAATATCCAAATTACCACAAACAAAAAGTGCTAAAACATAATCATCCACACATAAGTTAAGTGTTAAAAATAAGCATATTCCTATTGTCTCTTTCTTCAATTCTTTCTTTTCCTTTTTGACGACTTTGTGAGGTGGTAAGCAAGATTTTGAATCATGCCCCTAAATTGTTTGAATTCCGCGGTCTCGTTTGGAATGGTTGGAAGTTGTTCGTAGTAATCAAAGGGTTCCAATTCAATGTTGGCTATGGGGTTGACATCTTCTTCTTCTTCATTTTCTTCTTCTTCTCCTTCCGAGGAGTCCGAGAGAGCTTTAGGTTTCTTTCCATTGACCATGAAGCGTTTAGAGGGTATTTTGGTAAGAGGTACCATTACATGATCGGCAAAGAAATGATCATTGTTGATAGGAGATGGTTGCAATGCACTAACATACTTACAAAGTCGTGTTAGGAGCATACCATATGGAAGTACCATGTTGGAAGCTTTGAATACCCCGACCATTCTCCTTACCATGTAATAGGCGAGATTAAATGGCTTTTTGTGGATAAGACAATAGATCATTTGCACAAGACATGCATTTGGATGATCCTTGTTACCAATTAGGCTTATGACGTTTTCCCTAAGGATTTCTTCCCATTTTTTAAATATGGGATGCATTTCGAAAAGTTCCATTTGAAAGGGATCACGGTGAATGAGCTTCTTGTTTCGGTTGTAACGAGATTGGTCGGTCCTAACTTTGAAGATAGTATCTCGAATGGTTTCGGGATCATCGAGAGGAGTATTGTAGATAGGTTTGGAATCAAGTGAAAGGTTTTGAGTGTTAATTGCCCAATCTTGAGAGTACATACAAATTCCTTCACAAGGAATGCGAAGAATTTGAGCAAAGGTGTTGAGCGGGAGAATGAAGTTTTGTTTATTGATGATGAAGGCGATTGAAATGCTATCATCGGCGTTTCGAATGATCCTAATGCTTTATAAAACTCAAAGATGAAGACAGGACAAATTTGTTCATCAATGTCAAGAAGACAATCAAAGTTGATTGAGAGAGCTTGACGAATGTCGGTATCATCAAGGAAACATTCCTTGATTACACGACCTTCGTGGATAAGTCATTTTTCAAGCTTTTTGAAGACCTTGCGGTCGGTTTTTGAGAATTCCTCATTTCGATAGTAATGAGTAAGGTAATGAACGGTATCATGATGATCTTGTTGAGTGGCTTTAGGCATGGTTGGTCCCAGAAACACAAATTTTCCAATTAGGTAAAATTAGTTGAGATGAGTTTATGGTTTTGATTTGTATTAACAATGTTGTGAACACAATGTGATCTTAATTATGTAAAAAGCCCCTTTTAATGATTAATTTTGAAAACCCTAATTAGATTAATTGATTAGAGATTGTGAAACCATAAATCCTAGAATGAGGATGATGAAAACTAGAACAAGTTAGTGTAAAAACTTACAATGGTGTTCTAGAGAGGAATTCTTGAGGGTATGGAGTCCAATGAGGATGAAATCAGTAGTTTAGTCATTTTTTGTGTTATGTGAGGAGAGGGAAAAAGATCAGTGGTGATTTTGAATGCGTATAGCTGTGTTCTGTTCCACGGTTCCCCCGGATCCCTTGTATGTGGGATCCGGCTAGTACAACTAGGGGGATCCGGCTACTGTGGACATAAAAAGGGTTGTTTGGCATTATTTTAGTAGTAGGCTTATAAGCTAGCTTACTAAAAAGTAGTTTAGAGGTATAAAATGAAAGGCTATTTTTGGTCGAAGGATTTTGATAAGTTACTTATCGAGGGTTCATATGTGACGACGGCGTTAGTTTGACGAATAAAAAAGGAATACTATTCCCGATGATGAATAAGACGGAAAAGTGACGAAAGAGACTTTTAAAGAGACTAGCAATTATTAAACAAAGAGAACTATGATATCAAAAAACTCATGTAAGCTATCTAATGAAAAGTAATACATACCTCTATGCTTCTTGGTTTGGCATAATACCAGAAATACTTCATGAGCTCGTAAAGTAATCCTTTGTACTTGGTGAAAGTAAGTTGTGATTACTTTTAGATCCTTTCTTGAAGGTTGACTTCATTATTCTTTGAATAGAAATGAAGGTTTTGGAGAGATCCTAGCATGAAGATTTCTTGAAAAAAAAATGTTAGGAAGATCTATCAATGTCCAACAAAATGATTTAAAAGAAAACATGACTTGAAAAATCCTTCTTTGTAGTTTTCAAACATACACGGATCGTATCAAGTTTTTAAAGTACAACATACTTTAAGAAACTTGGTAACGCAGCTCTGGTACCAATTGTGGAAAACTAGAAGGGGGGGTTGAATAGTTTTACCAATTTAAAATTTGATTTTAAATATTTAGATCGACTTATGTCAATCTATTTTGTTTTTTATGTTGGACGTTGATAGATAGATATATAAACGTGTAATGAAAGATCAAGAGTAAGAAGCACATAACCACGACACAGGTATTTATAGTGGTTCGGCTACAAGGACACCTTCCTTGCCCTACTCCACTCCCCGAGTCACCTACTCGAGAGTTCGTAAACACTACACCAATCTCTTTATGGCGGAGAAGCCTTCACAACGCCGCTACACCTTTTCCGGTACAAAGCTAAATACCGAGTTCTTTCACACCAAGGCGAACCACACCTAACACAACGTCGCCTACCCTTTATACGGTGCTAGGCTAACCACCGAGTTCTTTCACTCCAAGGAGAACTAATCCTATCACAACGTCGCCTACCCTTTATTAGGTACTAGGCTAAGCACCTAATTCCATTACTATGGAGGAACTACTACCCATCACAACACAACACCTAATCTCAAGGAGATCCACTCCTTATTACAACACCATCAAGGATATCACCATCCTTGGAAATAAACAAATACTTATAGGTATAACGATTAACCTCATCGATTATACGACCTTGGAATTCTTCACTAATGCCACTTGATTTGATTCCTAGGCATCCTTCACTAATGCCTTTGACACAACGCTTGGCACCTTTCACTAATGCCTTCGTCTTGACTTTTTCGGCATCCTTCACTAATGCCTTCAACACAACATCTACGGAGGAAGAAAAGAACTATCAACAAGAGAACCTCAGTTGTCTTGATGATGACGAAGTATGACAACTCATGGACTTAAGCTTGCTCGACTTCAAGAAGTGGTGATCTCGCCTTTGATAGGAACCTAGAGAATCACACAAAAACAAAAGACAAACTACATAGAGAGATCCCTTAGGATCAGTGGTTAGAGAGGTACAATACTTGGAGAAAGTATGTGTGAAAGTGGGGAGCCAAAAGGAAGAAATGGCTCACTATTTACAGAGGAGAAAGTTCACTGTTCCCCGGATCCCACGGATCCCTTCCACAAGGGATCCGGCTAGCGTAAAGCTAGGGATCCGTGGGACGCTCCTCTTTGCCCATGGGTATTTTTGGTTATGGGTCATGGGTCATGGGTTATGGGTTGATCCATGGGTTTCTTTCTAGATACAATGTATCTCTAGAATACAATGAACCTAGTTAAGTGGTTTGGACAAAACCATGGGTTATGGGTCAATACCATTTGTTAGTTTTTACCCATCTTAGTATATACTTGTTTTTACCCATTTTAGTATATACTTAGTTAAGTATATGTTTAGCCCAATATGTAAACACTAGTTGTTGTACATATGTATCTCTAAATCATAAAATCACTTATACTTGTTTTAGTATTTTATGTGAAAACGTAAGTGTGTTAGAAACTATTGGCTCAAACAGTTTACGTATTTTATTTGTTTGTTAAAATGATTTTACGTTTGTTATCGACAAAACATTAGAAGATCGTAAAATATAAATAAACGTTTTTATGGATTATTCGTATTAACAAATCCCCCACATGAATGGAGATCGGTCGAAAACACACGAAAGTTTCAGTGAAAATTATGCGGTTAAGTCTTGCATAGGATAGGTAGGTGTGACCCTTTGAACCTTCCCTTGTGAGATGCACTTAGTCTCCTAGATCTGAGTAGATGCGATGTCCTTGAACTCAGCTTCTGTTTATATAGACGACATTACACTTCACACAAGACTCTTCCTGACCTTGTCAATTCCTCATAGTCGTGTTCGTTATGATCATGAACACTAGCCTGGTTCTGCAAGAGCTCTTAGGAATTGCGCCCCCTACAATTACATTCGAAGCGACCCCACTTCTCTCTCACATAGGTGATTTCATCTTGAATCATTAAAAACATATGTTTTATGATTTCATCTCGAATCATTATGCTTTGTCATTTCATCATGAATCATTAAAGCCATATGTTTAACCTCTCAACAACTCACATTTGTTATAGGAATGGACTAGGAAGTTACAATATTTAGTAACTCCCCCACATTGACATGACTTCCCCCACATTTCTATGATTAGGTCGTCCTATTGAACCCATATCTTGGGATCTCCAGTCAACTGGGTTAGGTTTTCCTTCATAGAAACTCATTTCTTCAAGGGCTTTACTCCCATTCCTTTAGACGACTTACTAACTAACTCTCTACTTAATCCTTTTGTAAGCGGATCCGTGATGTTATCCTTTGACTTCACATACTCAATTGAGATAACTCCTGTTGAGAGTAGTTGTCGTATCGAATTATGTCGACGACGAATATGTCTGGACTTTCCATTATACATTATGCTATGAGCTTTGCCAATTGCCGATTGACTACCACAATGTATACTAATGGGCGTTACCGGTTTAGACCACCTTGGTATGTCCTCTACGAATTGACGTAGCCATTCTGCCTCTTGTCCGCATTTATCTAACGCGATAAATTCTGATTCCATCGTGGACTTAGCTATAACAGTTTGCTTGGAAGACTTCCAAAATATAGCCGCCCCTCCTAGTGTAAACACATATCCACTAGTCGATCTAGAATCCTTTATGTCAGATATCCAATTTACATCACTGTATCCTTCTATAACACTTTGGATATCTATCATAATGCAGTCCATAATCACGACTGTATCTCAAATAATGAAGTACCCTAGTCATAGCTGCCCAATGTGTATAGCTTGGATTACTAGTATACCTACTTAGCCTGCTAACAGCATATGCTAAGTCAGGTCGGGTACCTATCATTAAGTACATGCCAATAATTCTTGAATACTCTAATTGGGCAACACCTATGCCTCTATTTTTAGATAGATGCTTACTGGTGTCAATTGGAGTTCTAGCTAGGCCGGAATCCTCCGCATTGTGAGTATTAAGAATTTTGACCACATAATGTGCTTGACTTAACATAAGTTCATTTTGAGTTCGTATGATATTTATTCCAAGGATCACATCAGCCAAACCCATATCCTTCATGTCAAACTTTGATTTCAACATGTCTTTAGTAGATTTGATCATCTTGTCGTTACTGCCAACGATAAGCATATCATCAACATATAAACACAAGATTACATATCCACTATTTGTGTCTTTGACATAAACACACTTGTCACATTCATTAATTTTGAATCCACTCTCTAGCAAGGCGTGGTCAAATTTTTGATGCCATTGTTTGGGAGCTTGCTTTAAGCCATATAATGACTTAACAAGTCTACAAACTTTGTTCTCTTGTCCAGGAGCCATGAAACCCTCAGGTTGGTTCATGTAGATTTTTCTTCTAAATCTCTGTTTAGAAATGCCGTTTTCACATCCATTTGGTGAACTTCCAAATTTCTTAAAGCGGCAATAGCAAGTATCATCCTAATCGAGGTTATTCGTGTAACAGGCGAATACGTATCAAAGTAATCAAGACCTCTCGTTGTCTAAATCCTTTGATTACTAATCTTGCTTTGTACTTGTCAATGGTGCCATCGGCTTTCATCTTCTTCTTGAAGATCCATTTATAGCCTAGTGGTTTACAACTAGGAGGTAAATCCACGAGCTCCCAAGTATGATTTTGTAAAATAGAATCTATTTCACTTTTAATGGATTCTTTCCATTGAGGCCCTTCTGAGGAAGTAACTGCCTCTCGGTATAAAGTAGATTCATTTTCAACCATAAAAGAAACAAAATCAGGTCCAAACGATTTTTCGGTTCTTGCCCTTTTGCTTCTTCTAGGTTCAACCTCTTCTTCCTAAGTCTGATCTTGTCTCTCATCTTGGAGATCATTATCAGCTCGTTGTCTCTTATCTTGGAAAACTGCGTTATCTATTCTAGATGAATTTCTATTTTCCTTCGTTAAACAAGGAAATATAGTTTCAAAGAATGAAGCATTCCTTGATTCCATTACTGTACCCTTTTGTATATCCCGATTTTTCGAATCATGTACAATGAAACGTGTACACAATGGAGAAAAGGTACAATATGTTGTTCATGGAGTCCATATTAGACCAGATGCTGTTCATGATGAAGAACCTAAACCTGCTGAGACAGAGAAAAGTACTGATAGCAAGGATTGAAGCAATTCGGATTTTCCTTGCTTTTGCATCATATATGGGATTCCAGGTTTATCAAATGGATGTCAAGAGTGCCTTTTTAAATGGCAAGATTACAGAGGAAGTATATGTCAAACAACCTCCTGGTTTTGAAGATCCTAAACATCCAAACAAAGTCTACAAAGTTGTCAAAGCTCTTTATGGCTTACATCAAGCACCTAGATCTTGGTATGAAAGGCTCTCTACCTTTTTATTGCAACATGGTTATAGGAGAGGAGCTATAGATAAGACTTTGTTTACCAAGAGAGATAAGAAGGATATCATGCTAGTTCAAGTGTATGTAGATGATATCATATTTGGAGCTACCAAACAATCTATGGTCAAGGAGTTTGAGCAGTTGATGCAGAATGAATTTTAAATGAGTTCAATGGGTGAGTTAACTTTCTTTTTGGGACTTCAAGTTAAGCAGTCAAAGGAAGGAATTTTCATAAGTCAAGGCAAGTATGTAGCTGACATACTTAAGAAGTTCAATTTTGATGAAATGAAGCCTGTTACTACACCTATTAAATCTATCAACTCATTGGGCAAGGATGAAGATGGACAACCAGTTGAAGTCAAGCTATACAGATCAATGATTGGCTGTCTTATGTATCTTACTGCATCTAGGCCTGATATCGTGTTTGTTGTGTGTTTATGTGCAAGATATCAAGTCTCACCAAAGATCTCTCATATGAATGCAGTGAAGCGATTTTTTAGTTATTTGAAACAACAACCTAAGTTGGGGTTGTGGTATCCAAAGGATTCACCTTTTCACTTGGAAGCTTTTTCAGATAGTGATTATGCAAGTGACAACTATGACAGAAGATCAACCACAGGTGGATGCCAATATCTTGGAAGAAGATTAGTTTCATGGCAGTGTAAGAAGCAAACAATTGCAGCAACATCATCAACTGAAGCAGAATATGTGGCTGCTACAAGCTGTTGTGGACAAGTGTTGTGGATGCAGAATCAACTCTTGGACTATGGGTTCAATTTCAAGAATACTCCTATCAATATTGATAATGAGAGTACCATTTGCATTGTGAAGAATCCAGTTTATCATTCCAAGACCAAACACATTCAGATTAGGCACCATTTTATCAGAGATTGTTATGAGCATAGGCTCATTAATGTTGTCAAGGTGCATACGGATGATAATGTAGCTGATTTACTCACCAAAGGATTTGATGTTTTAAGATTTACTCACTTGGTGGTGAGTATTGGCATGATTAATTACTGAGCTACATTTAAGGGAGGACTATTTAGTGTTTGTATAGTCCTATGCATTTCTTGAGGGGAGGATATTCACGTTTATTTGCTATTGTAAAGAGGAGAATGGAAAAGTACTGCTTTTTGCTTTTATGAAAGTACTGCTTGGAAAGTACTGCACACGTGGAAAGTACTGTTTACCTTATTTAAGTATTGTTTCAATGGTAATATTGAAGGGTAACTACTACTAACGGTAACTTTGTTATTAATGGCTGTGATTTTTTTAAATCTCGCCTATAAATAACTACTCTCCGAATTTCCCTCTCATCTTGATATCTCATAATCTTTTCCATATTTCTCTCTCTATCACCCATATTATTCATCATATCACTTTCTGTGTACATTTATCATCAATGGCAAATCGTAATACCGTTTCTAAACATAACATGGTGGCGAATTTGGACAAGAGTGAAGCCAATGAGATCTTTCATGATATCATTGATTTTCTCACTGGGTTACCGATTAGTTATGCACTTTTAGTGGAACCAGATATTATTGAGCCCTGGATTCAACAATTTTGGGCGACTGCTAGGGTTCATATGGAGAATAATGATTCATATATTCAAGCTACAGTTGCTGGGAAAACTGTGAAGGTTACTGAAGCCTCAATTCGTGAAGATTTAGTATTTGATGATGAAGAAGGGGCTGTTCGTTTTGATAAGCAACTGATTTGGGATACGTTTAGGGACATTGGTTATGAAGGGTCCTTAACTGAACAAACATTCAGGAAACCCTTATTTTGTCCTCACTGGAAGTTTTTAGTACATGTATTGCTTCATTGTATTAGTGCTAAAAGTACATCATGGGAGCAATTTGGGTCTAACATAGCATCTGCTATAGTGGGATTGGCTACAGATCGTATTTTCAACTTTTCAAGGCTAATCCTCGATGGAATGCTTTCACACATCTCTCATGGTTCAAAATGGTTGATGTTTCCAAGGTTTATACAAGTATTCCTAAATAAACAACTTTCTGATGTACCAAAGCCTACAAGTCTTTTACCTGTTGTGGTACAACAAGCCAAGATTTTCACTTTCATGGCTAGGAAGAGTGATTTATTCACTGGAAGGGACACTCCATTGACTACTTCAATGATGGAGATTGTTCAAGCTATTAGAGATGAGGCTGCAGCTAGTGAAGATAGAGAAGGTACTGCTACTCAAGGTACTGCTTCTGAAGGTACTGCTTCTCATAGTGCTGCATCTCTAGAAGGTACTGCATCACAAGGTACTGCTTCTCAAAGTACTGAAGTTCAAGATGATGTTGCAGTTTCACCTTCACCATCTCCACAAATATATGTTCCTGATTCTCAACCAGAAGAACATTCACCAATTAGAGGAGATGATTCAGCTACTATACCCCCTGAAGGTTTGATATTGGATAATTATGTTCTGACAAGGGAGTTAGTCAGCTTGAAGAAAACAACTGAGGCTCAAGCTAAACAGATTAAGAAGTTGAAGTTCAAGTTTAGAAGACTCAAGAATTTTGTCTGGCCATTGGTTCAACATCATCGTCTATGGGTCAAGTCTCAAAGAAAGCAAGGCAAGCCTGTTAGGCAATTTCAGAAGAAAACAAAAGGCAAGAAGGTTCAACAACAATCATCTTCATTCCAATTGGGGAGGAATTTGGAAGATAAGAATTTAAATGAAGAATCTGAAGCTGAACCTCAAGGTACAAATATTCAAACTCAAGATACTGAAGAACAGGTTATTGAAAGTACTGAGGAAGAAATCAAAGTTCAAAGTACTGAGGAGCAAGTTATTGATGTTCAAGTTCAAAGTACTGATGATCAAGGTACTGCTGAACAAAGTACTGCTTTTCCTGGAACTTACAGACAAGGGTTAATTTCACCAAGGTTGATAGATTTTGAAGAAGCAGCTGGTCCTTCAACTGTCATACCAGAAAAGGAAGCTGATACACCAAAACCTATACATATTGCAAGTGATGATGAAACTATTGCTGAGATTTTGCATGATTTATCAAGACCAAGGGGTGTTAGCATTCCAGGAGTGCAAGAAGAAGAACAACCAAGAGCTTCTCAACCTGTTATTGATCCAAAAGATAAAGGAAAAGGTATATTGGTATAAACAAAGAAGAAAAAGAAACCTACTTTAGCACAGATAAGGGCTGCTCAAGTTGCCACGAATGAGGAAGCAACTAGAAAGTTTCAAGCTGAATTGAATGCTAAAGATAGAGAAGCTAAGGAAATTGAAGAAGCTCAGAATATATAGAAGCAGCTAAGAAATTACAAGAAGAATTGAATGCTGAAGATGCTGAAATATTAGAGTCACCTATTCCTATTTCTTCTCTACCAAGAAGACTAAATCTTTCTAAGGAAAGGAATGCAATGATTGCTTATCTAAAAGGAAGAGGATATATTGGATTGAATAAGTTGAATTATATTGCGATGAAAGAGTTGTATGATGCTGTCAGAGAAGATTATCAAAAACAAGTTGATAATATTAAAGATTTTAAAGATGATGATGCTTACAAAGAAGAAGAAAGAAAAGGAAGCTTAAAAAGAAAAAGAATAACTGGAGTTAAAGATCAAAAGTCATCAAAGAAAGTTGAGTTAAGGTCTGATACTAATGATGAGCTAAGGAATTACTTAAGAGTAATAGATTTTGAGTATTCTAAAGATGATGCTGAATTAAAGATGAACAAATCTTCAATAACTACTTTTGAAGTTATAGAGTCAAAAGAAGAAAATTATCTGATGTTTCATAAAGAAGATGAAAGTTTCAAGGTGTTCAATATGCTATGGGATTTATTGCATATAATTGATAGAGTGGATTTATTTCATTTGTATCATGTGGTGAAAGAATATTTTGAACACAATCAATCAGAAGGATTAGGTTTAGTCTTACTTGGAGATCTCATAACTGTTTGGGAAACTAAAGAAACAAGTACTGCTGAGATCTGGAAAAACCAAGAAGATTGGGAGATTACTTGCTGGAGATTCTTTGAAGAATCTGGAGTACCTGTTCTAGAGCTAGAAGATGGGACAATGATTCACATGTTAGCTGATAGAAGATATCCTCTTACACCAGATCTTATGAGGAGGATGTTGGAGCATGGAATGGAAGTAGAAGAAGATAATGAAATAGCACGTCTGGTCATCAAACTGTTTATCAGATGGACTACAATTGCTGATGATGATGAATAACTGGTATGAATCTTAATTGATTAAATTTTTGATATATCAGTACTTTATTCAAAGTACTGCTGATCAAACAGTACTTTCATCAAAGTACTGCTTGCAGCTTTAAACCAGTTATATGATTTTTGAAAGAAACCTTTTAAGTGACAAATATTTTGAAACAAAGGTTGAATGAAATAAATGGTTTTTGAGATGGTAACACCAATAGGTTATCAATCGACCATGGTTACAAAAGGATTGGCTAATCCATGAGCAAACGGCTCTGGTAAAGATATATCAAATTCGTTTTATAGTTGACAACTTGCTAATAAGTTGTATGGTAATCAACTCACCATATCAGTAATGTGAAGAGTTGGCTAGCCCACAAGAAAATGGCTTGTGGTAAAGGCTGTGGAAAAACCATTATATGGTAATTAGTTCACCATGATGAAAGAACTAACTAGTCCAAAAAGGGTACAGCTTTTGGTAAAGACAAATCAAATCTGTTGATAGCTGATGATTTGCTAAAAATCATATGGTTATCAGTGTACCATGATCTTACACATCAAAACATTTGGCTACTCCAGAGTTAATGGCTTTGGTAAAGAGAGCTCAAATCCATTAAATTTTCAATGATTCACCTCTCACAGGAGTTTACACACCTGGAAGTGATGAGAATAGATTGGAACTTAACTGAATTAAATGTACAAATTGTCTTATGTTGCTGAAAAGATAGAGCTTGCTGAATGTTGCTGAAAAGAGATTACTAATCAAGGGTGCTGTAAAGAATAAATTCTAAAGAATATTTTGATAAATGATGATATAAGCACAAAGTCTACAAAGATACAATCCAAAGACAAAGACACAATCTTTCCTTGAAGATGGAGCTGTTAAAGATAAATTCACAAAGGAACTTGAAGTCAACCAAGTAGAATTCAAGTTAGGGGAGGATTGTTGGGATATGAAAGTGCTGAAGAATGACAAAGTACTGGAAAAGTCAAAGTACTGCTAAAGAAGAAGTCAAAGTACTGCTAAAGAAGAAGTCAAAGTACTATTGTTGAAGTCAAAGTATTGCAAGGCTAAAAGAACTGTTATATTTGTTTATGGAAAGCTTTGTAATTCTAGAATATTCTTTATTAGATTACTTGTCGTACAAGGATACAAATTGTAAACCGACTAGGGTTATCCTTAAGCCTATAAAAGGACCCCTAGATTGGCATTAGATTTATATGTGTTTTAGAATCCTAAAGTACGTATATTATTAGAGTTTTAGAGAGTTCAACATTATTAGAGTTGTTAAAGAAGTCTGCATAACAAGCAGAATTAGAGTTATTAATATAACCGTTGAAAGTTAAAAGTTATATTCTTCTTAGCTTTGTTAAGTAAATTCCGCATACTTGATAAAGATTACTCAGTGTTTCATTGTTAATAATTAAGGATTTATCCGAGGTTATTAAACCCTTAACAAGCTATTAAGTTAGTTTGGTTAGAGTACATCGATCCAACAGATTTTTAGTATACGGGCTTATAGTGTGTTGCTGATTATGAAGTATCAAAACCAGCAAGGGGGAAGGAGACAAGCACCTAAACGCGAGTAAACTTGATGAACTTAATACTTCTAATTAATTGAAGATATCCCGGGAAGACAAATGTTATTACCGCAGAGAAACTCAGGGTTTGACTCATGGCGAGTAAACTTGACGAACTTAATTCTTCTAAGTGATTGAAGATATCCCGGGAAGACGTATGTCATGACCGCAGAGAAACTCAAGGTTTTACTCATCAAGGCGTTTAGTGTTATTATTCCATCTATGTGGGGGAAGTGATGTTAGTGAAAGTTTTTGAAGATATAAGAGGTACACAAGTGTGTGATGATCTCGATGTTATCACAATCATCAGGGGAGAGAGAATTGTGTACATTGGGGGTGCTCAGCTGTCTCACTTAAGGGCTTAATCAGTGATTCATAGATATAATCACTTATTCCGAAGTTGACATCCGCAGAGATTGTCATCCGCAGAGATAATCAGTGATTCGGCCTGCTTCTTCAATGTTATCGGTTGTTCTCTCTTTGGGGAATGTGTGTACTTCGGGTCCTTGAGCTTCATACACGATCATCAGGGAAGAAAGCCATTGTTTACCACAAACATTGGGGAGGTGTTTTCTCTCCGGGCATGATGTGTATTCGGGAGAGTTCTTGGATATTGGTGTACTTCGGGTTCTTGAGCTTCATACACGTTCATTAGGGAAGAAAAATGTGAACATGGGAAGGTGTTCTTCATTCCCCTCATGAAGTTTATTCGGGAGAGTTCTTGAGCATTATACTAAGAGATGGACTGCATCATTTCAACTACACGGGGGAAGTGGTCTCTTGACAACTTTTTCGAATGGATTGCTTCAGACTTCAGTGGTAATGAAATATGAGAAGAAATTTAAAGAGTGGGATGATACGTTGCTGTTCTTGTTGATGATATTACCCCGAATGGAGATCCTCGATTATCGTTCTTAAAATGGAGCAGCAGGATCGATGATAATGGTGTGCTTCTTTGTGCACCTGGCTATTGGAAGCTTGAAAGAAAGCTTTGAATCTGCTCAGCTAAAGGATTTTCTGTTTGGGGGGAAGCTGCCAAAGTCTCTTTCTCTCAAAGGCTCATGTTCTATCTTCTATTCTGGAGCCTCGGATGCTTTGGTGGTGGAAGTTTAAGAGATGACGAACTCTATCTTCTACGACGTGTTGTTCGATATCCTTATCTCGGTACTCGTATCATCATTCTCTCAAACTATATCATCTTCTCTATCTCTGTAAATAATTATTAAAAACCAAAATACAAAATTATAAAACCAACAAAAAAAGAAAATAGAAAAATATAAAACCTTCAAAAATCCATAAAAATCAGAAAATTTGAAAAAAGACAAAAAATATGTTTTTCTCAAGACATGTCTTCTGGTATCGATAACATCTGCGGTCTTAGAAATGTCATTCAATAATGGCACGGGACCATAGATGAAGTTCGAGCGGGAGGTGTAAATATTCTTTTTCAAAACATGTCAAAACTATGGCATGCAGTTATTTCAGACTGTAACCCGTGCTAAAGCTATGGCTTGCTATTATTTCTGATAGCAACCCGTTCTTCAAGGAAGGAAAGTGCTGGGCTAAACAAATTTTCAAAATTTTCGTGCACTTATCCTAAAACAAAATGAGGAAAGTATGTCGAAGGACTGCTGTTCCTACTTAAATATTTTTCCGTCTAAAATTCTTCAGAAAAATATTTGTTGTTTTCAAAAATGGTGGTAATGAGTTGCTTGAGAAATCAATCAGAATCAGAGTTTTTATAATAATTGAAAACTCAATCAATGACTTCAGCGCTTTTAAACTTTTCAGTAAAATAAGTCATTGATTGAGGGGGAGAATGTTTTCAAATTTACATCATCTAACGGGCTTTCTTAATTATCCTATATGCTTAATTAAAAATGATGTTAACCTATGCTGAAGGACTAGGTGCCCAGGATATGATTGTTAGGTTTAGATGATTAGAGTTTGATGAACACATTATTCCCATGCCTTTACATGATCTGATTGAGATGTTGCATTGACTTTTATTAGTCGATTGCTGTTTGGGTGATGTCGACCACCATATATCTGTATGTGTGTTCTCTAACGTATGCAGGTATATTGGTATATAAGAATGTTCCCGATCCGGATCCCACATATGAAGATGATTGGATGTTGAAAGGAAAGGGTAACTATATCTTGGGTTGACAAATGAAGAAACAGAGCTTAATTGGACTTCTATGGAGTGTTGGCATGAAAAATGCAACGTAAGAGGTCTCATTGCATCTGCAGATGGTTTTCTTCTAAGTGATTGAAGAAACGGAGCTTAATTTGACCTCAGTTGGCATTAAAATGCAACGTAAGAAGTCTCACTGCGTTAGCAGGCGGTTTTTCTTCCAAGCCCTACAGCAACAACATAAGCTTCTCAACCACCGAACGTATCTTTGTGCAGGATACCATTTTTTTTAAACAATTTTTGAATAATATTGTTTTTGAAAATGGAAAAATGTTGTTTTGAAAATAAATCGAATTCAAAGTGTTGAAATCAAACGGACTTTATTTTGTCAAATCTTAAGTGATTTCAAATTAAATATTTTCAAACAATATTTCATCAAAAAGTCCGTTTGTACGTTATAAAGTGGTGATCTAAAGATTTAATGTCATGTCATGGTATGATTTTTCTTTCGAATCAAGGTCTTTTAAAATGAAATTTTTTCTGTTCTTGTTTGATTGTGAAATTTTTTTATTTTACTTAAAGATCTCTTTAAACTATCATACCTGACACTAACAATCTTTAATGTCTAAATCTGTTCCTATCTGTCATCTTTCAAAATTAAATCTTGCCACGTCTTTCCCCAAAATTTTATAAATTATTTAAATCAATTGGGATCACATATCTCAAAAGGTTTGAAATTTTTAATCGGGAGAGAGATCGTGATTTAAATCTCAAATCTGTTTTCATGGAATCGGTTTTAGTCCTTTAAAGGCACTCCTGCCTCCATGTGCCAAACGATTTCAAATATACAATGCACATGTTGAGGAGGAGGATTTATCCAAAAACAAGATGAGTATTTAAACCTGGCCACATATTCTCCCATGTTTTCAAAACCTTATTAAATCACTTGGGATCCAAAATCTCAAAGGGTTTGATATTTTTGATCGGGGGAGAATTTGTGAAATTTGAGAAAAGGTGATCGTTTTGATTCATTTGTGCAGGCTGCTCTCTTATATGTGCTAAACACTTTCGTATCTCGAAGCACATATTGAGGGGGAGCGTTTCAAAAGAAAATAAACTTTCAAGGTACAAAGATTTATATGTTTCAACATAAAGTACCTTGATTGATTTTCTAAAGGTTTTTTAATGGCTTTTGTGATCGTGAAAGTACTTTAAAGAACTCCTGGCTCTATGTGATAAAATGATTTCAAATATCCAAAGCACATATTGAGGGGGAGAATTTACCAAGAAAATCAAATGGCTTTTTCTATGGAAATTATGATCAAGAAATTATTTCAAAGAACTCTTGCTTCCATGTGCTAAATAATTTCAAGATCATATGCACATGTTGAGGGGGAGCATTTCTAAATGATCAAAACTATTAAGGTACAAAATGTTTTTATTTTATATCACAAGTACCTTGATTGATTTTCCAAATGATTTTTCAATTGGTTTCATGAAGGGAAGAACAATACCAAAAGACCGACCAATTTACTTTATGCATGGTGTTATAAGGAAGGTTAGGTTAGGTATTCGTTCCCATGATCCGCCAGAACCGGAGGGATCTTCTCAGGGACAATCCACTAGATAGTGTAGAGTCCTTAGGAATATTGAAAAAAGGAGAAAAATGAGAAAATGGGAAGAGTGCGGACTAAGACAGAGCTAGAACTGGAATAAACCCAACAAGGTTCTAGTAATGAAGTTTCGGTAAGCACTGAAGGGGTTGAAGAATGAAAAAGAAATGAATATGAAAAGGGTGAAAAGAAATAGCCCTCTAATAATTCAACCTTAGGGCAGAAACCGGGTTCAATACATATGCTACTGGTGTTTACTAAGGTAACACTGGTATTGAAGACAAGGCGTCATGGACCCAGTGACGCACTGAACCTAACTTCCCAAGCTACTCAAGTTCCTCTTAAAAGGACTTGTTTCATTCTCACGGGGAACCGACATAATCTATCGACTTTCTCTTAGAGATTGTTGATATTGAAGAAGGAGACCCTCTCCCTAGTCTCCGGCATAGGAACCAAATGTGCACTATTGAGTCTAGAGCCAAGAGATCATCCACAATATCTCATTAGGAAACTATTCTTGAAGACTCACTGTTTCACATAATGTGCAAAGTGAGAATATATCTTAAGAGTCATACGCATTATCTTTATGGTATTGCCAGAACATCCGAGTGATATGAAAATATTCACGATGAAGATGGAAATCCTTCTAGAGCCAACATCAAACAAGCTCTTGGTGGGTGACATGTGAGATCTTGAAAAAAGATCAAGCTTGTGACAACTGGACAGAAACGATGGGGCGATTCACTCTTGAATCAACCTTGGTTCAGGATTGGAATTGATGAATACTTTTGGAAAAACCGTTCGATGTGCAAACCTTCTTTTTTATAGCACGTCGAATGTGTACTTATGTTTTCAAACACAAAAAGTATCTCTGATTGAAAAAATACTTTTGAAAAAACCGTTCGATGTGCAAATCTCCTTTTCTCTTGCACGTCGAATGTGTACTCTTTTAAATACTAAAAGTATTTTTGATTGAAAATTGATCTTTCTCATAAAACCTTCGTCGTATTGCAAAACTCTTTCTTTCAAGCAATACGCGATTGTTTTCAAATCAATTTTTCATCAATCAGTGAATCTCAATTCACTGGTTCACTCACTCCGTGTTGTCTTCTTTGAGACGTTCCGGTTTGAGAACGACTAGAACAGCTGCGAAACCCTGTCAAGGAGATTCTTCGGAATTATACCTAATCACAGGCAGTACTTGTACTGATCAACGGGGAACCGTGGGCCGTGTACCTCAATTCAACGAAAGTGATCAAAGACATTTTCGTGTGTTTTATTGCTAACTGTTGTTTGTAGGTACATTTGGACGGTTGCAGCTGATCAGAATTGAGGAGTCAATCCAAAGCCGCATGCTCACAGCATCCACACTTAATTGAAGAAATCATGACTGGTGCATATCTACATAACCTGGTTATGATATTTTTATACTATGCTTCTGCTACGTTGCTGCAAATATCATGAACCAGTAAAGCTTCCGCTACTCTGATGGAAAGATGTCATGATCCAGAATGTGTGAGCATGTCGGTCCAAAAGTCACAACATCACATGAAGGCAACACAACTATGGATGATCCAGAGAGATTTGCTGTGGCTGATGATCTCGAAGAAAGCTCGAAGATCATCAATGATGTGGATCAGTTCAAAGACCTCCACTAAAAGTACAAAATAATCTAACTTTGAAGAATCGCTACAAAAGCACAAAGAATGCGGACATTGAAGAATTGAAGTCCACGAGCTCAGAACTAAAGACAGAGATAGAATGCTAGGATGCAAAATGTATTTCATGGGGTGACCTCCCTTAGGGGGAGATTGTTAGAAATTAGAAATTCCATGTTAAAGAGTCGGTCACCCCAATTATGGTCTAGCATATGTTAGCCCGTAGACACGTCGTTATTTACGTTGTTTAGTAGTTTATTAGTTAGTTTGTAGCGTAGTTTAGTTTAGTGCAACACCGTGGAGGAAGGACGGGTCTTTACCCACTGTATGCCTGATCCACAGTCCGACAGGAGGACGTTATGTTTGTAACTATAAATACCCCTTCCATCCATGGAAGGGGTGGTGCTTTTTCAATCTAACCTTTCACATTTTGTTCATCAAGTCTCTACCAAGAAAACACCCAACTCTCTACTTTCTCTCTCTAATGGCAAACATGTATTTTGATCATCCAAGACCACCCGAATCATCAACACAATAAATATAACGATCCTACAGAATACCTTAGTGTTAAGTTTATGAATCCTAGAGATTTCGTAGTCATTAACCTTTGGTAGCTTCAAAGAGTTAGGGATAAACGCATACCCTACGACCTTAGAAACACAACGCGTTAAGAATAAGGACGTGACAATTCAACCATCAATAGGAGATAACTAGGGAGTAATAAAACCTAAGTAAACACATTTTTTGTTAGGATTCAGAAAATCCATAGTGAAGAGTCGGTCACCCCAACTATTATCTAGCATAAGTTAGCTCGTAGACATATCGTTATTTACGTGTTTATTAGTGTAGTTTAGTTTAGAGTATCACCGTGGAGGAAGGACGGGTCTTTACCCACTGTATGCCTGATCCACAGTCCGACAGGAGGACGTATTTGCTGTTACTATAAATACCCCTTCCATCCTTGGAAGGGGTGGTGCTTCATTCTTAATCTAATATTCTCTTTTTTGTTTATCTCTCTAGAAACACCCTCTCCTCTCTTCATCTCTCTAAAACCATGGCATACTTGTATCATCACCATCCAAGACCACCCGAATCATCATAACATAATATATGTAAGATCCTACAAATGGTACCAGAGCCAGGTGATTCAGGCAAAACAATCCCCGGCAGCGGCGCCAAAAATTGATTCAGGCAAAACAATCCCCGGCAGCGGCGCCAAAAATTGATTCGCAGCCAAAGCAACGTCAAGCTTAACTCACACAAGCTAGCCACTTGTGAATGACTAACCGTAAGAAACTTAAAACGGCTCGGACACTGATCAATAATAAGAAGAGGTAGTATACGGGTAACTCAAACGTGTTAAGTTTGAGCACCGAGATCGTTCCGAACGAGGGTTGAATGGAATTTCCAACTCACGTCTCGATTATCGGGATTTGAATGAGAAAAGGGGATAATATGATATTTTCTAAACTACGGGATAAGGAAAGCAAATGGGAATAAAGTCTATGGGAAATCCTAAGAATTAAGGCAAACTATGCAATTCTACACTAAAACGCAAAACGGGATTTAAACGAAACGCGAATAAAAAGCAACTACGTCTATTCTAAATCCTAAAAATAACCTAAACTTACTTTTACTCTAAAAATGATATTAGAAAACTATTTCTGAATTAAAACTAATTTTAGGAATTTTTCTGGATTTTATTTAAAATTAAAAACTAATTTATAACTTTAAAAATAAAACTAATTATCTAAAAATTATGAAAGAGAGAGGGAAAAATATGGAATTACTCTTCAAAAATCTAAAATAACATAAAAGACTTTTCAAAACTATTTTTATATTTTTCTGATTATTTTTCTATTTTCTATGAATTTAAAACTATTTAAATCTAATTTAAATTATGAAAAATACCAAATAAAAGGAGAAAAATAAGGAAAAATATTTTTTATGCTTTTTATATTTATCTTAAACTGGGAAAACTGAAAAATTATTTTTTGGAACTTTTTCTCAATTAATTGCAATTAAAGGCTATTTTAAAATGATTAAAAACTATATTTAATAAAGAAAAATAGTGAACAGTAACTAAAAATTATGAAAAATTCAGGGGAATTCTAAAATATTATTCTAAAGCTATGAAAAATAAGGAAACATAGGCTTATGTGGAAGAAAATGCAACTGAAGTGTAAACTGCTTATTAATAAGCCATGAAAATAAGCTAAAGAGTAAGTTAAGCTACCAAACTATAACTGAGGCTAATGTAGGCTGAGATAAGCTAATAGCAACTAATGCAAGCTACTCCTAACTCCTAATAAGCAGATTACCAATAATTGAGCTAAATACCACTTAAGCAAAACAGTGAAAATGGTCCTTACTTTAAGCAGTTGCACCAGCTTATTCAATAAGCTAAAATGAAAAACAACAGTGTGGATCTCAAGACAACCAACCAAAGATCATTTATCCAAAATTACAGCTTATATGGACTAGTAATGAAGAAGCAGAGATCAAAACAAAAACTGGCCAAAAGGGTCACTAGGCTGCTGATGCAGCAAAACAGTGGCTGACCCCTACTGTTTGAGCTTATTCAAGGGCTTATCAAGGGTGCTTAAAGGCAAAACAGATATGTGGGACTAAAAACAACCTAGCAAACTACAAATGTGCCAAATATTAGACCCTAGCTACTTGGAATAAGCACTGTGCATTAGCTGCAAGTGTTGAGAAAAACTGACTTTTGACTCCATTTGACTTCTAAAAGCAGTGACTAGGTTTGACTTATCTGAGATTCAAATGCAAATTTAAGACTGAGAATGATGAATAATGATGAAATGAAACTATAACAAGCTGGTTTTACTGATTCTAAACCTATAAGTGATGAAATCAGTAGCTAGTTTCCAAAAGTATTCTCACAAGATAAGATACAAAGCAATATTGACTTATGATGAAGACTGAGGCAAAATGGTGACAGATATGAATTCAATGATCAATACCAAGCCTAAAGCAACAGACTAAATCCACTACTTTACCCTCTAACTCAGTTAAAAGTATTAAACCAAACACTACTTTAATATCCTAATCAACACTTTTTAATAAAAACTTGATGAAAATCTTACTAAAACTGAATTAAAAACTTATATAAACATGAAACTCATCATTTTAACAAACTAAAACCAGAAATTAACATGAAATAGATTGACTTTTGATCTTTGACTTTTCTTTGACTTTTTTGTGAAATGGAATTTTGAGAGAAAACTGAAACAACTATAACTCACAGAAGCTTAGACAGGCTTCTGTGAGTTTAAATGACTGGAAATAACAGGCTTCAAAACAAGTTTAACAATCAAAGGAGTATTAGCAGAAATTCATGGAAGAATTGAAAAGTAAATTTGCATTAATCAAGATGAAATTACATTTTAAAACAACAATTACACTACTAAAAACAATTAAAATGACAGGAAATGTAAAGGTCAAAATCTCTCTAAAACCTAAGAGATTGGACGACTCAATATGTGAGCCAAGGGGTCCTTAAATAGCAGAGATGGAGCCTTGGGATCCTTTTCAGAAGAGCCTAGAAGGCAAATAGCAGCCACAAATTCCTTCCTGAGTCATCATATCCAATCAGAGCCTTTGGATTGCTTGGGTGATGTGGCTTGTCCAATGAGATGCTCTCAAATGTCCACCTTGGCAGTCTTAGGTCACTCCTTACTGACATGTCAGCTGGGATAAGGTTGGATAGATTCTTAGTACTATGTTGGGCGTTTGGGATTGGTGTTACAATGGTGGTGTTTGGATTGGGGAAGCAGAAGGGGTGAAGGTGTACTGTTGGGCGCGGGGGTTTGTTTGGGATTGTTTATTATTATTTGAAGTTCGTTTGACTGGGTTTGGGTAGTTTTGACTAGGATCCAAGTAGAGATACGGGTTGGGTGATTTGGTTGAGATAATAAAAACGGGTATTGGACGGGTGTGTTGGTTAGATGGGCTAGGATAGTAATTGGGCCAAGGTTTGGTTTGTGTTGGATAGTGGATTTATAAAGATTGGATAATGGATTTTGGCTTATGTTGGACTTGGAATAATAATATGACTAGTAATGGATCCATTAGCAACCAAAGGGACCAATGTTGTAAATGTTGAAATTCCAAGGACCAAACATGTAAATTCTGAATTATCTTCCAAGGACTGATTTTGTCAATCTTCAAATGACCAGGGACTGAATTTGCAAATTTCTGAATCTTCAAGGGTGTTTTCTGTCATTTGCTGAAACTTGAGGGACTATTTCTGACATTTCTTCAAACTTTGATCAAATCTTCACAAATCATCCTCAGAGATTAGAAATCTTCATAAATGCATAATTCTGACCTTCCGGCTCAGCTTAAGCTCTCTTAACCTCTCGTGCTCGGATTTACGTCTGATTTGGTTCCTTTTTGCGTGTTTTTACATATCCGTACCTGCACAAGCACAAACTCAAGAAAACCACAAATATTAGCAATAAACGGCTCTTTCTTGGTTATTTTGGGTTTATTTTGATAACAAAAAGGTATGTGTTTTAGCACATACCACCAGGTTTATTGTGTTGTGTTAATTTGTGTGGTTTTCGTATCATGTTTTGAAACTGTTTTTCTCCTTGTTTTTCGGATCTGAATTTTTTATCTTGGGTACAGTTTTATTAACAAGTTATATACATCTTTATGGTCAAAAATGAAGTCTCTTGTGCTTTATCAGATTTACAAGAAACTGTTTATGTGTCTATAACAGGTTTTTTAGCTTTAATCGTTTTGTGACTATTTTTGTACCAATATCCGTGAAACAATAGTGGTCATCTGGTCTGTTTTTTTTGGTCAAACAGAGCACAAAAGAAGTCTTTCTTATGCTGGTTTATGATTAAAATGGGTCAAAAAGAAGCTTTTCTTATGCATTTTTTTGGGTTGCTATGAAGCTAAACGGAAAACATGGTCGGAAAACTCATCGAAAAAAGTCAACGAAGGTCAAAACCCTAGTTTTCTACGCATAAGGAGCATCTTCAATGATATTTACGCATAACTGTGAAGTTATGCGTAAGGAATGGTTACGCGTAAAAGTCAAAGGGTCAAAACCCTATTTTTACGCATAAGGAGCATCTTCAGTGTATTTACGCATAACTGTGAAGTTATGCGTAAGAAATGGTTACGCGTAAGCTTTTACGCATAAACCTACGCTTACGCGTAAGAACTTGGTTTACGTCTAACCTTTACCATGTTTACGCCTAACCAAAGTTACGCATAAGCAAAAGGTTTACGCGTATGACTTTTTCTTACGCATAAGCTAAAAGACCAGTTTACGCTTAAGGTTACAATGAAATCTTACGCGTAAGAACCGATAAGAGAAAGAAAGCACGCGTAAACTGATAATACTCGACCACAAGAACAAGACCAATATACCTTAATACATTCGACTCAATCGACCTCAGTTCCAATATTCCATCATCGGTCCAATCAAGACTCAACCAAAAAAGGCAATTCCAACAAATCCTTGACCTAGACTCACCAAAGACCCTCACATGTCACTCCCCAACTCTCAAACAAAAAGTAATACATATCAATCTCAGATTCAATTCAAGTTTGTTTGTAATCTTTTAAAGATTATTTCAAATTGAATGAATTTCATCATCGATCTTATTGTGATATTATTCGAAGACAAAGAAGGAGTATAACAACCATGTTATCTCGTTTCTTTTATTTCGTTCATGAATGGAAAAGAAAACGTAAAGAATATCACATTAAAAACCTACCCGAGACCTTAAAGATCTTGAAGTCAAAGTGTATACACTTCATCTATACGAGTTTGTCTCATGTGTGTCGAGATGATGGTAACTGAGATTGAGAGTTCTTTGGGTGAGAGTTGTTTGGAAGAGGGGACGGATTAAATGAGATAATAATAATAAAGATGCGTTATTTTTTTTTCTCTCAGATCTATTTGGGAGAATGAAAAGTTGTGGTGGGAGGCGGATTTACATATGCAGCATATTTAGGGTTAGGTTAAACATGTGTGTGATGTTATTCATATATACACGGATATAATGTGTGTAGGCTGGTTCGGATTATAGACTGGGCCCGGATACTTTCATTCAATTGCTCATGGACTGAAACATTATGATTGGGCTTTGTGCATTTGGACTTAATCTAAACGTTTGATGGGTTGAGATATATTATGAGATGATGGATATTATATACGAGGTGGGTAGTAACCATACATGCAATATCAATATGTCTTCTAAATTCACTTTTAGAAAATATACTTTTGATATTTTTCTTAAGAGTGGTATTTTGGTCCATGAATTTTCACGGAAGGATACAAATTCACGGCTTGAGCGAAAAAGTGAAAAATGACTACGGGGTTAGTATACGGTATTATTGAAGTGACGTTATCTTCATATATGGTCATTAATATTAGCCGATGAATCAATGGAGGTTCAATTTCAGCATTTCCCATGAGATATTCGACGCCACAAAATGTCAATGATATTTCACAGTCTAAGCAAAATCTTTCTAAGAATCGTCAGCGTCAGTCATGATTTTTTTTTCAAGATGTTTTGCTTTTGACAAGAACTTGTCGTGCAAATATTCGTACATGTTATGATGCTTCCGAAAGTTCGAAACCATCATGGGGGAGAAACGTGTACTTTGATGTTTTACGGTCAACCTCCAGGGGGAAGTAGTATATACTACTTGACTTAGTATGGTTTGTGAAGCTGTCTACATTTGGGTTTAGAATTGTTCATGGTGGATATGAATCGTTGAAGAACCAATGCATGTTCCCCTAAAACAGATATTCACCGAAACCAAAGTTGTCTTAACACATTCAAGCTGACATTGTTTACGGTTTTGTCTTGATTTTGTAAAATCCCGCGGAAGAAATTATTTCTCGGTTTAAATCATACACTTTTAAAATCCCGTAACAATGGAAACATCCCGGTTAAAATTGTAAAGTGCATTTCCGGATCTATCTTGCGGTTTATTCTTTGTTTTGTAAAATCCCGCGAAAGAAACTATTTCTCGGTTTAAACCATAAAATTGTAAAATCCCGTAATGATGGAAGCATCCTGGAGAAAGGAAAGTGTATTTCAGGATCTCAGTTGATGCTGGTGCTACGGTTTCTACTTCGAAGAAGGGATAAAAGGGTGTACTTCATGAATTGGGTGTGTGTTTGGGTTGTCTTTATGGCAGTTTGGTTACTACATGGTTTTACGGGGTTTTGTGCTTTTACCATGGTCGGGATGAAACCATTATCATAGTTCACTTAAATCGTCAAAGGAGGCTAGATTTGAGCTTTTCACCAGAAGATGTGACAACGGGGTAAATTCACTATTATTTATTTGAGGTTGAAGTGAAATATCACGGGCAAGTGTACTTAGTATCTGAAGGTATCGGGATGGTTGGATGAAGATTCTTCAAGATCCTTGTTCGAGCTTATTTTCAAAAATGAAGACTTGGAAATCTAGTTATTGTTGGGTGTCTTTTACCTTTTCTTTTACCACTTGGGGGAATTGGGCTCATACCACTACAAAATAACTATCACTTTAAAGAGTTACGTTGTAGTGCTCAGTGTCACATTCAATTGTGGATTTTCAAGAGGTAATGTACGTCTTATACTTGATGGTTGGTTGGTTGAACAGTATAGAGTACATAGAGAGTACTTAGAGATGCTAATGGAAATCGGCACCGCTCTTTGTTACATATGTGCAAGTTTAAGTCACGAGTTCGGGTTAGTTTACTTCAAGGTCAAATTCATCATATTGGGTTTTCTCTATCAGCTGTCACGACAAAGAGCCTACTGAATGATAATGGGGTTGATTACAAGTTTTGCCAAAGAGAGTTGAAAAGAGAGAGATTATGACTTTTGAACACAACAGTTCAAGCCTCGTTCCCTAAAGAAAAGAAATGTGTACGCTTCAGTGCACATTATCTTCGGAAGAAGAGAAATCTTCTTATTATGACCATTCTCACCAACATGCTTCATGCTTGTTCCATGCGCGCTCAGTCATCAAGTGGATCTTCTTCTCATGTTTTTTCTCAATGGTGATCTACTTACTGTTGATGGTTTTTCTATTTTTCAATAGCTCAATTAAAATGGCGATGGCGACATCATATGCAATTTTTGCGGGGGATAAGTGGAAATAGACTACACATGGATGAGTTTACTTGTTTAATCAAGAATGGCAACTGCGTATGCAATTCTTGAGGGGGAGAAGAAGTACGAATCTACTGTTGGTTGGTTGTTGTCTGAGAATATATGGTCATACGGCTCCAAACTTATGTAAGAACCGAGCTTCTTCTTATCGGGTCATCTTCATATGGAGTTTCTTCTAAGAGTCGTTGGTTGACATCTTCACGGGCTGATATGACTAAATGACAAAGTGCTTCTAGTTGCTGGGCTGATTTCTTTGATGAACATCTTTCTGTTCTTGTTTGATTGGGAGGGATTTTAGTTAAGGAGATTTGCTACATACAAGGTAATTGGAACGCATTCGGTGAGATGAAGATGTTAACTATCTAATCCCCAATTGGACAATCTTGAAGAAGGTAGAGTCTACAGTCTGTCCTACATTTTTTGCTACATGTTAGAAGACTAAAGATGAGTTACATTTAACGATCTAAAGACTTCTTCTCAATTCAAGCATTCATCATAAATATTGTCGGTTTAGGGGAGAGCACTAATTAGGGGAGGGTGAAATGTATGATTTAATCCCCAATTAGACTTGCTCGCATTCTGCTTCAGCATGTTGATTCTCACAAAGTCTTCAAGCGATCTTCTCAACAGATTTCAAGTTCTTGGGCTTATAATAAGTTGCTGATTCTGAAGTATCAAAACCAGCAAGGGGGAAGGAGACACGCATCTAAACGCGAGTAAACTTGATGAACTTAATACTTCAAAAGTAATTGAAGATATCCCGGGAAGACAAATGTTATTACCGCAGAGAAACTCAAGGTTTGACTCATGGCGAGTAAACTTGATGAACTTAATTCTTCTAAGTGATTGAAGACATCCCAGGAAAACAAATGTCATGACCGCAGAGAAACTCAAGGCTTTACTCATCAAGGCGTTTAGTGTTATTATTCCAACTATGTGGGGGAAGTGATGTTAGTGAAAGTTTCTGAAGATAATTGAGGTACACAAGTACGACATATTTAGGGAAGATAAATGTGTAACATGAGGGAGGTGTTATCAGTTATTCTCTCGTTGGGAATGTGTGTACTTCGGATTCTTGAGCTTCATACACATTCATCAGGGACGAAAGATGTGAACATAGAGGAGGTGTTCTTCATTACCCTCATGATGTGTATTCGGGAGAGTTCTTGGATATTGGTGTACTTCGGGTTCTTGAGCTTCATACACGTTCATCAGGGAAGAAAAATGTGAACATGGGAAGGTGTTCTTCATTCCCCTCATGAAGTATATTCGGGAGAGTTCTTGAGCATTATACTAAGAGACGGACTGCGTCATTTCAACTACACGGGGGAAGTGGTCTCTTGACACCTTTTGGAATGGATTACGTCAGACTTCAGCGGAATGAAATTTGAGAAGAGTTATTTATGTGAGGATGATACGTTGTTGTTCTTCTATTGGATGATATAACCTCGAACGAAGAATCACGGTGATTATTTTTAAAAGGAGCAGCTGGGTTTATGATAATGGTGTGCGTCTTTGTGCACCTGGCTAAAGCAAGCTTGAAATAGAGCTTCGAATATGCTCAACATAAGGATTTTCGGTTTGGGGGGAAGCTGCCAAAGTCTCTCTTTCAGTCGGTTCAATTTCTCTCAATTCAGGAGCCTCGAAAGCTTTGGTGGTGAATGTTTAAGAGATGATGACTTCTATCTTCTCCAACGGGGCTGCTCGATATCCTTATCTTGGTACTCGTATCATCTTCCTTCTTAAACTATATCATCTATTCTATCTTTGTAAATATTTTTCAAAAAGAAAATAGAAAAATATAAAACCAGCAAAAAGAAAATAGAAAAATATAAAACCTTCAAAAATCCATAAAAATCAGAAAATGTGAAAAATATATATATATATATATATATATATATATATATATACCAAAAATATGTTTTTTTTCTCAAGACATGTCTTCTGGTATCGATAACATCTGCGGTCTTAGAAATGTCATTCAATAATGGCACGGGACCATAGATGAAGTTCGAGCAGGAGGTGTAAATATTCTTTTCCAAAACATGTCTAAAAATATGGCTTGCAGTTATTTCAGACTGTAACCCGCACTAAAACTATGGTTTACTATTATTTCAGATAGCAACCCACTCTTCAAGAAAGGAAAATGTTGCGCTAAACAAATTTTCAAATATTTCGTGCACTTATCCTATAATAATTGAGGAAAGTATGTCGAAGGACTGCTATTCCTACACAAATGTTTTTCCGTCTTAAATTCTTCAGAAAAATATTTGTTGTTTTAACAAAAGAGTGGAAAATGAGTTGCTTGAAAAATCAATCAGATTCAGAGTTTTTATAAAAATTGAAAACTCAATCAATGACTTCAGCGCTTTTAAATTTTTCAGAAAATGAGTCATTGATTGAGGGGGAGAATGTTTTCAAATTTATATCATCTAACGGGCTTTCTTAATTATCCTAATATGCTTAATTAAAAATGATGTTAACCTATGTTGAAGGACTAGGTGCCTAGGATATGATTGCTAGGATTAGATGACTTGAGTTTGATAAACACTTTATTCCCATACCTTATATGATCTGATTGATATGTTGGATTGACTTTTATTAGTCGATTGCAGTTTGGGTGATGTCGACCACCATATATCTGTATGTATGTTCACTAACGTATGCAGATATCATGGATATAAGAATGTTCCCGATCCGGATCCCACAAATAAAGATGATTGGATGCGCAAAGGAAAGGGTAACTATTTCTTGGGTTGACAAATGAAGAAACGGAGCTTAATTGGACTTCAATGGAGAGTTGGCATAAATGCAACGTAAGAGGTGTCACTGCATCAGCAGATGGTTTTCTTCTAAGTGATTGAAGAAACGGAGCTTAATTTGACCTCAGTTGGCATTCAAAATGCAACGTAAGAAGAAGTCTCACTGCATCAGCAGACGGTTTTTCTTCCAAGCCTTACAGCAACAACAACAAACGCGGCTCAACCACCTAACGAATCTTTGTGCAGGATATCATTTTTAAACAATTTTGAAATTTTTTTTGAATAAAATTGTTTTGAAAATGGAAGATATTGTTTTGAAAACTAATTGGACTTAATTTTGGAAATCACCGGACTTTATTTTATCAAAACTTAAGTCACTCAATCAACGACTTCGGTCATCGATTGAGGGAGAGAGTGATTTTATATAAAATATTTTTTAAACAATATCTCTTCATAAAAGTCCGGATTGTAAAACAAAATATGGTGATCTAAAGATTTAATGTTATGTCATGGTATGATTTTCTTCAAAGGTCAAAGGTCTTTCGAAATGAAATTTTTTCTGTTCTTGTTTGATTGTGAAATTGTTTTATTTTACTTAAAGATCTCTTAAAACTATCATACCTGACACTAACAATCTTTAAATGTCTAAAATTGATCCTTATCAATCATTTTCCAAAATTAAATTTTGTTTAAATCAGGCACAAGTTCTCCCATGTTTTATAAACCTTATTAAATCACTTGGGATCCAAAATCTCAAAGGGTTTGATATTTTTGATCGGGGGAGAATTTGTGATTTTATAATGGAATTTGATAAAAGGTGATCGTTTTGATTCAGATTGCAAGTTCTCTCTAATATGTGGTAAACGCTTTCGAATCTCGAAGCACATATTGAGGGAAAGCAAATGGTTTCTTAATGGCTTTTGTGATCGTGAATGTACTTCAAAAGAACTCTTTCCTCTATGTGATAAAATGTTTTCAAATATCCTATGCACATATTGAGGGGGAGAATTTACCAAAGAAAATCAAATGGCTTTTTCCATGGAAATTGTGATCAAGAATTTATTTTAAAAGAACTCTTGCCTCCATGTGCTAAACAATTTATAAAATCATATGCACATGTTGAGGGGGAGGTTTTCTAAATGATCAAAACTATTAAGGTACAAAATGCTTTGATCTCGTATCACAAGTACCTTGATTGTTTTTCCAAATGATTTTCAATTGGTTTCAAGGAAGAATGAACTGTACCAAAAGACCGACCATTTTACTTTATGTATGGAGTTATAAGGATGGTGAGGTTAGGTATTAGTTCCCACGATCCGCCAGAACCGGAGGGATCTACCCAGGGACAATCCACTAGATAGTGTAGAGTCCTTAGGTATATTGAGAAAAGGAGAAAAGTGAGAAATGGGAAGAGTGCGGACTGAGATAGAGCTAGTACTAGAATAAACCCAACAAGGTTCTAGTAATGAAGTCTCGGTAAGCACTGAAGGGATTGAAGAATGAAAAAGAACTGAATGTGAAAAAAGGGTGATAAGAAATAGCCCTCCAATAATTCAACCTTAGGGCAGAAACCGGGTTCAATACATATGCTACTGGTGGTTACTCAGGTAACACTAGTATTGAAGACAAGACACCATGGACCCAGTGATGCACTGCACTAAACTTCCCAAGCTACTCAAGTTCCTCTCAAAAGGACTTGTTTCATTCTCACAGGGAACCTACATAATCTATCGACTTTCTCTTAGAGATGGTTGATATTGAAGAAGGAGACCCTCTATTGGGTCTAGAGCCAAGAGATCATTCTCAATATCTCATTAGGACACTGAATTAATGAAGACTTGCTGTTTCACACATTGTGGAAAGTGAGAATATATTAAGAGTCCTACGCATTATCCTTGTGGTATTGCCAGAACATCCGAGTGATATGTTAAATATTCACGATGAAGATGGAAATCCTTCTAGAGCCAACATCAAACAAGCTCTTGGTAGGTGACATGTGAGATCTTGCAAAAGATCAAGCTTGTGACAACTGGATAGAACCGATGGGGCGATTCATTCTTGAATCAACCTTGGTCCAGGAAATGAATTGACGGATACCTTTGAAAACCCGGTCGTTGTGCTTAAAAATTCTTTTCTCAGAGCACATCGATCGTGGTATTAATGTTTCAAAATTAAAGGGTATTTATGATTGATTACTGATTTTCCATAAAACCTTCGTTGTATTGCAAAACACTTTCAATTAAGCAATACACGATTGTTTTCAAATCATTTTCATCAATCAGTGAATCTCAATTCGCTGGTTCACTCACTCCGTGTTGTCTTCTTTGAGACGTTCCGGTTTGAGAACAGCTAGAGCAGCTGCGAAACCCTGTCAAGGAGATTCTTCAAATTATACCTGATCACAGGCAGTACTTGTACTGATCAACGGGGAACCGTGGGCCGTGCACCTCAATTCAACAAAAGTGATCAAAGACACTTTTGTGCGCTTTTATTGCTAACTGCTTTATGCAGAACACCCACGGTTGCAGACTGATTAGAATTGAGAATTCAATCCAAAGCCGCATGCTCACAGCATCCACACTTAATTAAAGAAATCATGACAAGTGCTAATCTACATAACCTGGCTCTGATAGGTGCAAATATCATGAACCAGTAAAAGCTTCCGCTACTCTGATGAAAAGATGTCATGATCCAGAAAGTTTGAGCATGTCGGTCCGAAAGTCACAACTCCACATGATGGCAACACAATAAAGGGTGATCCATAGATTTACTGTGGCTGATGATCTCAAAGAAAGCTCAAAGATCATCAAGACGTGGACCAGTTCAAAGACCTCCACTAAAAGTACAAAGCAGTTGGACTTTGAAGAATCACTGCTAAAGCACAAAGATTGCGGAAATTGAAGAATTGAAGTCTACGAGCTCAGAACTAAAGACAAAAAAAGAATGCTAGGATTCGAAATGTAAATCATGGGGTGACCTCCCTTAGGGGGAGATTGTTAGGATTCAGAAAATCCATAGTGAAGAGTCGGTCACCCCAACTATTATCTAGCATAAGTTAGCTCGTAGACATATCGTTATTTACGTGTTTATTAGTGTAGTTTAGTTTAGAGTATCACCGTGGAGGAAGGACGGTCTTTACCCATCAGTATGCCTGATCCACAACCGACAGGAGGACGTATTTGCTGTTACTATAAATACCCCTTCCATCCTTGGAAGGGGTGGTGCTTCATTCTTAATCTAATATTCTCTTTTTTGTTTATCTCTCTAGAAACACCCTCTCCTCTCTTCATCTCTCTAAAACCATGGCATACTTGTATCATCACCATCCAAGACCACCCGAATCATCATAACATAATATATGTAAGATCCTACATTTTTAATCATCATACGAGCACACAACAATAGACATAGACTACCCTTAGCTTAGTTAATTAGAATAGATAAGTAAAGTAATCGGTAAAAATACCAACCCCCCAAATCTAATACCCCGAGATTCGTACCTTTCAATTTCCTAAAAAAATATAAAAAAGATAGAAAATAATCTTCCTCAACCCCAACCTTAGCGTAGTAACTTCTCACTAGCATTCCTATTCCCCTAGAGAACGATATCAATTCCCGTGGCTTACCCTAATACTACACTACAACGATTAGGTTCACTGCCTAGGGTGTTGAAAAACTTGCTCGACGAAAAGGAAGTTCCTTTGACCCCGAACGCGCTGCGTAAGCGTATCATAAACATGTATACCAAGCTTGATTAGTTTCTTTTATATTTATAAATATGATCAAAACCTTAATTTCAAAAGAGGACACATTGTTATTCAAAAACGAAAACATCCGTCTCCAATTAGATCAAAAGTTTGTGCAAAAAGTTATGACCGAAAAATGACTTTCTATTATAAATCAATGATTCTGTAAATTTTTGTTTTGAATTAGTTTATGAAATCATTTTTAAATGAAAGTAGACTCAAATACCTTTAAAATGATAGGTGGCACGACTTCTAACGACTTACGGTTAATTAGTTATGAATTTTTGAAATTCAGATAAAGGCTGTCTTCTATACCACGGATCCCTTGTTTGAGGGATCCGTCCAGTGTAAACTGAGGGATCCGCGGATCTGACACAAAAATACAAAAATGCATGTTTTGACCCGACGAAAAGGTTTAACCTTTGTAGACTTTTTAGTGAAGTTATATTACCCATTTTTACCTTTATTCAAGCTTGATTAACAAGATATCTAACAACAAAACTTCAAAGAAAAAAAATCAACAAAACACTTTTCATATTATGCTTGACTTCACCAAAAATTTGATACAAGGACCTTACTTTCGTTTGAAAACCATTTGTTTTAAAACTAGAGCCAACCCGCCTCGATACCAATTGTGAAAACGTGAGAGGGGGTGAATACGTATCTGTTTCAAACTTAAAACTTTTGTATCAAATATAGTATAAACCATTGCATTTGCTAATCTCGACGCGAGAATGCATTTAACGCATTACGGCATGTAAGGCCAACCCCTTAATATCACATAAGATTCCGCAAGATTAATGGTTCATTATAAATCAAGTTTCACCATTATTAGTCCGGTTGCTTTTTCTTGATCAAGCGTGTCATAATATGTAAAGTGTTAAATATAGTTTATGACTATATGAAAGACCAAGTATGTATCACAAACATAGACATCAACCACATAGAAAATAAACAATGTAATGCAAGAATAAAAGTAAAGCAATAAGTAAAAGGATAGACAAACCAACACGAGGATTTATAGTGGTTCGGCTACAAGGACACCTTCCTTGCCCTACTCCACTCCCTGAGTCACCTACTTGAGAGTTGCTTCACTAGATCAACAAACTCCATTCTCGGCGGAGAAAACCTTACACAACGTCGCTTACACTTTTTCCGGTACTAAGCTAAACACCGAGTTCTTCCACGAGGTATATCACAACGTCGCCTACACTTTGTTCGGTGCAAGGCTAGATACCGGGTTCCATTACAAAGGAGGAACCACTACCCAACACTATACCAAAAACTCACCCCAAAGGAGATTTACTCCTTATGACAATATCAACAAGGATGACAATATCTTTGTGACCCAATACTAATCTATCTTGTACATCAAATCACACCATATCGAATGTACATCTTAGGCACCTTTCACTAATGCCTTTGACTCGATCTCAAGGCACCCTTCACTAATGCCTTTAGCTTTGACTTCTAAGCACCCTTCACTAGTGCTTTTAATATGGACATTCGACACCTTTCAATAGTGTCTTTAGACATCTTTCACTTATGTCTATGACACATCTATGACACCCGTTATGTTTTGTGGCCCAACATAACAAACCTTGTGTTTTATGGCACAAACACATAAACCATGTAATCTAGTCATAGATATACGACGCATCTATGACACCTGTTATGTTTTGTGGCCCAACATAACAAACCTTGTGTTTTATGCTACAAACACATAAACCATCTAGTCTGGTCATAGATACAAGAATATGATACTAGACAATATCCAAGACAATGTGTCTAATGGATATGAAATCCTAAACTAAACATCAAGAACACAAAGCATGATGTAGTTAGTCTTCTATGAATGAAGATGAAAAGTTTCCCAAGCTTGTTGTAGATGATCTTCATGTGCTTGTATGCTTGTGATGGGTGATCACTTCAGTAGGTAAGGATGCAAGATCTCTAGGCTTGCTTTTGGAGGATCACTTCGGGAGTATGCTTACAACAAATGAAAGTTAGAAGCATTATGATCATGTGTGATGAGGGTGGATTACATGTTTTCTAATGATCTAAATAAGCTAGAAATGGTGGAGAGAAACTATGTGTAATGGTGTGAAGAAATGGTAAGAAGTGGCTTGCTATTTATAGGCAAAAAGGCCAAAACCATGTTCTGCCCCAAGGATCCCTCCTCGAGGGATCTAGCCCTTGTAATTCCAAGGGATTCGTGGGACACTTGAGGGATCCGTGGACTCTCCTCTTTACCCATGGTTTATGGGTTAAAACTATGGGCTATGAGTCATGGATTTTGAGTGCCCACCAAGGTACAATGTATCTAGACATTGGGTATGGGTCTTGGGTCATGGGTCATGGGTTTTACCCAACACATTTACTTATGTTTATGTATTTTATAAAATGTAAGTAACCAAAATTACTTAAGTGTTTTATAAACTATTTAACTAAACATGTTTAATGGTTTGTTAGTGGTTTGATCATAACGCAACATAACAAACATGTACGAACCAGTGTTGTAGCATACAAAGACTTGAGTCGTCGAGAGGTGTTGAGAGTATGTTGAGACAAAATATAATTACAAGTAGCTTATACATTTTACGTTATGTATTACAAGTTACAAGTTTGTCATCAACAAAACAAATGAGAATGTATAGATTAAAGATCGTAATATTTGCACTAACAATGTGAAATATGAAATACAAGATCTTCGCTACAGAAATCTTGTGGAGGAAAAAATCAATCAAGGACCCCTTTCTTTGATGACTTGTATAATGCTTGTGATCTCGCCTTAGAGAAGGACCTATATGAGAATCACAACAAAAGAAAGAAGAACTACTCTCTAGATCAAGTGATCTTAGGTTAGAAAAATGTAAGAATATATGAGGGAGTTTGTAAGAAGAGAGGTGAGTTAAAGTGAAGAAATGGCTCTCTATTTATAGGCAAATTCTTGCCATTGTTGCAGGGATCCCACGGATCCCTTGCCTGAGGGATCCGTCTAGTGTAACTTGAGGGATCCGTGAGACGCTCCTGTTTGCCCATTGGTTTTTGGGTTATGGGTCATGGACTTTGGACCATGGGTATGTAAGTAGATACAATGTATCTAATAGATGCAATGTATCTAGACAATAGGTATGGGTTAACTCCATGGGTTATGGATATGCTCCATGGATATGGGTCATGGGTTGTGGTTTTTACCCATCCCAATAAACTATTACAATAAATGAATTATGACAACAATTTATATTAAATGACTATATATGTAGATGTTTTACAAAAATAACATGTGTCCTTATAATTTTACTTAAGATAACATTATATTAGCTATCAACAAAATACAAAGAGATCGCTAAATATTAATAAACGTTTTTACGGTTTATTTGTATTAACAGTTTTTGCTAAAACTCTTGTCTTCAAAAATATACATGCTAGAACATTAAAACTTATATCATTAAACTCATATAGAAGTTTGAATGTAAACTATGCTTTTATAAACAAGAAACAAGAAAATAGGTAGTTGTTGTTTATTCGGGTTTTGAAACGAAATATGGAGCGTTTTTAGTCACATGCGATCGAGTATAAAATGTAAGAAATGAATCTTTGAAACATATTAAGTGCTGGCTCACTTCTTGGAACTTTGCTTATTCAACTTATCGGCTTATTTCATTGTAAGATATAACTTTTCACATACACATCAAACCATAACACAAAGTAGCATATAGATGGAATTCTAGAGAGAGAAAGTTAGAGGTTTAGGGAACTTAGTGAGAGAAAGTGAAAGATATTATTATGAGCTCCAACTCTCTACCTTGGGAGGTAGAGAGTATTTATAGTCTTACATAAATCGCCACACAACGGTCGTGGATCGGGCATACAATGGGTAAAGACCCGTCCGTCCTCCACGGTGTTACTTAACTAAATACTACTTAACTAAATATTACTATGACTACGAGCTTTCTAACGATTACATATACTTGAGGTGACCGACTCTTTAATACCGGAATTTCTAATTCCTAACAATCTCCCCCTAAGGAGGTCACCTCAAACATATACTAAAATGACATTGAATACAATCAGATATTACATTAACAATTGATCTTGCATTCTTGATGTAGTACTTTGCTCCGAAGCTCGTAGTCATTGATTCCACTCATTGCATGTTTGGTTAATCCAAGTGGAGGTCTTTTCCTGATCCACGTGATAATAATGTTGAGCCATTTTGAGATCATCAGCTAGTAGAAAATCTCAGATACATCCATTGTGGTGTTGGTATTATGTGATGTTGTGACATTCGGACCGACATGCTCACATTCGGGATCATGATATCTTCTCATCAGAGTAGCGGAAGCTTTAGTTGATTCATGATATTGGCGGCAGCGTAGCAGAAGCATGGAGTTAAAATATCAGAGTCATTGATGCACCAATCATGATTTCTTTTGAGATGAATGTGTTGTGTGAGCATGCGGTTATGGATTGACCGCTTCATTACGATCACCGCAAAAGCGTCGGGTGTACCGCATAAGACAGTTAGCATTAAAGCGCACAAAAGTGTCTTTGATCACTTTCGATGAATTGAGGTACACGGCCCACGGTTCCCGTTGATCGATACAAGTCTTGCACGTGATCGTATAATTCGAAGAATTTCCTTGACATGGTTTCGCAACTGCTCTAGCCGTTCTCAAACCGGAACGTCTCAAAGAAGACAACACGGAGTGAGTGAACCAATTCGTCCAATCGATTGATGAAAAGAGATTTGAAAAACAATCGTGTATTGCTCAATAGAAATTGTTTTGCAATATAACGAAGGTTTTAATGAAAATCAATTATCAATCATAAAACACCTTTTGATTTGAAAAATTAGTACCGGTCGACGTGCTAATGAAAAGAGTTTTAAAGCACAAAGACCGGTTTTTCAAAGGTATCCGTCAATCCATAACTGAACCGGGATTGATTCAAAAGATTGAATCGCCCCATTGTTTCGTTCTAGTTGTCACATGGTTGATCCATATAATAGATCTCACATGCCACCTACCAGAGCTTGTTTGATGTTGGCTCTAGAAGGCTTTCCATCTTCATTGTGAATATGTTTGCATATCACTCGGATGTTCTGGCAATACCACAAGGATAATGCGTAGGACTCAAGATATAATCTCTCTTTCCACATTGTGTGAAACAGAGAGTCTTCATTGAAAGTGTCCTAATGAGATTTATTGATGATCTCGTGGCTCTAGACTCAATTTGTGCATATTTGGATCCTATATCGGAGACTAGGGAGAGGGTCTCCTCTTTCAATATCAACAATCTCTAAGAGAAAGTCGATAGATAATGTCGGTTCCCGTGAGAATGAAACAAGTCCTTTTAAGAGGAACTTGAGTGGTTTGGAAAGTTGAAGTGCAGTCGTCAGGGTCCATGACGTCTTGTCTTCAATACCGATGTTACCATCAGTAGCATATGAATTGAACCCGGTTTCTGGCCTAAGGTTGAATAAATGGAGGGCTATTTGTTTTCACCCTTTTCTCATTCAATTCTTTTTAATTCTTCAACCCCTTGAGTGCTTACCGAGACTTCATAGCTAGAACCTTGTTGGGTTTATTCCATTACTAGCTCAGTCTTAGTCCGCACTCTTCCCATATCTCATTTTTCTCCTTTTATCATCATACCTAAGAACTCTACACTAACTAGTGGATAGTCCTTAGGTAGATCCCTCCGGTTCTGGCGGATCATGGGAACACATACCTAACCTTATCATCCTTATATCACCATACATAATGTAAAGTTGGTCGGTCTTTTTGGTATTGTTCATCTGCCATAGGAACCAATTGAAAACCATTTGAAAATCAATCCGGATACTTATGATATTTAATCAAAGCATTTTGTACTGAATTGTTTTGATATTTTTAGAAGAAGAACTACCCATCAACATGTGAATCAAGTATTTGAAATAGTTTTCCACACGGAGGCAAGAGAAAGAATTAACTTCTTTGATTACCATTTTCAAAAATATCAACATCACTTCCCTAATCGAATCAAGTAGATAAAGCATTTTGGGAAGGATGAGGTTTTCATGATTTTGCTCCCCTCAATATGTGCCTCGAGATTTGAAAAGAGTTTTGCACATACTAGAGGAACCTCCACATTGAGATAAGTGATCACGTTTCAAATCATAGGTTTAAGATAGATGCTCCCCTCAACATGTGCATGGAAAATTTGAAATCGTTTGTCACATGTGGGAAGGAGAGCTTGTACATCCTTATAAAACCATTTACCGATTTATCAGTTTAAATCCAATTTAAATCACACATTCTCCCCGATCACAATTATCAAATCATTTGAGATTTGTGATCTCTTATAGATTTAAATTGATTTTGAAAGCTTTTAAGGAGAATTGTGACTTGATTATGAAAGCGTTTTAAGATAAGGATCGGATGTTAAGACTTTAAACTCCATTGATAAAACATGCATGTACATCTTTTGAAAACAATTTAATGCCAAATAACTTTTTAATTTAATTGAAATCATTCTCCCCTCAATCAATGACATAGGTTGTTGATTGAGAGATAGAGATTTTGACAAATAAGTCCCGATGATTATCAAAAATAGAGACCGAGTTATTTTTCAAAGCATTTAGTTTTCGGCAGATAAATGTTTATAGAATCAGAGCATGGAATTTGAAAACATGGTAAAACATGGCTCGGTTCTTTCTTTTAAAAACGGTTATTGCACGAAAATGACAATAAACCATTTTTTCTTTCTGAATTTTTGATTTTTTTTTTTTTGGAATTCGAACAACATCTAAAGTCTCGTGTCATTCTTTGAATGACAGCACAAAGACCGTAGATATTATCGAACCGAGAAAACGCATGACAAAAGACAATATTTTTGAAGATTTTTCGAATTTTTCAAATTTTTATGGATTTTGAAGGTTTTATAATTTTGTATTTTGATTTTTCGAATAGATATATACAAGAGATAGATGAAGATAGACCTTTACTCCTCGTCTTCCTCGAAGGCGTTTGAGAGTATTCGGTTGAAGGCTTTTCAAACCAAGACGTGGAAGAATAAACTCAAAGCGTTCTCTTGGAAGAGCTTTGGTGAAGATGTCGCTAACGATATTCGCACCTCACAAAATATATTTCCACCACACCTTTTTCCACTTGTTCCCTGATGAAATGATGTCGAATGTCGATATGCTTTGCTCTTGAGTGTTGAACGTTGTTGCATGAGAGAGCAATAGCACTTTTATTATCCGCGACGATCAGAGAGGGATTTTGTTGAATTCAAAGCCATAGTAGATAATTGAGATCTCATCCATAAGATTTGAGCACAACAAGATGACATGGCTATGTATTCACCTCTGTAGAGGAAATAGAAGTACTCATTTGCTTCTTTGACGACCAGCTCACAAGCTTATCACCCAAAACGAGCACCTCGGATGTACTTCGACGTGTATCTTGACAACCTGCATGATCGGCATCTGCATAGGCTGTTAGTGACATACCGGTGTCCTTCGGGTACCATAGTCCCATATTGATGGTTCCTTGGAGATACCGAAGACCCGTTTAACCGCTTCAAGGTGCTTTTAGTAGGCTTAGCACGGTATCTAGCACACATGCAAACAGCGAATAACAAGATGTGCGGTCTACTAGCCGTGAGGTACATCAGGGATCCAATCATACTACGATATTTTGTTTGGTCAATCATGATCCTGAGTGGTCCTCATCTAGTTTGGTTCGATCAATCATGGGGTGTCAACAGGGTCACTTGAATCAAATCCAAATTTCTTTAAAATCTCATTTGCATATTTAGATTGATTTATGAAAATGCCTCCGGGACTTTGTGAAATTTGTAATCCCAAGAAAAATGACATTTGTCCCATCATTGACATTTGAAACTTTGAACTCATTTCATTAGAAAACCGATCACATTCCATTGGGTCAGTCGAGGCAAAAATAATATCATCAACATAAATTTGAACATGAGTTAAATGTTTGCGACTTCTGGTGAACAATGTAGGATCAATCTGCTCCTTTGTCAATCCGGTTGATAGAAAAAACTTTGACAGTGTATCATACCATGCCCTTGGAGCTTGCTTTAAACCGTAAAGAGCCTTCTTCAAACGATAAACGCGAGTAGGATGCTCTTGATTTACAAATCCTTCAGGTTGGCTGACGTAGACGACTTCTTTAAGATCTCCGCTCAGAAATGCCGTCTTCACATCCATCTGATATACTACCATGTTCTTACTAGCAAAGATTAGCCAAAAGATTCGATTGCCTCGATTCGAGCAAGCAGAGCAAAAGATTCTTCATAGTCTATACCCTCCTCTTGACGATATCCTTTAGCAACTAATCGAGCCTTGTTTTTCAACACATCACCATGCTCATCAAGTTTCACTTTGAAGATCCATTTAAGAGCAATAATCATAGCACATCTGAGCGGTACTAACTCCCATACAACAAGTCGATCAAACTCATGAATTTCATCTTGCATGGCATTGAACCACCTATCTTCATTCATGGCGGTTTTAACATCTTTTGGTTCGATCTTAGATAGTACGGAGTTGAAGAAACACCATAAGGCATCGGTTGCAAGTTGTTTCCTGGGTTGATACTGGACGATAAGGATTTCCAATGATGTTGTCTAATGGATGATCGTGAGTCCATTTTCTAAGGTGTTCATGTGGTAGTTGTTGAGGAACCGAGGTAGCGAGTCGATGTCTCTCAGAAGAAGATGGTTCTGATGATGATTCAGGAGTAGCAAATATGTTTTCAAATGGAGCATCTTCAGAAGTAGCAAAGGGATTAACTTCATCATTGATGCCAGAAACATTTCCATGATGTACATTTGAAGAATGATGATTTGTTGATGAGATCAAGGATCAGCAGCAGGTGCTTCTTGACTTAAAGATATTGAGGCGAAGGATTGACTTCATTCACGGAATATGAGCATCTTCTATTGTAGGGATCAACACCTCATTAGTAATTGAATCATACAGTTCATCAAACATAGGATCAAACAATTTCTTTAAATCATCTTCGGATGGAGGTACATATGGAGTTTCTTGAGAAGAGTTTGGAACAAGAGATGAACCAATGGGACTGTTTTGAAGTGCGGGTCCAGAGCTGGAGTGTCCAGGAGCCATTTGACCGGTCAGCTCATCAAACGTAACGTGAATGGTTTCCATGATATTTCGGTTTCTTTTGTTATAGATTCGGTATCCCTTTTTGTTTGGTGCATATCCTACAAATACTCCAATGTCACTTTAGCCCTAAGTTTCCCTAAGTCTTGACCCTCATTAGTTGGATAACACAATGCACCAAACACACGAAGGAAAGAGAGATTAGGTTTTCTTTTGTGGACAAGTTCATATGGTGTCTTTCCATGAGCAAGGTGAATCGGGAACGATTTTGTGTGTAGCATGCAGTGGCAATAGCTTCAGCCGAGAGAAACATTGGAACTTTTGAGTAAATCAACATTGTTCTAGCGGCTTCTACAAGAGTTCGATTTAGTCTTTCAACTACACCGTTCTGTTGAGGAGTTCGTGGAACACTTCTTTGATGGTGATTCCAATGCTTTCATAGAATTCACTAAGTTGTTTGTTAACAAACTCAGTTCCCATTGTCTGTCGGATAATTCCGACGGTTTTGTTAAGTCGAACTCTGCTGTTTGATGAGTTTGATGATGATATTCGGAGTTTCATCCTTTGTCCTTAAGAACTTGACCCAGGTGAATCTAGAGTAATCATCAACTATAACTAACACATATTTCTTCCCAAAGATATTCTCCACTCTCATTGGTCCACATAAATCCATATGAATTGTATGAAGAACTTCTGTGACGAGTTAGTAGGTTTGGGTTTATGGGCATACTTCTTGCTTTTTCCCAATTGACATCCTGAACAAAGATGATCCTTTTCATACTTTAGTCGAGGTAAACCTACAACTAAGTCCTTTATGGAGAGATCATTGATGGTGCCGAAGTTCAAGTGATTGAGACGTCGATGCCATAACCATGACTTTGTTTTGAAGCCTTTGACAGCAAGCAAATTGGAGAAGACTTCATCATATCTTCTATAGAGATGGTGTAAAGATTTGAACCACGAGTTCCTTTTAACAGTTCCTTACCATTAAGATCTCTAACAAAGCGTATGTTTTCGAAGGCTACTTCTAGATCGAATCACGAATTGACCAACAGAGAACAGATTATGACACAAACCTTCCACATAGTATACTCTAGAGATAACACTATCACCAACAACATAATCACCATAACCCATAATTGCACCGAAATGATCATTACCGAATCTAACAGTCCCGATGAATTTGCTCACGAAGTTCATGAGCCGCGACCGGTCTCCGGTCATATGCTTGGAACAACTGAGTCCGGTACCACGTAACGATTTGAATGATCTGCAGTTGAACACGCACAAGAATGGATAACAGGATAATTGGGATCCCCATGCAAGAATGGGTTCCACTTGGTTAGTAACATTAATTGGAACACCCACATCTAAAAGAAACATCCATATCGTAAGTAGAAGCAATGGAATCATTGGGAATAGATGCAATCTTTGGTGTGTCGTATTTGACCTATTCAAAGTATGTTTACTTCTTAAGGGAATAGTTCTACCAATAGGCATCCATTTTCTAGTGGGCATAATCTTAGCAGTTTGAGAACAAAGCTGATTATTCTTATGGCCAAAAGGTATCCAATAATAACCTATCTTTATAAAAGTTCTTCCTGTGGGTTTCCACGGTTTTCTAACAATCTTTCGTTTTTGCCTTTTTGCCTTATTTGCACGATTATTAGCATTAACAATTTTAATCGGGCATTTGACAAAGCATTAGACAAAGCATTCACACCACATTCATGATTAGCAACGAAATTCAAGCAGACATCATTACAAGGTTTGCAAATAGTATCGAATTGAATTAATTACTGATGCGCCTAAGGCTAATACTTGAATCAACACGATTCGTTTTATTCAACTCAAGCTTAAAGTTCCTAGATTGGTCTTCTACTCTCTTCCAATGCACATTCTTAGCTTGCAAGGTCCTATCATTCCTTGTATTGTCTTGAGACTTTGACACCTTGCTTTAAAGTCACTATTTACTCCTGTAGAGGGAATGGGAACATTAGTTGGTTGATCTAATTTTTGCATTCCCGAACTTGATGTGCAAGGATCTGAAGTACTAGAAGGCACATTAGTGTATACTTTAAGACTGTGATTTGAGCTTTTGGCAGGCACACTAAAGTTCACTTTCTTAGCACTAACATATCTGAATCGAACTACTTGAAGGCACATTAGTGTTTCCTTTTTAAGGCTGGGCATAGAACGGATTTCCTGCTTGGCACTAGGCATAGAACAAGGCATCACAGCTTTGCCTTTTGCACCTAAGGTTAAGGATTTGGGACATGTTGCAATTACACATTCTAGCAACTCTTGAGATCGTTTGGCATGGAGGCAAGCAAACCTAATTTCACTATCAAGAGGTTTGTTAATGAAATCCTCTTCGACAATCTCACGGAGACATTCTAGACTATCCTTAAGGTGAGCACAGTATTCATGAAAAGCATGTTCATTATTCCTAAGATGAGGAGGAATATATTTAAGTGTCACAGTGTATTTGCAGTCTAAGGGTGACTTTGAGACAACATTCTTATTGAAAACAAGTGGCGGTTTCCCATTTCCACGACTTCTCAGATTCTCTATTTCCTTTTGTAAAGACGTTATTTTTTCGTTGTTTTGGTCACGGGTGACTTTTATTGAATCATATAACTCTTTAAAATGTCGTTTAACTTTTTCATTTTCTTCTAGAAAACTCTCGTTTTCCTTTTGTAAGGCATCAACTAAGTTTTGAAGATGAAAAGTTTGAGAATTCGGAGAATCTAAAGGAGGAGGCATTTGGGAGCCTGTCATATTGTTCGTTTGACCCTTTAATTGAGAGATTTGGGCTTTCAACTTTCGGATCGTGTTGCAATGAGCTTGAATCTGTTCATCACGTTTGTTAATTTGAAAAGCGCATCAAACTCGAGCATCCGAGGATGTCTTGATATTTGAAGTTTTAACATTTTCTTTAAGATGTTGATATTTTAGTTGTAAATTAAAATGCTCAACTTCCAGTTTAGAAAAATGTTTAACCAAATTGTCGTGATCATCCAGTTCAATTTTCTCGTTTAGTTTAGAATTAGTTTTTCAAGCTCAATGACACGATCATGGGAGACTTTCAGGGCCACAGATAGTTCATGAAATTTGGAAGCATTAATAGAGCAATTTGAAGCAAGTGAAAAGATATCTTGAGAAACAAATTCAGTAATAAGAGTCTCATTTAATGTATGCAAGTTCTTCCTCTCAATCTCATTATATTTTAGTGCACGCTCATAATCACTAACTTCAACTACCATTGCATCAAATTCCTTTTCCATTCCCTTGATATCAGTTTCTATCCCCTTTTAAGACTCTCAAAGTGATCTTTTAGAAGTTTAAAGAAAGGCATGACCTCAGTTAAATAACATTCTTTCATTTGCTCAAAACCCCTTTCTCCTTCCGTTATACCAATGGGTGTGATCCTTTTCTTGCAAGTTTTCTCAAAATCAACAAATAGTTGAAATATAACATATTGGCTAATTAAGGTCTTGCTTTTAGTGGCAATTTTTCTAGGAACAAGATGCATTGGTGTATTAGGAGGATACACACTCGCTCTAGGCATTTTCCATAGGGGAGGGTTTGTTTCAACAATATTTTCAGCTTTCGCTTATCTAAATCCTTTTTCCAGAAAACTTGTTCGGGAGTCAACAATGTCTGAGGCTTAAACATGTTCAAGGAAATCCAGTTTTCCTTTTGTAGTCATGGGGAGTGATAATTATTTTTTCCTCTTTGCATTTAGGATCATCTAATTTTTTGTTCATCCTTTCCCTAGTGACTTCATCGATTTCTTATCTTCCTCAGTGCACTCAACGCAACTAGGTTTCCGTCTAGGTTTAAGAATCTCATTGCCATCATAGATCACACTTTGAGCTTTTGCTATCTTTTAATGACCTCGGGTTGGGTTTATCTAAAATGGGAACACTATGCTTATCGCTTAGGACTCTATGTTTAGTGACCATGTGAGCAATCTGAATGGTGTTTCCTTGTATGTACAACTTGTTTTCAAGTTTGTTTTTCAAAGTTTTGAGATTAGAAAAATCTCTCAAGAGTTTTGATTCCTTTGCATTAAATTCTTGCTTAAGCATTTTCACATTTTCTTGAAGTTCTTGTTTTTGCTTAGCTGTTTTAGAAAGTTTTTCTTGCAAGGAATTTAATTCTTGTTTCAATACTTCTTCTCTAAAATTACTTTTCTAATGATTGCATGCGCACTTGGTCATCCATTTCCAGCTCACGAGTGGTCAACTCAAATTTAGCACGTTGTTCATAAATAGCAACACGTTCTTTATAGGCATTTAGTTCAGAAATTACGGAATCATCAGGGGCACATGCAGTGTATTCATCAAAAACATAGTCATTGTTGATTGCAGAAGATGCATCACTTGGTACAACTTCACTTTCACTTTGTTTCACATATTGATCATATGGGACAATATTGATATTACCCATATTTTCAATATTTGATTCAATAGTTTCAGCTTGATGTACTTTGTCATGCATCTTTTGCACATCAGATCATCGTATAGTTTTAATACCTCGAGATGAGTTTGTCTTGGATGGGCCACTAGTGGTGAAGAAGAGACCTTGGGAGAAACCATTGGAGAAATGCTAGCCATAAAATTGTGTGTGCCGTAGGTCCATCATCCACATCAGAGTCGTATGCATCACAATCGGCGACTTGAAAGGCATTCTGATGATTGTGACCTATCTCCTGAATAGGCTGCTCATCCACATCGCATCATAGGTCTTGGCATTGCCCTCAGCTAGAAACAACAATTCCTCTTCATCCAAAGCAGCACCATTGTCCGAGCTTGTACAAGCAAAGATCTTATCTCTCAAGTAATCAAGGCATTCGTGGACGCTTTGGAGATGTCGATTCCTTGCAATGTGTTCCTCACCACCACAGTTATAACATTTGATTGGCTTAGCTTGACCTTGGTTACCATTCCTTCCTCGATTCTCGTTGCCAACATAACCTCTACCGGCTCCACCTCTTCCCGATCATCTGTCTTTCTGAACGGTTGCACCACGATCCTTCCATCTTTAACAGTGGCTTGATTGTGTGGGTTAGATGTCTGTTCGAGGTTGTTGTTGGTTTGTGGGAGAGAATTCATGTTTTGACTAATGAGAAGAGCTAGTTGATTAATGAAGTTACCCACGTGTGGATCGATCGACTTGTTTGAACATACGATCAGGAATGAGTTTGTGATTACCATTACCCAAGGGTATGACTTGTGATGCTTTGGTTGTGATTCGGATGTTTGAGTAGAAGGCAGTTGAGTCATTAGACGAGCTTGTCTCTCCCCGGTTGGTTTTGAACTGATTGAGAATCAATTTTTCAAACATAGCATGTCTCTCATTCTCAAGGAGGAAGGCATAGAGTTGCTCATAGTTTGTATTCTTCAATCCTTTAGTGAGCTTCACAGCGGTGACAAACTTGTGCCATTCGGGATTCATGTTGTTCACAAATTTTGAGTTCAAATGAATGTTAGGCATAGTCATTCTGATGTTCCTCATGTCATTCACTAACTTATGAAATCTCACATAGTACTCATAGACACTCTCATCGGGTTTCATCTTGAAGTGTTCAAATTCGTCATAGAGTTGGGATTCTCTGTCTTCCATAGTTAATTCGAACTGAGAGAAGCATCTTGACATTATCCCATACTGCCTTTGCATCGGTGTTATGATTGATCAGCTTGTAGATGTCTTTAGGAAGACCTTGAAGAACAATGTTTGAAGCCATGATATCTGCATCGAATCTCTTTTTCTCCTTATCATCAAGCTCATCATACATTTTAGGTCTGTCCATTCCGTAAACAGAAGTACCATCTTCATTAGTATCAAGTATGTCTCTAGTCGTCTCAACTCGATATGGTCCTTCATCAATGGATTTGAGAATGTTGACACCATTTTCCTTTCCAAGGCAGTACAATCTGATTCGTTGAGCCCAAGAATCGTAGTCGGTTCTGTCAAGCATGGGTGGGCGAGTATCTCGAGCCGCTTGAACATCCTCGGCAACAGTGGAGATGACAGTAGGAGCGTTGGTAGACATGTTTACAGTTTATACGGGATTTTATAACTCTATGATTAAACCGGAAAATAGATTCTTTCACAGGATTTTACTAAATCAAGAGAAAACCGTAAACAATCACTCAAGTCGCTAGAAGATAATGCACTAAGTCGCTAGAAGATAATGCACTAAGTCGCTAGAAGATAATGCACTAAGTCGCTAACGCTTAATTAGCTACACCACTAAGTCGCTAGAGTCCCAAGTCGCTAGACAAATGCAAGTCGCTAAGTAGTAACTCGCTAACCTCAAGTCGCTAGCAAAATTTTGGCAGCAATTCGCTACTCAAGTCGCTAGGAATACAAGTCGCTAAAGAGCAACTCGCTACGGACCAAGTCGCTACCACCAAGTCGCTACCCGTAGTGGAGAGTCCACTACTTGTACTTGTAAATCGCTAGGTAAGTCGCTAGCTCCAAACCTGTAACTCGCTACAAAAATGTGAAGCAAGTCGCTACGAAGAAACTTTTCCGTGGCTCAAGTCGCTAGCATGAAAAACACATAAACACCACTTTTCAATCCAAAACAACCCAACCACTATGATTCAAACCTTCTAAATCAAAACCTAAACACTTGTGATGATTCTAAACACAAAAGTACAATCAAAATCGAAACTTTAACACTAGAAATCAATCAAATGATGCAAAAACCACTAAACTTTTTCAAACTCAAAAACCACCTAAAAACCACTAGAAATCCAAAGATGTGCAAGATATGATCTAACCATGGCTCTTGATACCAATTGTAAGATATAACTTTTCACATACACATCAAACCATAACACAAAGTAGCATATAGATGGAATTCTAGAGAGAGAAAGTTAGAGGTTTAGGGAACTTAGTGAGAGAAAGTGAAAGATATTATTATGAGCTCCAACTCTCTACCTTGGGAGGTAGAGAGTATTTATAGTCTTACATAAATCGCCACACAACGGGTTGTGGATCGGGCATACATGGGTAAAGACCGTCCGTCCTCCACGGTGTTACTTAACTAAATACTACTTAACTAAATATTACTATGACTACGAGCCTTCTAACGATTACATATACTTGAGGTGACCGACTCTTTAATACCGGGAATTTCTAATTCCTAACATTCATGCTTATCGTGATTTTGTTCATGCGTGAAGCTCCTTTTTGTAAGCGATATACACCCCACTCTCTTGTTAAAACAAACACAAACACCTTGGGCTTGGAAGCCCAACCCTCGAACCATTTATGCGAGTGCTTATTTGCGATAAGCACTTGGTTCACCAAAATAAGCTGAACAAAGACCTCTAACCCATCGACCTTGGCTTAACCCATTTTCATTTTATCACGTGAGCTTATGAGCTTAAACGACCGCTTATTGGACCTAAAAGCGTAAAAGCTTATTCGAATAGCTTATTTATAAGCTTAAGCATAAGCTGTTGGAAAAATAGTTTGCAAAGTGAGTTTTGAAAATTTTTGGACACTATTTAATATATGTAAATGTTATATATATTTATATTTATTGGTAGCTTTGCGTTCTCCTTGACGAGAGCTTCGCAACGAGCTAAACCATGTCCAAAATGGAGGTAATATGAATGAGATATCGTGTCTCAAATAGAGGCACTTGAAGCACAAAAACTAGGAATTGGGAATGTATCCCACATCGCCTAGAAATGGAAATGAAGATGTGTTTATAAGGAAGTCTTGATATTTGCTATTAAATTCTTTTAGTTGGTTTTAATCCAACACCTACGTGGCGCGCTGCTAGGTGCAGATTGTGATTTCTGTGCCAAAATGGGTTCGAAGCTTCTGAACTCATTCGGGACCGCGCAACCTGCGGACACAAATGCAGCTCCAAAAATTCGCCTGTGCGCATATCTTTGTGCTGCAGATTCGGTGTCTTAGTTTCCAAATTATGTATCAATCTATTTTAGTAATAGATTTAAACTTACTGAATAAGTTTTACAGAATCAGTTGTGCAATTAAAAAGATATGTAAATCTGTTGTAATTATAACAGATTTATGTAATTAAGGCTATTATTTAGTCTTGGAGAACAAGACACTTTTCTGTATAAATAAAGCCTTAACCCTCATTCAGTAAATGCATTAAGAAAACGCAGCTCCAATACAGTATAATTCCAACAATCTCTTCGATCAGAAACGCTCAAGATTTCTGTGATCGTTCAGGCAAGTTGTCAAGTCCGGTTGTACAAAAGCTCTGTATGTTGTACCCTGGGAAACAGACGGCGAATCTATTTTAAAGGAATTGTGTTCAACACGAGCCTCGTGCCATTGTCTTTACTGCTTTGCTTTAATTCTGTTGAATAGTGTCTGTCTTCTGTTTCTACTCCATTATGTCTGTTATTTAAATTTCTGTCATTTATTTTCTGTTATTATTATTTGTAAACTGATTTATTAATAAAAGTGTACACCGTTTCCCACAGTCTTAAAACAGATTCGGTTTAACCGAATTTAAAAAAACTTTGTTAAAATCGGATTAATTATTAACAGATTTTTATAAATTGTTTCTGTCGAAACCTAGTTGAGTTTCTTTGGAAATCAATTTCAATTAAACAGATTTAAAAATACATATTTGGATTACAGATCTATAACATTTTTTTAAGTAGTTGTTTTTATCAGTTTATAAACGAAAACCAAGATTGAGTTTCTATTAAACTAATTTACTCGATCCATCGAAACCAAGATAGAGTTTTGTTGAATCAGATCTGGTACAAGTAGATACCATTTACAACAGTTTGTTTAACTGTTTGTGTTTGAATTTTCAGGATGACAAACACCACTACCCCTCCTGTGAACGTAACTGGTGCGCCAGTTACTAACACGGTTGCTAATCATGCTGAGAAACCAGAGAAATTCAATGGGCAGAATTTTAAGAGGTGGCAACAGAAGATGTTCTTCTATCTCACTACTTTGAACCTTGCGCGGTTCTTAAAAGAGAACCCACCTAACGTGGAACCTCTTGCAGAAGGTCAATCTTCTAATCAACAGGTTGTTCAGGCCTTGGAAGCATGTAAACATTCAGACTTTTTGTGTCACAACTATGCTCTGAATGGTTTGGTGGACTCTTTGTACAACGTGTACTGCAAGACCAAGACTGCCAAAGAATTGTGGGAGCCATTGGAACGCAAGTACAAAACTGAGGATGCTTGTACAAAGAAGTTCGTGGTAGCTCGTTTTTTGGATTACAAGATGGTTGATTCAAAGAATGTGATAAGTCAGGTTCAAGATCTGCAGGTTTTGCTACACGACATTCATGCCGAGGGAATGACCGAGTGAAACTTTTCAAGTTGCTTCTATTATCTAAAGTTACCTCCAAGCTGGGTAGAATTCAAGAACTACCTCAAGCATAAGCGAAAGGAGATGAGTGTTGAAGACTTGGTTGTTCGTCTTCGTATTGAAGAGGACAACAAGTCGGCTCAAAACACTTATACCCTGATTCTGCCAAGGTAAATATGGTTGAGCATGCTTCGTCATCTTCAAAGTCCAATGTCAAAGCTAAAGGCAAAGGAAAAGGAAAGAATGACAAGAAGATAAAAGGGAAGTCTGAGTACCTTGCTTCTAAAGCTGCAGTTGTGAAACAAAAGTTCCAAGGGGTATGTTTCAATTAGACCAGCCGGGTCACCGTGCTGCTAACTGTAAGATGCCAAAGCGGGTGACTCCACGCCAGGCTAATATGGTGAATGAAGATGTGGACATGATTGCTATGGTGTCTGATTTCATTGCCATGATCTCTAAAGTTAACCTGGTAGGTTCCAACAACAGGGAATGGTGGGTTAATACTGGGGTTACCCGTCATGTGTGTGCTGATAAGAGTATGTTCACTCTTTCAGAGCGGTTGATAGTGGAGAGAAGCTGTACATGGGCAACTCTGCAACTGCTGATATCAAGGGCGAATGAGATGCAATCTTGAAGATGACATCTGAGAAAGAGCTCAAGTTGACTAATGTCTTGTATGTTCCAGAGATTCGCAAGAATCTTGTGTCTGGTTGGCTTTTGAACAAGTTTGGTTTTTGTCTTGTTTTTTAGTCTGATAAGTTTGTTTAGTCTAAGAATCAAATGTATGTTGGTAGGGGATATGCCCTGAATGGTATGTTTAAACTCAATTTAATGGTTGTTAAGAATGATATCAATAAAATGAATTCTTTTTTTACTTGATTGAGTCTTCTAATATGTGGCATGGCCGTCTTGGACATGTAAATTTTAATTCAATGCGTCGTTTGATTAAATTTAATTGCATACCTAATTTCCGTATTGACTCAAAATATAAATGTGAAACTTGTGTTGAAGCCAAACTTACAAGATCATCTTTCAAATCGGTTGAATGAAAAACCGAACCACTTGATATGATACACACTGACATATGTGATTTGAAATCACTACCCACAAAAGGTGGCAATAAGTAATTTATCACGTTTATTGATGATTGTACAAAGTATTGCTATGTTTACTTATTGAAAAGTAAAGATGAAGCTATAGACAAGTTTGTTCTATACAAAAACGAAGTTGAGAATCAACTTAGTAAGAAAATCAAGGTGGTACAAAGTGATAGAGGAGGTGAATAGGTGTCTCCATTCGCTGATCTATGTGCAAAACATGGAATTAGACACGAGTTCACTGCTCCCTATTCACCTTAACAGAACGGTATTGACGAAAGGAAGAACCGTACCTTGAAAGAAATGGTTAATGCCATGTTGATAAGTTCTGGTCTAAAGCCAGGACATGTGGGGGGAGCCATTCTAACGGCTACTTATCTTTTAAATAAGATGCCTCGTAAGGAAAAAGAAGAGACCCCTTATGAATTATGGATGGGAAGAAAACCATCATATCAGTACTTACGAGTGTGGGGGTGTCTAGCAAAGGTAGCTATACCGATGTACTATTACTCTAATTGCATCCAACATAGTGAGAAGAGGTTTGCTTCTCACACTCACCAACACTGAGTTAAAGCACTCACTGAAACCATTTTCACAAATTCACACCCTCTATCTAACTCAAAAAGCCTGACCATGACTTTGGGTTTTTCTCTATCAAGTACATGTGAGCATGAGGGTTTATAGCCTTGATCTTTTCCATAATTTTATTGAACTTTTGAGGATATGAAGCTTTAGAGGCTGCCCAAAACAGATTCCTAAACTCTAGTCCACTAAATTGCTTCCTAAAGTTTTCATAAATATGCCTAGCACATTGCCTTTGCTCAGCATCTGGCATAACCTGTTTCACAGCCTCAATGAGTCTTTTATGTTGGTCAGACATAAGTGTAAGACCTTGGCCAGTTGGCATATCTAAGTCATCTCCAAGAAGTTGTAAAAACCATGTCCAATTGTCCTTGTTTTCTACATTGACAATATCCCAAGCTATAGGGTAAATATTTTTGTTCCCATCTCTTCCTATGGCAGTTAAAATCTCACCTTGATTAGGTCTCTTTAAGAAACAGCCATCCAATGCAACAACCCTTCTACAACCAATTTTGAAACCTTCTTTTAATGCAGCTAAACAGACATAAAACCTATCAAAATAAGTCTTGTCATCTGTTACAGAAACTCCTAGTTTGACTGTGGACCCTTAATTCTTTGCCATATGATCTAAGGAGCCCATAATGTTGTTCTATAGTTTTCTCATACTTACTTAATGCCCAATTCTTTGCAGCTCTACACTGATTAGGACTGACACTACATTTATACTTTTTCATTACAAGATCAGCTATATCTACTAGCTTGATATCTGGATTCTTCCTAATTTTATCACCAAACTGTTTTCCTATCCACTTATAGTCCACTAGTGACCCAAACTTGAAATTTCTCACACAATTATGTTCAGACTTTAAAGACCTAATCAAATGTTTTTTTCGGGTTGAGCCTAGCATATAATCTGAAACTACATTTTGGTACATCTTCAGGTATTTCACAAGGATACCTGAATTGCTTCCTTTGTTTGCCTAAATCATGATCCTTAAGGTTTGGTGGTCTTTGGCCACAAACAGCAATTACCTTATCTGCTGCACTCCTCTCATACCAAATTGAATATCCATTGGCCAAAGCATAGTATGTTAAGCATTCCTTCAGTTGTGCAGCACTCTCAAACTTTTGCCCAAGCTGTTACATGAACACAACTCAAATCAATCAAACTATTAGCCAAGCTTTTGACCAAACTGTTACATGAACAAAAAATAAAAACATTCATTACCTCTGGAAGTTGTGACCTCCAATGTGTGCTGGGATCATATGTAGGATATTTCTCTACCACATCTTCAGCACCAACATCACCATCACCCTTCAACTTTCTCAATAATCTCCTATGAATTCATCATGCTCAATCAAGACCTCATTTTTGTTTGAAACTGCAGCCCTACTAGTACTTGCAGAACCAGAACCAGAACCAAAACCAACAATGTCTGGAATTGGTGTTGGTCTTCTCTTAGTTTTGTTTGCTTTCCTAGTTCTAAGCTCTATGAGCTCTTCTTCACCAGCACTTAGATAATCAATGGACTTCTGAGAGTAATCACTATCATCACTGTCAGTATCACTATTTCTATCACTATCTCCATCACTAGATTTATCTTTATCACTAGCCATGTCACTTTCAACCACCATTATGCCTTTACCCTTATTAACCACACCCTCTTGTTCAGCCTCCTCCTCAGCCCAACTCTCCATTTCTTCAACTGTAAACACATTGCTGTACCTCTTAACAGGTGTTCCTCTTTTCTTAGAGGTTCCATCACTAGTTGCACTAGGGTCAGAGTCAGCTAAATACTGTGACAAATCAATGGCACAGTGGTCCAAGTATACCTCTATTCCATCATGCAACTTTGAGAGGTCATACATGTGAATCAAGTCATAGTCATTACCTACTTTCACTAAACCCTTCTCTAGATCATGTTCTGGGATTCTATATTATACAGCAAATAAGTGGGCACAATTTGTTCTCTCAACGACCATGCTCTTAAATTCTTCAAATTTAAGCCTAGCAACATACATGTTACCCATTGTTCCACTGTCATACCTTAGTGGTTCGTGCAGGAAAATCCCATCAAACCAAACATCCAACTCTACACCATCAGGTCCAGGAATAGTCATTCTGAAAGAAACAAAATACAAAATTAGGGTTAGAGCAAATTGTTAATTGGAATAAATTAACAATTTGTAAATTGCAATTAACAAAACACATACCTTAATACTTTAATTGCATTCAAATTATGATTCTGGAAAAGTTGTGTGTGTAATGTGTTAGGAATTAGGGTTTACTCATGATTCTGGAAAAGTTGTGTGTGATTTGGGGATTATTGTGTGTGTAATGTGTGTTTTTGGCAAGAATATGCCGCCCGTTGGTGGTCAATGTTGACTGGCCACGTGGGCATGAGCAAGTAAAAAAATAAAGTTAACGGTGGTAGTTGCCACCTCAGCAAAAATAAACGGGAGACTTAATCCATACACAGGTTAGTATGATTAGTAAAAAGATTGCATTGTTTAGGAGGATTAATAGATTGATACACAACTTAGCATAAAGTGGTAACTTTGATACATTTAGAAACAATTATCCCTAATTAATAATATACAAAAAAATTTAATATCTCAGTGATAGAGTAATAAGAAACAATAGTGTGTGAGCCTATGGGGCACACACGTTAAACACGAGAGTACGTATTATACGTTTACCACTTGATATATACACGACACGTTTGTATTGTCTTGACCCGGTTTTGTTTTGACACGATTACTTGGTAATCCAAGGCCCATATTGTCGGCCAATATAGAATGGGTTTGGATCATGTTAGAGTCGGGTTAGAATTAGGAAGTTGGATAACTTGGAGCTCAAGTTTTGAGCCTAAGAGAGGCTTGGTGCTTTGAGCTATATATACCGATGTATAGATCATAAGCTCCCTAACGCTTTTCTATCCCTAACAATCGATTCATAGTATCCCTAAACTACTTAAAGTAATCGGTTAACATCACTAATATTCAAGATCAATCGGATTCTTGTTCATCCGATTAGGGTTCTTGGACATTCATTCGAAACCCTAACTTGATTCGTTATTATCAAGGTTTTTGTAAGGTTTCTAAGTTCTTGGTTCTAAGCTACTCCTAGTTGATTTGTTGCTGCCAAAGATCGGGTTTGATTCTGTGTTTTCTCGGGAAGAACTATTCACAGAAGATATCGGACAAGTGTTGTCCGATATCGGGTATTAAAGACAGTTTGTTTCTCGGACAAACTGTGGTTCTCGGACATAAGTAAATAAGGTGTTCTTTGGTTTTCTTTGTTCGTGGTATTCGAGTATTCAAGTGTTGATTTGGGTAAACGTTCTCGACTAGCTTAATCGAACGTACTTGTGTTAAAGTGTTTGTATGTGGACTCGTAGAGGTGTTTATTTTAGACACTTGGTTTCTTGTTCGTTTGTAACTTGCAGTTGACTACGAGGGTTAGTTTTGTATATTCCTTTTATTTATTATTGTTTATTATTTACGTGTTAACCTAATTGCATTAACTAGATCCAATTCCGTTTCGTACTCGTTTGCGTTAATTAGTTAACTAGATTATAAAATCCCAACAGCCACAAAGTTAATCCATAAATTATCTTTAAAAAAAATACGTAACAAGAGAGTACTAAATAGACAGTGATGTGTTTGCCTCTTGTAGCTCTATATCAATCCTCACTCCTTTATGGGGTGGTATCCAAATCAGACTTTCAACATACGTAACAATTTCGACTCTGGCAATATTGTCTAGGCAAAATATCTTCAAATGGTTTAAGCTTGTTTGCAACTAGATCGTACAAAACGATATGATTATTACGAGCAACTTGAAAAAGAAAGTTGTTACTCGAGGTGAAGCCATATGGATGGAAGCAACCACTAATGTGTGAAAAACGTAGTTTTTCACCCAAGAATAAGCCACGCCATACTCATCCATCACTCACACCTCCCAGTCACCATCTTTAATGGATGATATATATCACGCAAAGCTTACCCGCCAAAACTCCCAAGACATGCCAGCGAGCAAAATTGAAATCAATAATAGCATCAGGACGAGAGATTTAAATAGTTTTAAATGAAGTTGGGAAACACTTACAAGATAACTAGCAGGGTACCCGCGCGTTGCGGCGGCGAGTACCCTGAAACTAATTTTTTTGACGTGCAATGTTTTCCAATTATACTAAAAGTTTTTCCGAGCGAAGGCCACCTAGACCATGTCAAAGGGTGGTGATGCCGACACATGCCGTTAGCGGTGGTGGCAGATTTAGTTGGTGGCGCCGGTTGCTATTTAGCATAAGAGTGGCAATTTATGTTTTTGAGAGAGAGTATAAGATATGATTGGTCTTTTGTGTGTGTTTATTTTTGGGTTTTTATACCCATTTTGTACTAATCAATACATTTAATGGGATGTTAAAGTGGGCTGCAAGAATGTGACTGTTACAATACATGGCTTTTAAAGTCATAAAAGTGGGCTTTAAAAATATTGGAGGGACTTTAAATTTTGTATTCAATGACTACTAATGTTACAAGTATTTGCTTAACTTTTAAGCTAGCATGTGTATATATTAATTTAGCAAGAGACATTATATTTCTATAATAAGTAAGTTACAAAGTTTGAATTTTAAGCCTTGCTATTTAGGAAATGTCCTAAATGCATTATAAGGTAGTAAAGATTAGACGGAGTAGACTCTGGAACCTAGGCGAATATTGTCTATGAGGCTGAACACAACGGCGACCCGAGACCTGGGTTTTGCTTGCCACATCAGCTATTCTTCTCCGACGACCTGACGACTACTAAGTTGTCACATTGGCGACCTTCCATTTTTTTTTATTTTTTTTAACTAAAGTTTATCAGTTACCTTTTTTAATGCCAAATTTAATTATGTTTTGATGAAAAACTTTTGGTTAGTGTTATGCATGTATGGGCCTTAAAAAATAGAATAGCAAGACCACAAAACTAAATATTTGCCATTGGGATTAAGTGCTTAACTTATGTGAAATGCAGGGTTTTACACTAGCCGCTTTTTATCTTCATCTCCCATCTGCATATTTCATCTTCTATCTCTACGACACTTTTACTATCTCTCTAACACATAAAATATTTCCATGTATGAAACTGTTATGTACCAATAGGGATCAATTAAGATCTGTTAGAGGATTACAAAGAGTTGAGCAATCAAGAAGTAGGAATAGGTTGCCAAAACTGATTTGTATAAACAAAGTGTAATTGGTTACAAGAATAAACTGGAATGATTACAAAGAAGAAAAGTTCTAGTCTAACTGCTAATGAAAATTGTAACAACTATTTAAAAATTAGTTTTGGCAGGAATGCTGTTAGGTTCACTTGAGGAGAGTGTCATGTGCACCTCACGTGCCTGGTCTAGTACTATACACGTGCTCCTCACGTGCCATCAACTTATCTAACAGCTGATTCTTATTGGCACTTATCAATCCATCTCTCTTAAACTGATCTTGTCCTCAAGATCAAATTCTGAAAGAGGGAAATTTCTTTTGAATTTCTTCAATGGGTTCTCAAGTTGCATCCTCTTTGGACCCATTTAACCATTGCACTAGTATAAAGACAGCTGCAATATTGCCCTTTTTAGCCAACCTTCTATCCAATATAGCCATAGGCTCCACCAACATAACTCCATTATCATCACAGGCTGGCGAATCTCCTCCTTGAGCCACTGTACCTCTGCACTTCTTTAGCAGTGAAATGTGGAAAACATTATGAATTTGAGCTGAATCAGGTACTCTTAGCCTATAAGCTACTTGTCCAACTTTGTTCATCACTTGAAAAGGGTCAAAATACTTTGGAGAGAGCTTGTTCTGCTTTCCCTTCCTGATGGTGACCTGCCTATGTTGCTGCATTTTCAAATACACCCAATCATCAACCATGAATTCTCTATCAGTTATGTGCTTATCATCTTGGGACTTCATCCTGTCCTGAGCTCTTTCTAAATGAAATTTATAGGCCTCAATAGCTTCTTCTCTAGCTGTCAAAGTCCTATCCACTGATTCCACCCTACTTTCTCCCCCTACATAAGGAATATGGACAGGTGGGGCTTGGCCATAGACTACTTCATATGGAGTAGTGTTGATAGCAGAGTGATGGTTGGTGTTGTACCACCATTCAAATAAGGATAACCATCTCATTTAGTGTTTTGGTTGCTCTCCTGACATGCATCTTAAGTAGCACTTAAGGGATCTATTCACCACTTCAGAGTGGCCATCTGTTTGTAGGTGGTATGAAGTAGACATATGGAGCTTAACTAGCAGCGACATGAACAGTTCTTTCCAAAAAGTACTAAAAAAACAATTTATCCCTATCTGAATTAATGGTGTTTGGCAGACCAGGTAGTTTATAGATGTTGTCTAGAAACAGTTGAGCAACATCCGTAGCAGTAAAAGGGTGGGATAAAAGGATGAAATGAGCATAGTTGCTCAATCTATCCACCACTACTAGGATAATTGTCTTACCTTGTGATTTAGGTAGACTCTCAATAAAATCCATAGAAATATTTGACCAAATGGTAGTAGGTAAGGGTAGTGGTTGTAGCAGACCTAGATAAGCAGCCAAACTAGATTTATTTCTTTGACAAACATCACACTCCCTCACTAACTGTTTCACATGTTTTCTCATTTTCCTCTAATAAAACACACTACAAAGTTTTGTGGTTGTTGTTGTAACCCCTGAATATCCTCCAACTGCACTTTCATGAAATTGTTTAAGCAAATATGTCCTCAAGAGTTGATCACTACCACCACTAGTTTTCCTTTCCTCTTGAGTTCATTATCAGCCCATGTATGAGATCCTTACACAGTTTGACCTTGTTGCAGTTTCTCAATGACTTGCTTAACTTTAACATCTGTTTGTGTAACACCCCCAAAATTTGTACAACGGAAGCACATGGGGTGCTACTCAATTGGTATACGCAACACAAGATAATAAAGAACGGAATACATACACCATTTAAATTTTATCAATTAATAAAGAGATTTACATTTAAAGTCAAGTGCAAAAAATATGGCTCATATGTTTTAGTTGTTTCATAAAATAAGTTATAGTTCGTATAAAAACACTTCAGCGGATAGTCTATTACCCTTGCCTTGCCATTACCTTGCTTGCAGATTAAACACCTGAGAAAAACATGCTAAAAGTCAGCAAAAAGCTGGTAAGTTCATAATTTTAAATATTCACACAAAGATGGACCAATATCATAATCATTTCAAAACAGTTATGAAACATGTTACGCTAGCACTAAGTTCATGCAACCGAAGCTTAACCATAGTGTGCATGCTCTAGAAGCATGTTGAATAAAGGCCTTGCAAGTGTTGAAATCCCAAAACACTTGAATCTCGACATGATATACGTCTGGTTGCCTATCCGGTCAACCCGAACGAGGGAGTCACCCCCAATAGATCTATTTATAGCATTCGCGCTTCTTAGTAGGGATTAAGGGTTCATGAGTTCGGCCAAAAAGATGATTTAATTGCTTAGGCTACTCTACGTAACAGTTGTAAATAAACATATGTTTTCAGTTGGTCCATAAAAGTGTTTTGCATGTTTCTCATCCAAAAGTTTAAAAAACAGTTTAACAGATAAAATAGGGCTATAAACTTACCTCAGCAAACAGCAGTCTAAAGTGAACAAATCAATCAGTGGTAGTGCACGGCTCCGACAAGTAACCTAAATTAGTACGACAAGTTTCAGTCTTTATTTCATGTTTAAGATTTGGTAAAGTTTAACTAAACTTTACAGGTTTTTACAATGTTTGTGTTGTTGTTGCTTGTGTGGCATCGTTTAAGTTTGAAAATAGTTTTTCAAAAGTTCATGTGTATATCGGCTTATGGAAGTGTAGAAATATATATAACGAGGTTTTGATTTAATGAAGACCCAATGATAATGTACGGAAATTAGTACATATAATATAAGACGTGTACGGTTTGAAAGTGGTATGTATATATAAACTAGGTACTTCTTTTATGTCGTGCTATGCACGGCCCACAATGTTCATGTTTGTTTTATAAGATTCTTCAAGTGATTCGTATAACAAACATGAGTTTTTGGCCTTATGATATTCAAAGTGTATTCAAGTTGTCCTGCTCGACTCGAGTGGGTTTAATCTTAGCAGTCAACATGGATGCATAGTAGGTGTGCGTGTGTTAGCTAAACCAACAATGCATGGATAAAGTGAGTTCTTGTTGATATCAAATACCTCCATCCTTCATAATTTTTGGCAAGGTCTCACTTATCGATTTTTCTTTATCGTATTTAAATCTTGATCTTGTTTTATTATCATTATCTTTTTCACATGGCTCCTGAGTCATAAAACATATAGCATTATTCGTAACACTTGTTAACTTTCAACTTTACTTCACATTTGAATATTGATTTTTTTAGCATCAAGATTTGTTCGCATAACTAATGGAACAACTTATTTTTTTTAACACAATAAACCAAATGGAACACCTTAATTCCCTAACTCTCGCCATATCTTCACATTAGACATGTTAATTAAATATGCGTGTATTTAAAAAATTGTGTGAAGTAAAATAGTCTCCACCTCCCTCACCGTATACATATATCTGTTTCTCTCTGATCATTCTTTTCAATCTCTTGACAACACCACACTTTCTCATCTAGAATATACTTTTATAATATAAACTTTTACTTTCCAAATAGTATTTTACAATTAGATAATATTTTTACTTTTGTTTGTGTTTACAGGTTTATTAATTAAGACTGACAAAACAATACCTATTTTTATATACTCGTTTTCCAAGCTATCAAAGATAGAAGTAGAAAAAACCATATATCCAAAGTTCAACCGGGCCATACCCTGAATCCACCTCCCCACAGTAAAAGACACATAGGCTCTTAGGGTGGTGGCAACCATGCCTAAACCATTTTTTCATGCCTAATCATCCACCAATTATATCCTTCCATCTCATCCCATACCAATCTCATACCTAACAATAGATTTTAGTGGCAACCATGCCTAACTCATACCTCATCTATTTTTTTATTTTTTTTAATAATTATATTAAACAATTTAATAAAAACATAATATTTTATTAATACTTAAAAGAAAATTACATAGTACTTATTAAAAAAAAACACTAGTTATCAAGGTATGGTAAGTCTTGAGCGTCCACATACTCCGTAAGATTATAACGGAGACGGTGATGGATATTTTCGTCTTGTAACTCCGGTAGTACATTCGGGTCATAAACTGGCGTGACCGGCAGATCCATTATATGAACCGGTGATATTGCCACCCCGTCGTCTTTTAAAATCATATTGTGTAATATAACACACGTATGAACGATTTTTCGAATCTTTTCGACGGACATAGCCCGGAGAGGATTTCTGAGAATAATCCATTTTGCTTTAAGACGACCAAAAGCTCTTTCGACATCCTTTCGTGCAGACTCTTGTAGCTTCTTGAATTTCTTTTCTTTCGGGGTCAGTTGGATAAGGATATGCTTTAACAAACGTTGAATACGTAGGATAGATTCCATCGGTAAGATAATATCCACGTTTGTAAAGCCGTTCATTTAGAGTAAATGAACTGTTTGGCGCCATTCCATTTCGATGAGTAAGATACAACGGAGATTGATTCAAAACATTGATGTCGTTATTTGCACCGGGAGGACCAAAAACGAATGCCAAAACCACATATCATTTGAAGCTACGGCTTCAAGCATAATAGTCGGGTATTGGTGATCACCTCTTTTATATTGCCCTCTCAAATGCCTAGGACAATTTCGCCAAACGAAATGTGTACAATCAATGCTACCAAGCATTCCAGGAATGTGATGTTGCTCTTCATGTGCCTCGAATAAGCGTGCAACGTCGTGGGTTGTCGGCCTACGTAAGAACTCTTGCCTATATAATCGGATTACCGCTTCGCAAAAATGATCAAGGCATTCACCTACAAAGTATACCGAATTATAAAAAATAAAAAATACCGAATTATAAAAAACGAAAACATTATAAAAATACATTGAATTATAAAAAATAAAAAATACCGAATTATAAAAAAACTAAAAATTACCGAATTATAAAAATAACCTGATGTTCTTCGTGCCATGTTTAAGTAGTCATCGTATCTATCCGGAGGTCCACTCGTTGCGAGTTGACGAATAGCCGATGTGCATTTTTGCAACGCCGTGAAACTTTTTTTCCCCCTAGCGTCTAATCCCTCTTGAAACCATTCGAAATTCGCTTCAATATCACCAACAATTTTTAGAAACAAGCTTTTATTCATACGAAATCTTTCACGAAAAACATTGTGGGGAAACTTTGGGTTTTCTTCGACGAAATAGTCACTCATTAGAGTTTCTAGAGCTTTTTCATGATAACGGGTAACATGTCTTTGGGTTGAGCTTGACCTGTCTTCAATGGCATCGCACGCGGCTAAATAGGTTTTTATGGTAGAACAGGTGGAAAATATGTCCTCGGAAGAGTCGGATAGAAAATCAAACTCGTCCTCGGATGAAGAAGATGAAGATGAAGATGAATCCATTTTGTTTGTGTAATATAAATGTTTTTGTTTGAGTAAAAGTAGAGATGTTTTTGTGTGTGAAATAATGTAAATGAGTAGTGTTTAAATAGGTAAAAAAATAAAAGAATTTTTTTTTTTTTTAATAAAACATAACGGTAAGATTTGATAGCCCAACGGCTAGTTGCTTGGGATGTAGAATCGGCAACCTTTGCCGATTATCTTGATTTTGAAACCACACCGAATGAAACTGACGAAGTGGCTTTGGAAACCTCGATCGGCATGGTTAATGCTGATTCCATGCCGTCTTGGGTTGCCACCACCCTTAGAGTAACAGGCATCATATGATTACACACTATCGTAGACTTTGAAAATAATTTGTGTGTAAAGCACGCATTCATTCACCCAACAGCCTCCCATCATATCTTATTTTTATTTGGCTACTATACATTACTTACTCTTCTCTTATTTCACACTTCCTGCCTTACCTTCTGTGCCACACCTTCCTATCAAACCAAACTATTTATAGAAAGAGTGTTGACCATTCTTTCTTCACACAATGATATTGTTATTTTGCATCTTCATGTATATTATATGTTTTGAAAATAAAATTCTTGCGTGTACTGGTGTATATAAATTTTTCTTTCAACTTTATTATTTTTATTTTCATGTTTATAATTCTAGAAATATGTTGAAAAGAAAAAAACTTTGGAATACAAAGATGACCAAAAATAGATTAAGTATAAAATCATGAGCTGAGCTACATAAAAATACTACTACTAATCAATGTTTCTTATCCGAGAAAAGTAAATGTAAAGATATATGATAAAGATATATTTGCAAATTATATTCGATAAAATATACATCATACATCGATAGATGTTTGCTTAATTGTTCTAACAAACATATACTCCATGTAGAAGTATATAAATTATAAAAGGAGTTCCATGGATTCTATGACAACCTGAATTAATGAATGCTTATAAGGACAAGTTTTTTTTTAACCGTAAGAGTATATTCACGATGTTATCTGTTGGCGTATGTGTGCGGACGTCAGAAGTTGGCCGGACGACAGGCGCTGCTCTCCGGTGGGTAGTTAACAGCAACCGACCATGTCAGCAGATTTTGTGGGATTCTTACCCACGTGGTCTAAACAGTAGCGGAACAGTGTTACAGGTATAAAGTTGGGGTAGTATAAATACCCCAACACATTTAATGTTTTGCATGGAATTCCTGACCTACATTACTTTCATATTTATAATCACATTTATTACCCCTATTTACTCGCACGCCGGAGCTTGGTCTCGGGATATCACCTGGGACGAGGCTAACGAGTGTTGTACATTGTGCAGGAAGGAACTACTTATTTCTTCCGGATTGATTGATAGAAGCTCAACTCCTAGGTCAAACCGGACGACAGGAAATTGCTTCAACAAATTGGCGCCATCCGTGGGACCTGCTATTCATTCTACCAAGGGATCGGATGACAGGTCCGGAAGTAACACCCCCACCCGGACCTCCTCCCCCGCCCGTGCAGGCAGGTGGTAGCGGGGTTGTGAACGATCAATCCTCCGAAATGCCGGAGCAGATACAAGCTCAAGTAGCCTCACTGGAGGCTCTCATTCGGAAGTATAATGCCACAGGGGCCAGTGCCATAAAACCCATTCGGTTTTCATTTGAAGAGGATGAAGACGAGCAAGGAAAGGGAGCCGAGCCGAACCCCAAGGACGATCTCAGTAAACCCCACAAAGAGGTAGCCAGGTCGCCATTCACCAGACGGATTGTAGAATTTGCTGGTCCTAAGTACATCATGCCCACTAATTTAAAGTTATACGATGGGTCAGCCGAACCGAACGATCACATCAATCGTTTCGTAGGAGCAGCTAACCAAGGGGAATGACCGATGCCAGTGTGGTGTCGAATGTTCCAACAAACCATGGACGGAGCTGCACAGGGATGGTTCAGCAATCTAGAGCCTGGGAGTATTGATAGCTGGGACGACCTTAGGGATCAGTTCACTACGAGATTCGCCTTACGGCAGAAAAACATGAAAGACCCCACAGAAATCACCCGGATTGTAAGGAAAGCGAATGAGGGGTTGTCGGATTTCACCGGTGCCCCGACTTGTCCAAAAAAATTTCTGATCAAGTCCCTAGAACCGTAAAGGAAATGATGACTCGCGTGGATGACTATATCCGAGCAGAAGAGGCGTACAAGAACACGGAGTTACCAAAAGGAGAAGCGCACGAACTGTTCCGAAGGGGAACCCTGCCGGTGGTAAGGGATCGAAACTTCAGAGGAGGACTCGGAGACAGGAAAAGGAATGATAGGCGACCCTGGGAGAGGAATGACTCCAGGAAGAGAGAGGTTTTCTCCCCGTACGCTGCGCCAAAAGCAGAAGCTCGCCCACGAAATGAGTTTCGTCACAACGATTTCAACAAGCCGGACAATCATCGGATCATGCTCTCCGGTCTTTCCAAACAACCTAAGGAAATACTGGCCACTGAGCATCATCTAAACCTGCCTCCACCATCGCCTTTGCAAGGAAAACCAAGTAAAGAAAACGAGGATCGATTCTGTGAATACCATGGAGAGAGGGGCCACCTAACTAATGACTGTTACCATTTGAAAAAACAGCTGGAGATGGCCCTTGAATCAGGGAAGTTGGATCACTTGGTCAAAAATGTGCAGCAGAGAGGAAGGGAGAGACCGAGGGGTCACAACGGGAAAGGAAAGGTAATCAACATGGTACATCATCACGAAGAAGATCAAAAGAGGAAGACAAGATTCAGCAATGAAGACTGGATGTATGTACCTATATCTTTCCCCCGGATAGCCGCGGATGATCTGTCTAAAGAGCCATTGATTTTGGAAGCAGAGATAGAGGGCTACTTAGTTCGGAGGGTATTTGTAGACGAAGGTGCCTCCGTCCAAGTCATGTATGCACACTGTTTCAATAACCTATGCCCGTCCATCCAGTCCAGGTTACGGGAAACTAGCGCACCTTTAGTGGGATTCTCCGGGGAGGTCATCCAACCGATAGGAAAGATTGAACTTGAGGTTCGATTCGGATATCACGGTTTATTCAGGACGGTCATATGGAATTTTACGGTTGTAAAGTCACCCTCGCCCTACAACGTGATATTAGGATAATCCGGATTAAAGGAGTTAAGGGCCATACCCTCAACCATTCATGCTATGATGAAATTTCCCACTCCGGGAGGAATAGCTACATTAATAACCAAAAGGGCAGTAATTATGGAATGTAGAAGACTGGAAGAGAAGCAGGACCCCTGGGAATGTTACTCCCCAGGAAGAAAGGAGAAAACCACGGGTCAAAACACTCAGGAGGAGCTGAGACTTACGGAGGATATTTTGGTTAACGCTGCTTACCCTGAGCAACGGGTAACAATAGGAACCAATTTCTCTCGGGAGTGTCGGAAGCATCTCATCGAACTATTGAGAAAAAAAAAAGAGGTATTTGCCTGGGAGCCAACGGACATGATCGGAGTACCGAGACGTCTCGTCCAGCACTCACTCAACGTAAACGTCTCCGACACACCGGTCGCTCAGAAAAGAAGGACATTCTCGCGGGAGAAAAACCAGGTGATCTCTAGGGAAGTTGAAGAATGGGTTAATGCCGGCATAGTCTGACCGGTAAGGTACCCAACCTGGATATCTAATCCGTTATTGGTGAAGAAATGTGACGGAAGTTGGAGGATGTGTATTGACTTCAAAAACCTAAACTCTTTGTGTCCGAAAGATTATTATCCCTTGCCGGAAATTGATTGGAAGATCGAATCGGTCATGGGATATAAGTACAAATGCTTCCTGGATGCCTAAAAAGGTTACCATCAAATTCAAATGAACAGAGACGATGAGGAAAAGACAGCATTTTATACGGAACAAGGGACGTATTGTTACACCAAAATGTTGTTCAGATTAAAAAACGTTGGGGCCACATATCAACGGCTGATAGATTCTGCATTCCAATCACAGATAGGGAGAAATTTAGAAGCATACGTGGACGATATGGTCATAAAAAGCCGGACGGAGCGAGAGATGGTAGCCGACATAGCAGAAACCTTTGATAACCTTCGGAGGATAAACATGAAGCTCAATCCACGCAAATGTTCGTTCGGAGTAGAGGAAGGGGAAATTCCTTGGCCACATGGTTACATCGGAAGGCATAAGGGCAAATCCCCGAAAGACAAAGGCGATTATGCAAATGAAATCTCCGGACACCCTGAAAGAAATGCAAAGCCTGAGTGGAAAGCTGGCAGCCTTGAACAGATTCTTGTCAAGATCAGCGGAAAGATCGTTGCCTTTCTTTGACACGCTGAAGAACATCACTAAAGAAAACAAGGACGAATATCGCTGGACAAATGAGGCCGAAACGGCCTTCCAAGAGATGAAAAGGTTGATACTGGAACTACCTTCCCTGTCCTCACCGAAGCCGAAGGAACAACTGTTCATATATATATCGGCCTCAATCGGAGCGGTGAGTGCGGTGTTGGTAGTAGAAAGAGAAGGGAGGCAGTCGCCGGTACACTACGTTAGCCAGACGTTACATGATGAAGAGAGAAACTATGCCCCTATTGAAAGATTGGCCTTATGTCTATTACACTCTTCCACAAGGTTAAGAAGATATTTTGAGGCCTATCCCATCCGGGTTATCACGGACCAACCTATTAAGCAGACATTAAACAAACTGGAAGTGTCCGGAAAGCTGGCTAAATATGCTGTGGAATTAGGGACATACAACATTACCTATATTCCCCGGAATGCGGTTAAGGGGCAGGTGCTAGCGGACTTTCTCACGGAAGTGCCCGTGGAGTCTAGACGTCTTCTCAATGAGAAGGAAGGTAGGAGCATCATGGAAATAGGCAATGGAGAGTGGTTGCTATATACCGACGGGGCATCCAACAAAAAAGGATCTGGCGCAAGTTTAGTCCTCATCAGTCCGGAAAAAGAAGAACTAACCTATGCCTTGCGGCTCAACTTCCCTAGCACCAATAATGAGGCAGAGTATGAGGCCCAGCTGGCCGGTCTCCGAATCGCAAAGAAACTCAAAATCAAGGCTTTAAGCGTACGAGTGGATTCAAAATTGGTGGCCAGCCAAATCAACGGAGAATTCATAGCTGCCAAGGAAAGCATGCGGAAATACCTGGCCCGATCAAAAGAATACATAGCTGGATTCCAAAGTTTCAAGATCTGCAACATTCCGAGAGCTCAAAACTAAAAGGCAGATATACTGAGCAAGCTGGCATCTGTAGCCTTTGATCATCTTACGAAAGAGGTACTAGTAGAGGTTCTAGAAAAACCCTCACGAGAGGAAAAGACGATTAACGTCGTGGTAGAAGAAGAATCAGATAACTGGATGACGCCGATCATCAAATGTCTGGAGGAGGGAATCTGGCCGGAAGACCCAAACGAGGCCAGGAGTCTCCGAATGAAAATTCCACAATACATAATGGAAGAAGGAGTCCTTTTTAAAAAGGGGTATCTAGTACCGATGTTGAGGTGCGTAGGACCGTTGCAGGCAAACTATATTATTCGTAAAGTACACGAAGGGTGCTGTGGAATGCATTCCGGACTGAGAGCCGTGGTAGCAAAACTTATGAGACAAGGATATTATTGGCCCACTATGCATCGAGACGCAAGAGAGGAGATTAGAAAGTGTGACTCTTACCAGATACATGCCCCGGTACCCAAACTCCCCAAAACACTATTAACCTCCATCATGGCTCCGTGGCCTTTTTATCAGTGGGGAATGGACGTGTTGGGTCCCTTTCCAGAAGCACCAGGACGAATCAAGTATGTCATCGTGGCAATTGTCTACTTTACAAAGTGGATAGAAGCAAAGCCGTTGGTAAAAACGACGGGGAAAGATGTCATAAAGTTTATCTATGAAAACATTTTCTGTAGGTACGGTCTACCGGGAGTCATAGTTACCGATAATGGAATGAATTTCGTCAATGATCCGTTCAAAAGATGGTGCGAGGGGTTGAAAATTAAGCAGATGAATACAGCCGTGGTGTTAATACAAATAAGCCGTAAAAACGTTTATTTATATTTTACGATCTTCTAGTGTTTTGTCGATAACAAACGTAAAATCATATTAACGAAACAAATAAAATACGTAAATGGTTTGAACTAATAGTTTCTAACATATTCACATTTTCACATAAAACACTAAAACAAGTATAAGTGATTTTATGATTTAAGTAATATATATGTACAACAACTAGTGTTTACATATTTGGATAAAATATACACATAACTAGCATGTAGTATATTGGGTAATATAAATGGGTAGAAACTTAAGTATCACAACCCATTGGGCAAATACATTGAATGTAGTTGGGTACAACCCAAAGCCCATAACCCATGGATCATGACCCATAACCCATTGCATGACATCATGCTTATATCATACATGGATAATATCTATAACCCATGGATCAACCCATACCCAAGTGACTAAGTGCAATGCACTCAAAGATACATTGTATCTAGCCAAAGATCCATGGTTCAACCCATGACCCATGACCCATAACCAAAATACCCATGGGCAAAGAGGAGCGTTCCACGGATCCCTAGCTTTGTGCTAGCCGGATCCCAAGTGGAAGGGATCCGTGGGATCCGGGGAACAGTAAGATTTTTCCTCTATAAATAGTGAGCCATTTCTTCATTATTTCTCACCCCTTCTAACATACTTTCTCCCCTGAGTTAAATCTCACTAACCTTAGATCCAAGAGATCTATGTTTGTAGTTTTGTTTTTGTGTGATCTTTTAGGTTCCTCTTAAAGGTAAGATCACCACCTTTGAAGTCGAGCAAGCTCAAGTCCATGAGTTGCCATACTTCCTCATCATCAAGGCTACTGAAGTCTTCTTGTTGATGATTCCTTTCTTTCTCCAAAGAAGTGTGGTGTTGAAGTCATTAGTGAAAGATGTCTAAAGTGTCAAGACGAAGATATTAGTGAAGGGTATCTATCGTCTATAGGACAAGCACTTGTGGTAGGTGCTTAGAAGTCAAGATAAAGAAGCATTAGTGAAAGGTGCTTAGAAGTCAAGACAAAGAAGCATTAGTAAAAGGTGCTTAGAAGTGAAGACACAAGACATTAGCGAAAGGTGTCTTGTAGATCTAGTCAAAGGCATTAGTGAAAGGTGCCTTAGATGTACATTCGATATGGTGTGTTTCGATGTACAAGATAGACTAGTATTAGATCCAAGGATATTGATATCCTTGATGATGTTGTAAAGGAGTAGATCTCCTTTGGGATTAGTCGTTGGTGTAGTGTGGTAGTAGTTCCTCCATTGCAATGGAACTAGGTGCTTAGCCTAGTACCTAATAAAGGGTAGGCGACGTTTGAAGGTGTAGTTCACCTTGGAGTGAAAGAACTAGGTACTTAGCCTAGTACCTTATAAAGGGTAGGCGACGTTGTGTAGGTGTGGTTCACCTTGGAGTGAAAGAACCCGGTGGTTAGCCTAGCACCGGAAAAAGGGTAGCCGACGTTGTGAAGGCTTCTCCGCCATAAGGAGATTGGTGTAGTGATTACGAACTCTCGAGTAGGTGACTCGGGGAGTGGAGTAGGGCAAGGAAAGTGTCCTTGTAGCCGAACCCCTATAAATACTCGTGTTGTGGTTTTGTGCTTCTTACTCTTATCTTTTCATTACTTACCTCTATATGCTTGTTTATCAACATCCAACACACACATCCAAATAGATTGACATAAGACGATCTAAATAGTTTAAAAGGAAGTTTTAATTGGCAAAACTATTCAACCCCCCCCCCCTTCTAGTTTTCACAATTGGTATCAGAGCTTCGTTACCAAGTTTCTTGAAGTATATTGTACCTTAAAAACTTGATACGATCCATAGTTAATTGAAAACTACAAAGAATGTTTTTTATAAAAACAAACACCATGTTTTTCAAAACTATATGTTTTGATGTTGATTTGATAACAACATTTTTCTTATTTACTTTTTCATTTAATTGCACTAATCTTGTTTGTCGTGTTGATTAGTCAAAGCCCATACCCACCAAGCTTTAAGAGTCGCTTGGTAACAAGAATACCTTCCTTAAGAAGGTATCTTGAACGCAAAGGAGCGGGAATCATCTAAGTGACACTTGTTGTATCATTTGTAAAGACATTCCTAAGTACGCTAGAGGTATGATTTTCTTTTTACTTTGCTTGATAATTAAGTATACCTATTTAGGTATTTATATGATTATCTTTTGTGCTTATACATGTTTTACATGAAGCTTCATTAGGAAGTCTTTCTCTCATATACGTGTTTTATTTCTCGTCTAAAGTCGTGGTATATAAAACTTTGTTTTGTTTCTTTTAAATCCAATAATAAAACAAAACACGAATTTCAAAAATTCCTCCTTCCCCATAAATAACCCCACCGTCGACCAACTCTACGAAAACCTCACTTTTTCAAATCTTCCAATTTCAAAAATCTCATCTTCCTCCTCATTCAATCTCAACCGAAACCAAGAAGATCCGTCATCAACATGGTTTACATCGCACTCGTGCTCATCGCCCTAACACTGATCGCACTTGTGTTCCCTATGATGAAGTTCACATACGGAGACATTTACTTTGTGTTGTTAATCTACATTGGGGTTATATACCCAATCCTTTGTATCATCCTTAGTATTGAAATGCAATATTACTAGTTTATTATTATCATAATGTATGTGTCACTTATCTTGATTTATATGTTTTATATTCTTTCGTGATACATTAGAAGTCATGTATGCATGCTAAAAGAAAATGTAGGATAAAACATATTTCGTGGTATAAAAACTGGAAAACCTATGTTTCTGTTACTACAGATCCACGGATCCCGGAAGATACACTAGCCGGATCCCTTTGATAAAAGAACCGTGGGATCCGTCCTACTGGAAAACAGTTTTTCATGCAAATTAAAAACCACTATCTTTCTAAATGTAATAATCCACTAGAAAGTCAAAACCTTGAGTAAGGTAAAGTGTTAAATACCATTGTTAATAAAAATCTAGTAAAAACATTAGATTATCATAGGTTAACCACAAACAACTCTTTTTATTAACTTATCATCTCTATAGGTTCAACTATGAGGCATGAATATGAGTTTGATTTTTCACTCACTAGCGTCTACACTCCGAACATCTCTCTCGAACCCAACACACCTGACAATCATGTCCGTGGGTTCAATAATCTTAAAAACCGTCACTTCCACGAAGGACGTATTGTAGACACCTCTCTACAATTCGAAGAAGGTATCAATACCTCCTTCCGAGCCATAGGACTAAAATGTCTTCTTGAAATCAACGAGAAGATATGTCCAAGGTTCATAATGGAATTCTTTCGTCAAGTCGAACTCGTTCGTAACGAGAATCGCTCTCTATCTCTTTGGTTTTATATCAAAAACCAAAAGTTCACTCTAACCCTTGGGCATTTTGCTCACATCCTCCGGATTCCAAATCATGGACAATGTGCCTTCACCAGATTGGTCTCTTGATTCTCTCTTCAACTTTCGTGAAGAAAATAGTTCATATTATCACACATACCCTCTCTCCGAAGATTTAAATCGCATAATATGCAAACCTCGACCATACTACTCCGATCCAAACATTATCTTTACAAGGGATATCCGAGAAGAGTACAAGCCTCTTGCACTCATCCTACGTGAAAATGTTTGGAGTCTTAGGGAAATCGAGAAATTCTTCCCGCTTGTTGTGCTTACATGTTGTACTGTTTGCTAACACAACAACCATACAATCTCGCCTACTTCTTCGCAAATTGCAAATCTTCAAAGGCTCCAAGAATAAACTCATCCCTTATGGAATGTTCTTGACACGCCTTATATCATAATGTTATGAAATTCCATCCTCAATTTCAAAGTCCGTTGTACGTACTTGTGAACAAGATGATGGAACCGCTAAACATATCTCTCATGAAGACTTTCTTCATTCTTGATTCCACCAACACTCATCAATCACATAATGATCCTCCTAGCGAAAACACTCAAGGAACCTAGTAGTATTCCAAAATAGGATCAAATATCTTGTACTCGTGCTTTATCAATGTAATCCAATTTCTTTCATGAAATAAAACATTTTACATTTGATATCCTAGTAGTAGAACTCTTTTTAGACTATCCTTGAGATATAATGCATTGTCAAGATCATTGCATACCTTTAGTAAAGGTCCTGTTGAGCAGATGGGCGGATCCCAAAGATTGTGCTTGACGGATCCCTACACTTAGGGAACCGTGGGATCCGGCAAACAGAAAATGCAATTGCAAGCATTATAGCTCAAACATATCCTTAGAACATCTCACACTAAGTTAAACATTGTATCTTAAGGCAAATTAGGTCCTTATCAAGATAGGTTGATCTTTCCTACTCACACATAACTCACCTAGATCACACTCAAAAACACTTGTAGATCTACGGCTTCATTTTTTTTTATCCATTACTCTTCCGCTCTCAAACTCACACTTCATTTTTTTTATCCCTCACATTTAGCCTTAGAAATCTTTCGATTATGGCAAAATTGACCATAAATCGTCCTTACCTCAAAATTGATCAAAGTTGATCAAACTCTACTTTTTCCCATCTCAAAGCTTCTAGAATATTTTCCAAAACACTATCCTAAGTCACAACCTGATCTCTAGGATCATTTAGCTTCAATTGACACTCTAAATTTTAGTGACATCCTTGCTCATCCATTGGTACTCTTGAAAGTTCCAAATCCTTCCATAAAAGACAATCATTAGCTACATCACTCATTACCTTCAAGTACTTAAGCACCCCTTCATTTAAAACACTTAGGAGGACTGAAACATTCAAGATGTTATAGGTCTTAGATCTTAGAAACATCATTTCCACTCTTTCATAAATGCTGAAAGCCGGATCCCTAGGATTAGCCTAGACGGATCCCTCTGAGAAGGGAACCGTGGGATCCGGATGACAGTTTATGCTTCAACTCAAAACAGTCATTTCAACTCATCTTTCTAACTCAAACACTCCATCTCATCTTAAATGAGTTCCTAGATCAGTACAAAATCTGAAGTTGACTCTTGTGCATGTTAATCATCACATTCAAATGAATCCTAGTGGCTCAAGGCTTAAATGCACTTGCCAAATCTCTTGGTTTATAAACCACCTTGTTAGGACCTCCATAGTCATCACTCTCATCTTAACTTTCAGCTCTTGCAACCTCCTAAAATCATCTCATCATGAGGAAAACCCCAAGTAGTAACTTATCCACCAAAGAACCACCCATGAAAAAGGCTCGTGTTATACACGAAATCTCTTCAACCGGATCATCTCCGGTCAAGCCAACAAATGATAGAATCCTCCATCATCCAATCAAACCAATTCCTAAAAGGATTGTACCCACAAAACTACCAATGCCAAACACCACCATACCTCCTAGGCCAAACAATATTATCTCCACTAAACCATCACCATTGATTCCTAGATCTATATCATTTACATCCCCACTATCATCACCACACCTCTACAATTTAGAGGACTTGCCTCCTAGGCCATCTCATCCGCTTCCGGCGACAACATTCTCCTCATTAGGAGGAATAATGGTTCAAAATCAAGGTGTTGAGTCAACACTTGCTCCGGCTTCCTTTTCGCCGTTTCCATCATATAATCCCATTTGGATTATGAGAAATCATCAAAGTCAACCACCCGACCATATGGAAGTTGACACTTCTCTACCACCACCATAATTCTTGGTTGAGTCATTCTCAAATGCACCTCCACCAATCCCTCCATCGTTTGAAGCTCCACAAGCCGCTTCACTTGATCCTTCGCATCAAGCTATTTCTTTTCTTCCTCCACCACTACCTAGCCATGACAAAGATTGCTATCATTGTCAACATGTTGAAAGTTTGATACATGAAGTACGAGAAGACCAACGTTTCATGTTCTATCATCTCCTCGAACGTTTCGACGAGATCAAACCTAAACAAAACTTGAGCTAGAAGATTTTAGTGATGTCCTAGCATCAAGCGATAGTTGGTTTAGAAATTCCTAGTCATGTATTTTCTTATTTTCTTAGTTTTTAGAGTCATGTATATTATAACTCTAGTTTTATTGAATGGAATTACATGCTATGTGTTATTGTGTTGAGCATATGATTACTTAGTATTCACATCTCATTTTTTTTATAACATTACTTGTTATATAACCTTTGCTGAAATTAAGCAGCTAAAACGGATCCCTCAGAATTGCCTAGACGGATCCCTACTAGGAGGGAACCGTGGGATCCGTGAGACAGAAAGCTTTCTTTTTACTAACTTGAATCACATTTGCAGGAAATTGTGAATTATACTTGCTTTCTAACCTTTGTTTTGTAGTTATTCAATTTACACATGAAGACTTTGACATCCCAAAGCTAGGAGGAGGTTTATGTCAAAGCAATACATTGCAAATTACTTGCAATACTAGGTTTACATTTCGTGTCATCCCCTTGCATAATTGCAATCATCAAGGGGGAGCACATTCGTCTCTTAGACGAAATCTTTTGCAAACTTATTTACAAACAAACTAGATTAGTATAGGGATGGACTCGTCAAGGGGGAGTAAAGACGAGATCCTTTCCCGTTACTTGCTCGCTATTATCTCTTTACTTTTACTTCTTTCACATGTTTTTCTTAAAAACGATGTGTTGCTTTCTTCAAACACTTTTTGTTTCGACAAAAGTGGGAGAAGAAAGTAAAAACTACAAATTCAAACTTTTAGGAATTTTAGCTTTTCCTTAAAATAATTTTATGTTTTGTCATCAACAAAAAGGGGAGATTGTTAATACAAATAAGCCGTAAAACGTTTATTTATATTTTACGATCTTCTAGTGTTTGTCGATAACAAGCGTAAATCATATTAACAAACAATAAAAAATCGTAAATGGTTTGAACAAATAGTTTCTAACATATTTACATTTTCACATAAAACACTAAAACAAGTATAAGTGATTTTATGATTTAAGTAATATATATGTACAACAACTAGTGTTTACATATTTGGATAAAATATACACATAACTAGCATGTAGTATATTGGGTAATATAAATGGGTAGAAACTTAAGTATCACAACCCATTGGGCAAATACATTGAATGTAGTTGGGTACAACCCAAAGCCCAACCCATGGATCATGACCTATAACCCATTGCATGACATCATGCTTATATCATACATGGATAATATCCATAACCCATGGATCAACCCATACCCAAGTGACTAAGTGCAATGCACTCAAAGATACATTGTATCTAGCCAAAGATCCATGGTTCAACCAATGACCCATAACCAAAATACCCATGGGCAAGAAGTTCCACGGATCCCTAGCTTTGTGCTAGCCAGATCCCAAGTGGAAGGGATCCGTGGGATCCGAGGAACAGTAGGATTTTTCCTCTATAAATAGTGAGTCATTTCTTCATTATTTCTCACCCCTTTCTAACACACTTTCTCCCTGAGTTAAATCTCACTAACCTTAGATCCAAGAGATCTATGTTTGTAGTTTTGTTTTGTGTGATCTTTTAGGTTCCTCTTAAAGGCAAGATCACCACCTTTGAAGTCGAGCAAGCTCAAGTCCATGAGTTGCCATACTTCCTCATCATCAAGGCTACTGAAGTCTTCTTGTCGATGATTCCTTTCTTTCTCCAAAGAAGTGTAGTGTTGAAGACATTAGTGAAAGATGTCTAAAGTGTCAAGACGAAGATATTAGTGAAGGGTATCTATCGTCTATAGGACAAGCACTTGTGGTAGGTGCTTAGAAGTCAAGACAAAGAAGCATTAGTGAAAGGTGCTTAGAAGTGAAGACACAAGACATTAGCGAAAGGTGTCTTGTAGATCTAGTCAAAGGCATTAGTGCAAGGTGCCTTAGATGTACATTCGATATGGTGTGTTTCGATGTACAAGATAGACTAGTATTAGATCTAAGGATATTGATATCCTTGATGATGTTGTAAAGGAGTATATCTCCTTTGGGATTAGTCGTTGGTGTAGTGTGGTAGTAGTTCCTCCATTGCAATGGAACTAGGTGCTTAGCCTAGTACCTAATAAAGGGTAGGCGACGTTGTGAAGGTGTAGTTCACCTTGGAGTGAAAGAACTAGGTACTTAGCCTAGTACCTTATAAATGGTAGGCGACGTTGTGTAGGTGTGGTTCACCTTGGAGTGAAAGAACCCGGTGGTTAGCCTAGCACCGGAAAAGGGGTAGGCGACGTTGTGAAGGCTTCTCCGCCATAAGGAGATTGGTGTAGTGATTACGAACTCTCGAGTAGGTGACTCGGGGAGTGGAGTAGGGCAAGGAAGGTGTCCTTGTAGCCGAACCACTATAAATAATCGTGTTGTGGTTTTGTGCTTCTTACTCTTATCTTTTCATTACTTACCTCTATATGCTTGTTTATCAACATCCAAAACACACATCCAAATAGATTGACATAAGACGATCTAAATATTTTAAAAGGAAGTTTTAATTGGCAAAACTATTCAACCCCCTCCCCCCTTCTAGTTTTCCACACGTGGCACATCCGCAAGCCAACGGGTTGGTAGAACGGGCCAACAGGAGCTTGATGGAAGGGATAAAAACGCGGCTAAGGAGAGAGAGAAGTGGATTAGTATATGAGCTGCCTAATGTTTTATGGGCTCATTGGACAACTCTAAAAACAAGTAATGGAGAAACCCCATTCAGCCTAACCTATGGAAGCGAAGCCGTGATCCCGGCGAAAATAGGAATGCCTACACATCGGACAATGATGTTCCGAGAAGATCAGAACGAGGAAGAACAACGTCTGAACCTGGACCTTTTACAAGAAAGAAGGGAGAACACGGCCATCCGAGAAGCTAAGTATAAGACACAGGTTGAGCAATATTACAACCGGAGGGTAAAGCCGATGAACTTTAAGGTAGGAGATTTTGTCTACCGGAAAAATGAAGCTAGCCGGGTGGAAGACCAAGGGAAGTTAGGGCCCAATTGGAAAGGGCCCTACCGGGTGGTAGGAGCGAACCAGAATGGCTCTTATAAGTTACAAACGATGGAGGAGAAGGAGGTCCCTCGGACCTGGCACACGACAAACCTCAGAAACTGTTTCTTATAATTGTTATTGTGATAAGAATCCTGCTATCGCTATGTAACTTGAATCAATTATGTATGTTTAGTTCAATGATGAAAGTTTTCCCACAAAGGGAAACAATTTTCCAGGATAACTTGTATAATACTTAGCAATTCCGACGGCTGGTCCCCGTTGAGTATAGTTAACGAAAATATGCTCGAAAGCACCTGTCAGATGCCCAAGATACGGAGGCCCAAGTAAAAAGAAAATAAAACACTTTGGATGCCTGGTGGAATAACCACGCAGATTCCCGAGTGCACATGCCGGATGACCATTTAATGGATGCCCTTGAAATTTATAAGGATGCCGGGACTCCGGATGCACGGCTTATATAGCCGGATGCCCTTATAATAACCTAAGGAGGATATTAATACGAATATAAAGCGAAAAATGTGTAGCGAAAAAGGATAAAGTAAAAGGAGCATTTATTCACAAGCCGACCACGAAGAAATGTCGATTAATTATTACAAATGGTCTGAACAATTGTTCACAAAATACAAGTTGTAAGAACGACTAAAATCTAAGCATTGTCTTCCGTGGTACCAATGGCAGAGGCATCAACGACCGGTGTAACTGAAGCAGGGGGACAATCGTATGGTCTGGTCAGGTCCTTGCTTGCAGGAACGGCCGGTTCCATATTCAACAGATCCCCTAAGGGCAAGCGGTAAGAGTCGGAAAGCTTTTGAATTAAAGGATATTCAGCTTCAAAAAGCTTATCATACTCAGCCCTCCATAGGTTCGGAGCGTTCCTGTTAACATTTCTAATGCCTTGGAGAGCGGCTTCCATCTCTGCACCGGTCCTATTCACACCAGCCCCCGTCACAAACCCTGCCTGATAGGTCAAACTATACACCTTGGCCATACTCTTTTTGTACTCCACGCTACCGAACAACCTGCGAACAGCCGAGGGCAAAGGGCACCGAACGGCGTTCTGCTTCACGACCTCCGCCTGAGCAACCTCAGCGATCATTTTGCCTTTCTCCGCTTGAAGAGACTCCAAGGATTTATTCTTATCACTCACTTCATTCTCCAGTTTCCTGATCCTTTCGGCCTGCTCGGAAGAAGTTTCCCACCATTCGTCCCTATCTTTAGTCAGCCTGTCCACCTCATCCTCCAAACCCTTCTCCTTACTCATACTAATCTGATGATCGGCACCCAGCTTCTTCAACTCTTCGGACAGCCTTTCATTTTCACTCTCAGCAACAGTTAGTCGGTCGGCAAGCCCCTGGCATCCCTTATGATCTTGGCTCAGCTGCCAATACCCTGTTGAAAGATCTTTAAACCTCCTCAGAAGCTCACCCTGGGTCACCACACTCAAGCCAAACTCCTCATATGCTCGGCGAGTAAGCTGGATGTTATTCATTTGTTCCAAAGCTTCTCTCTCGGCAGGAGTGGCGAGATTATCAATCAGCTCCTTGCAAGAGCGGTAGGAGTCTATCCGAACGTCATCGCACAGGGCCCAGTTAGGGATGAAAACATTGGTAGCCTTATCTGCATCATGGGAAAAGAAAATGATAAGATAAAAATTAATGTAACAAGCAGAATAACGGCCGAGAGCTAAAACATACCCGAATCAAGATTAATCTTCTCAACGTACTGGATACCGCGAGACTGAGGGGCCGAATGACCTGAATAACATAACCAGGCAACAAAGTAAATAAAAAGAGGTTACAAAAATCAAGTCGCGTGATAATACATGCATACCGTTAGAGTGGCGTGGAATCGAGTCCGCCGGGTGAGAATGGCCGCCTTCGATAAGAGGGGCTAGGGGCGTCTGTTGCAGATGCCCCTCACCCCCGGTAGCATTGTCCCCCATCCCCTCACTTGCCACCTTCTCTCTACCAACTCCAGCATCATTGGGAGCCTCTTTCTCAGCGTTAATATTCAAGTTTGCCCATTAATCATCCCTCGGGTTGGCCTGATTCAGCGGTTCAGCATCTAGTACCGGAGACCCAGAGGAAAAGTGCTCGACAAAACCTGTTTTCTTCTTCTTCTTACTTTGGACTTTAGATGTCCCTTCACCTTTCCTTTTCGTTGCCTGGCGGAGAACAGCCTCTTTTTCCTTCTTCTCCCTGGCAGCCACAACCTCCGGATCCGCCTCTTCGGCTCTCTTGGCCAGAGAATCCTTGTCAGGAATTGCTGTCCCTACCGGCAAAGGATCAGTGGTCCTTTTTGGTTTCTCTCGGTTGGGATCAACAGCAGGGCCTTTGCTCACCACGGTATCGTCCCACTCCGGGAGCTCGAGATACTCAGACATATCAACAACTGCAAAAGAAAATACTATCTAAGGAAACACAAAGCAATAATTACAACAAATTTCATATGAACCGGACAGATTATTACCATGACCCTCGGCATCCTTTAAGAGGGGTTGAACCCCAGAATTCTAAAAACCGAGGAAAGGTGGCACATCCATAGCAAGCTGATGGTCAGTTTCCTCAATAAGATGGTAACCCTGCTAAGCTTCTCGGCATCATCCGTTGAGAAACCGGTAGGAAAGGGGTCGGTAATTTTTGAATCCTTATGCCTCCATGCCATGGCATAAGGGATTGCCCTCCGGTCGATTAGAAAAAACTTTTCCTTCCAGTGTTTAGGACCGGTGAGCAACTCCCTGAAGCATTTATAAGCCTGCTTACCTGTCCTACTCTCAAAAGAAAACCAGTGCCCTTGCTTGCTTGCGTTCGATCAAAAGATCAAAAAAAATCCTTGCTGTTTTATATAGAAACTATGAAGTTTCTCTTGCTTGCTTGCTTAGAATCAAAGATTGATTCTGATTTCTTGCTGTTTGGGCTACTTGCTACCCAATAATCTTGCTGTCTAGGCTACTTGCTACCTAGTTTTTAAAAAAAAGTCGGAACCAATATGGTTTCTGTTTTTCTTGCTAAAATATTGACCAACTTGCTAATCAATATTTGTTTTGATCAAAATAATTGATCCTTGCTATTTGAATATTAAGGCTCGGGTCTTGCTATGAACCTAATGATTCGGTCTTGCTATGAATCGTAAAAGATTCGGTTTATCTTGCTATGAATCACAAAGGATTCGTTTTATCTTGCTATGAATTACAAAGGATTTGGTTTTATCTTTCTATTTTGTATTTGTAAAAAAACTTTTCTTTTTAGATAAAAATACAAAACTTGATTATTTTATACCTTGCTTGCTTTAATATATTTTCAAAAAAAATATACTAACTTAAATTTAAAGGTTAGTATATTTTCTAAACAAAACTAAGAGGTATAAGAATTGTAAAGAAAATAAAATAAAAGGGTTAAAAAGTTTTTTTGTTTTAAAACCTGATGGTTATTAAAACCGTTGTGCCCTAATCCCTTTTATGTTGCGCCTCCTTTTGTTCTTTCTTTGGAGATATCGTATCTCTCTTTCTTTCTCTGAGATCGATCCCAAACTTTCTCCTTTCTTGCCTGGTGGTTTTTTCACCGATTAAAGATGGTTGCATTAACCTTCTTCTTGTGTTCTTCTTGCTTCGATTCCCTTGATTGTTTTGTGAAAACTAGGGTTTCGCAAATTGGGGATCTTGCTAATCTGCTTGCGAATTTGGGGCTTTCTTGCTAATTCGAATCGACTTAATGAATCGATTTAGTGCGGTTCTTGTTCTTCCAAACAGGTGTGTTCGTTCCTGTTTCTATATTGATGTGCCCCTTTGATGATGACTTCTGAATCGATGTGGGTTTCTTTTATTTTTGAATCTGAGAAAGAAAGTGCTCTAACCCCTTTTTCGTGGGTTATGATTTTTCGATTATTGTTTCTGGGTGAAACCCCTTCGTTGCTAGTGATTTAGAATCACTTGGTAGCGATTGATGGATTTTCCCAACAAAACAGTTTATATTAAACCCGAAAATGATTGTTTTTTTGATTCGTGTTCTTGTTTCGTTATAAACCGTTTTCTGGAAAAAATTGGCTGTGTTTTTTGATTCGAAAGACTTGGTATATGATGATTAGTTTATTCAAACCTTGCTCTGATACCAAATGTTGGAATAAATCTTGATCTTGGATCGGAATAAACAAAGTTTTAGAATCAAAATATACCGGAAATAAACTTGCTATTGATCTTTCTATAATTTCAGAATCTGTCATACATAGCAATCATCATTCTGATGATTTTTGTATTATTACAGTCATCATACATTTTGTTTTACATAATCTGGTCCTATTTATACTAAACGAATAGGTACATCTAAAAGTTGTGTCGGTTTTTGAACCGTTGTGTCTTTTGTGAAATAACTGTCAAAAACAGTTATTTAACTGCTTTGTAACCGTCATTGTAACTGCTCTTTTGTAACTGCTTTGACAGCGGGTGTGATTACCCAGTTGGGTGGGTTTGACCCGGTTTGACCCAACAAACCCAACGCACCCCTTTGAGAGGGAATGGGATTCACAGCCCAATCTAACAACAAACAAGCACAATCTTAGTCTAGATCTGAGCCCAAAACAAACTAACACAATAATAGTTTAGAAAATCTTGGTGTTGGGTGTAGTTTTTGACGCAAGTGAGATCACCAAGGAAAAGCGCAAGCACAAAACAAAAACCGAACACTCACATAAAGACTCTTACAAGTCCTCTTCGAGGTTTAGTGTTAAACAATGTAACAAACATGCCTCGTTGTGACCCGAAGCAAACACAAACACAAGCACTCTTGATGACTCGAATCAACCACAAACTACTACTCTCTTGGGGTTTTTCTTGTACCTCGAAACACAAAATAACAAGAGCACCATTGACATCAAGGATTTACTCGACTTGTGATTATAACAGTTGAGTACAACCCGACTTGATTTCTCGATTCAGCACCCTCATAGGTATGGGTTGTACAAGCCGAACAATAAGCAAGACTAGCACTTCTCAAGTGTGGTTTCCACCACAATTGAGGCAAAAACTAATTCGCTCAACTCACGCCCTCGAGTGGGGTTTTTATTCTCACTCAACACAAAACATAAGTAAGCCAAGAAATAAGCAGGGAAAAACAAGTCGACTAGAACATCGAATAAGCAAGGATAATAAACCTAAAAGAATTTAGCAAGGAGTAAGCCGAACAATAATTTTGCCAAAACAAGGTTTTTCTTATCGTGATTTTCTTTAGGTTTTTACCACTATTAAGCAATAACAACAATAATTTACAAATTTTATGTTTCCTTTTTCCTTGGTCTTATTACTTATTAGCAGCCACAACAACAACAACATTGACATAACAATTTAACCTCATAGGCATATCATTCGAATCAACACAACATAAAACAAATAAATTAAACTTCAAGACGCTGAATTGAGAAGATAATAATGGTTCTTACAAGGTGGTGATGATGATGTCGTGTGAGACAAAGAACTACAACGAAATTACTAAGCACTCACGAGCTTTCTTGGATAGTTTTACCTCTCAGTAGACTAATCACAACATGATGTTACAAAACCCCAACTCAATTTGAAAAACCCCTAAATTACAATGAACCCTAATTTTGTAAAACTGTGTGTGATAGTGAGAAAAACTGTGAAGATTTGATGCTATTTATAGATGGATGTCAAGGAAGTCTTGTTTATCATTTTCTTGTCTCGATTGGAGGGTGATACCCCTTCTTAGCAATCGTCTCTATCCATAGCCACACCTAAGGAAGTCTTGTGATAGTCTATGGAGATAGATAGCCGTTTGTGGCATGGTGAGGGTGATAGTTTTGGTTGACCTGTAAAAAGAGGGAGGAAATACCCTTTCTTATGTTTGTGTGGGAGAAAGCGTGGAAGAAGGAAAATAGGAAAAGCAGGAGAAGAAAGGGATGGGTCGTGGGTGAGGGTAGGAGTATGGTTAATTATTTTATTTTTTATTATTATTAGTGTATTAAATGTACCTTGTGTTTTGTCGTGTCCCAGTGCAATCGTAATTTCCCGATATTCGTAAATTACGAAAAATATATTTTCGGAAACTTTTTCGTAAGCGTAATAATATGGTATCGTTATTACGTAGAAATTTGATTATATCTATTTTCTGTTACTAAGTCGGTGTCGGTATGCATGTGGTGTCATGTTTTTTTTTCTGAAATTTTCGAGATAACCTCTCGTTTTTGTTTGTAAATCATCTTTGAGTGTTAAAAAAGTGATAATTTCACTTATTTCAATATCAGTTATCAGTTCTGTGAGTCACTGCGTTCTGCATTGTGCGGGATAACTTCCAAAATCACTGTTTAAACTCATGTATGTTTAAAATAAAAAATCAAGAAATAATAAACTCGTATTTATTATTAAAATAATCAGTGGAAAATTCTCGTGTGTCACAATTTTCCAGCTAGCCACAATCTTTTGTTAGACTTCAGTAGTAAGAGAGGAAGAAATCAATATGTATAACTCACTAGAAGACTGCAACCTTGATAAAGCATCAGTTGTAACATTTTCCACCCCCTTTTTGTATTGGATCTCATAGTCAAACCCCATTAGTTTTTGAAACCATTTCAACTGAGTAGGAGTAGACATCCTTTGATACAACAGATACTTAAGGCTAAAATGGTCTGTTTTGATTTTAAAATGCCTGTCCAATAGATAACCTCTCCATTTCTCCAAAGCATAGACAATAGCCAAAAATTCCTTCTCATATGTAGACATAAGCTTGTGTTTGGTAGAAAGTGTTTTGCTAAGGAAGGCTATTGGATGACCTTCTTGTAGCAATATCGCACCCAATCCAACGCCACTAGCATCTGTTTCAAGGTTGAATTCTTTAGTAAAATCTGGTAAACTTAGAACTTGAGCACTAACCATAGCCTGTTTAAGCCTTTCAAAAGCCAACTGTGCCTCTGCAGACCATTCAAAACTATTCTTCTTAAGTAGATGAGTCAGTGGTCTGCTAATACTAGCATAGCCTTGAATAAGCCTTCTGTAGTATCCTGCCAACCCTAGAAAACCCCTCAATTGCTTCACATTAGTGGGTACTGGCCACTAAGACATTGCTTCAACCTTATCTGGCTCAGTAACAACCCCCAACGCAGAAATCACATGGCCCAAATATTCCACCTTATCAGTACCAAACACATATTTACTTTTCTTTGCATACAGCTGGTTTTGTCTCATTACTTCCAACACCATCCTTACATGTTGTTCATGATCTTCAACTGTTTGGCTGTAAATGAGAATATCATCAAAGAATACTAACACAAATTTCCTTGGAAACTGTCTAAAGAATTCATTCATTAGGGACCGAAAGGTTGATGGAGCATTGCTCAACCCAAATGGCATGACCAAGAATTCATAATGGCCTTCATGGGTTCTAAATGCAGTCTTTGTTATGTCCTCTTCATGCATCCTTATCTGATGGTATCCAGACCTCAGATCCAACTTAGTAAACAATTGTGACCCATGTAATTCATCAATAAGTTCTTCTATAATGGGAATAGGAAATTTATCTTTAATTGTATGCTTATTGAGCTGTTTGTAGTCTTTACACATTCTCCATGAACTGTCTTTCTTTTTTACCATGATAATAGGAGATGAAAATGGACTGTTACTCCTCTTAGTGACACCAACATCCAATAGTTGTGTCACCATCTTTTCTATTGCATCCTTTTGGGTGGGTGGGTGTTTGTAGGGCCTGATATTAACTGGTTGACCTCCTGCCACCAAAGGTATTTTGTGGTCATGGTCCCTCTTAGGTGGTAATTCAATAGGAATATCAAACACATCATCATAGTCTTCTACCACATGTTGCAGAGCAGGGCGAATGGGCTTAGGTGTGGCTTCGATTTGCATACATGTAGCTGCAGAGTTTGGAAACACACACAGAGCCATAGAGTGTAGTTATGCTTGCCTTACAGTCTTATCAGATACCTTTGCTTTCAATCAGTCCACATTTGATTTGTGAGTTCCCCTTAACAACACCTTTTTATCATTGTACTTGAATATCATCCTTAACTCCTAAAAGTTAACCCTTATTTCTCCTAATGTAGATAGTCATTGGATTCCAAGTACCATGTCATATCCTCCCAAAGGTAGCAACATAACATCTGTAGTTAAAGGAATGGTGCCAAAATGCCATTTAAACCCCTTACACTCTGCATCATTAACTAGCTTATTGCCATCTACAACTGTCATTGGCAAAGGACATGTAATTCTAATGGAACATCCTAACTGTTTGGCCATATTTTTGTCTAAAAAGTTGTATGTTGACCCACAATCAATGAAAATGTGAAGTGTATGTTTGCCAACTGTTCTAGTGACTCTCATGGTTTGAAAGTGAGTAGTACCAATTAGAGCATTCAAGGATATCAATGGCAAGGATATCAATGGTTGTGGCTGCAATTCTATCAAATCTTCTTCTCCCACAGTTTCATCTATCTCCAAGAAGGAAACACCCTCATTCTCCAAATCAGGGACAAGCACTAGAGAGTACAATTGACCACTACATTTGCGTCATATAACATATTTCTGATCACAATAAAAGCATAGATTTTTGGCTCTCTTCTCTACATACTCCTTCTGTGTCAACCTCCTACTGTTACTAGCAGATGGGGTGTTTGGTTTTGCAGTCACAATGCTACTAGTAGTGTTAGGATTTGGAAACAAGGGTTTGTTAAAAGAACTATTAGTAGCCTGATTGTATCTCTGAGTACTAGGAACAAAAGCACTCCTACTTTTCTTCTTAACTGCATTCAAGGTGGCTTCTTGCAAGTTTTTCAAACAATATGCATCTGCTAGTGTTTTAGGTTTGAACATTCTAACACCCATTTCAATTTCAGTAGGAATACCACCCATAAACAGACTAACAGCATGTTCTTCACTTATCTCTACCCTACTCAAGAGATTATCAAATGCATCCTCATAGTCTTTAGCAGTGAACTCATATTTCAAAAAATTTAATTCAGACATAGGATAATCATAAACATCTAGTCCTAATAGCTTCTTTATACACCCTCAACCAATATTATGACCATGGATTCTCACATACTGACTATGCCATAACAGAGCTTTTTCATAAAGATGAATGGAAATAAGTGTTACATTTTCCTCATCTGAAGTTTGTTCCAACAAGAAATACTGTTCACATCTGAATAACCAAACCTTCACATCATCCCCTGTGAACCTTGGAAGTTCTAGTTTTTCCATTCTGCTATGATTCAATTAGGGACCCCTATTTCCCATTTGTTGATTTTGAAGACTTAGTGTAGTGATGTTGTCAGCCATTGCTTGTATTGATCTTTGAATTGGAGTCAAAGAACTCTCCACCATACTAGTAACTGTTTCAGTGAGAAATCTCCTTGTTTCTTCATCAAGAACCATTGAAGACCCATGAGAGGACTCAATGTGTGCGGGTTCTGTTGCGGGCGCCATGGTTAAGGCCTTGATGTGCTATTTCTTGAAATTTGTGAATTCTTGTTATCAGTTATTCTCCCTTCTTCTTCTATTGGACAATAACCAACAACTTAACCGTTCTTGGCCCACCTCAAATCAAACCAAACTGATCATTCATCCAAGAACAGAGGATTTAAGCACCAATGCGTTGTTCTTGTGATCGCGAAGTTTACTTGACAATAGGTCTTGTTTCTGACGGATAACATACCACGAATCAATGTACCAATGTAGTACTATTGAACTCGAATAAGAGTACCAGTGTAGTACTTTTGATTTCTTTAATTTCTTGATCAGAAAATAACAGTTTCACCGGAATTAAGCCGGAGAAGGTGATCGGTTTTAATGGAAGTTTGTTACTGGTAGGTTGTTATGAAGATAAAGAGCCAGAAAAGTGCTCTGATACCACTTGTTATGCACCAATAGGGATCAATTAAGATCCGTTAGAAGATTACAAAGATTTGAGCAATCAAGAAGTAGAAATAGGTTTCCAAAACTGATTTGTATAAACAAAGTGTAATTTGTTACAAGAGTAAACTTGAATGATTACAGAGAAGAAGGATTACAAGTTCTAGTCTAACTTCTAATGAAAATTGTAACAACTATTTAAAAATCAGTTTTGGCGGGAACTACTGTTAGGTTCAGTTGAGGAGAGTGTCACGTGCACCTCACGTGCCTAGTCTAGGACTATACACGTGCCCCTCACGTGCCATCAACTTATCTAACATCTGATTCTTATTAGAACTTATCAATCCATCTCTCTCAAATTGATCTTGTCCTCAAGATCAAATTCTGAAAGAGGGAAATTTCTTTTGAATTTCTTCAATGGGTTCCCAAGTTGCATCCTCTTTGGACCCATTTGACCATTGCACTAGTATAAACACATATGCAGTATCGCGCTTTTTAGCCAACCTTCTATCCAATAGCCACAGGCTCCACCAACATAACTCCAATATCATCACAGGCTGGCAAATCTCCTCCTTGAGCCACAGTACCTCTGCACTTCTTTAGCTGTGAAATGTGAAAAACATTATGAATTTGAGCTGAAGCATGTATCTTAGCCTATACGCTACCGTGCAGTGATAATACTTGTAAAAGATCTTTATTTTTCATAAATGCACCTCTCCAAACAAGTTGTGTTTATACTGTTTAGATTTTTAAATTGCACCCGGTCAATTTTTTAATCTAGGAAGATTAGTATGCTGACTAAGACATCGTCGAACTGTAAAACAGTTGATAGGTAAAACATTGATGCGTACTCACAAAATTGTTTACGAGGTTAATACATATTCATTAGATATGTTAATATCTAATGGAGGTCTTGCAATAAACAGCTTATGTGGAAGGGGGTTTTCAAGCAATTTGTTTTCTATTGAGAACACAATTGCTTGGCCCATTGGGAAGTTTCATTTCTTTCCTAACATAACTTGTTTTCCGAAAGTGTGATTTTGTGTGAATCTAGATACAGTAATAAAATAGGCACACGTTGTGTTCGAGTAGGGTAGAAATGAGTCTAATCGAGATTGAGCGTGCAAAAGCTTGAGCTTGGCGTGATATATTTAACAGTAACTTTACGAATGAAGATTTTTAGTTGGAATAACTTTAAACAATTATCTCTTACAATGAGTGAAAAAATGACTTGTAATTATTTTTGCCCATTTTGAGTAACATTTTGTGAAGTAGTGGTTCCATGACCATCGAGTTGGAAACGATGAATATATAAATCCGATAAGGCAAGGTATAAAAGCAAATATTCGTTAGAAGTGTTGCAAAAAATTAAAGGGGCTTTTACATATATATCCTTTAAAATTTCAGAAATTACATATATATCTTTTTGATGCATTAAAAGCATTGTATTTTATGCATAAAAAACTGGTACAAAGGATATACATGTAATTATTCATCCAGGGAAGGATATATATGAAATTATGCCAAAATTTAAAAAGAAATAATTTTTTTTTTAAATTTCTCAAAACATTTCATAAAATACGGGATGTTGGTGGATTAAAAGTTGTGTAGAAAGCTTTTATAAAAGTGTATAGTTTTTTATGAAAAAAAGATTGTGAAAAAGACGTTTGTGCATTAAAATTTTGTAAATCAACATTTTGTGCATTAAGAATTCATTTGTGCATTCAACTTATTTTTAACATCTACTTTAAAATTTCATCGTGCATAATATATTAAAAAAAAATTGTGCATCAAAATTTATTTATGTTTGCATAAAAAGTTGTTTTTTTTTTTGCATTAAAAAGCGTATAGGAAATCAGAATTAGAAAAACTTTTATCACAACCTTTTTATGCATCAACGTACTCTATTTCGATGAGATTTTTTTTAAAGCATTTGTAGACTTCTCACCTAATTTAGACTTTTTATTTGATCTTCCCTCAAATACGATAAATATTACTACCTCCGTCTCAAATTTTATGTCCATTTTAACTTTTTCAATCAAACTTTGACCTTAAATATATTTTTTTGTATTGTATGATACTTGATTAAAGTTATACAAATGAAAATACATTTAAAACCTAATTTCATTTATATATTTTGCAATAAGTATTATATAATACAAAAAGATATATTTAAGATCAAAGTTTGATTGAGAAAGTCAAAATAAACATAAATTATGAGACGGAGGGAGTAAAATTCAGTTTAGGGAGAATTTCATTTATATCCCTCATTTGGTTCAAATTTCAGTAACTTGAACATATATATCATCATTTGGTTCAGAAAATTTCATATATAGAGTTAAATGACTTAAACCCTTCGCGTTATTTTTTTTATATATATATATATTTTTAATTCACGTGTATAATGTCTCTCAAATCACTATATCATGGGTTACGAATCCGTAATAAACATGCGCTTGAATATTAGCGAATATTATACTTCATTGCTCCAAATACAATATGTGATGATTTATAATGTATTTGGAGCAATGAATATACATATGTGTCTTGACTGTTTAATTTCAGTACCTGTGTCTACTAATGAAGTTTAATAGTCAATAAATGATAATAAATATATATTTTAAATTTTAATAAATAAATGATTTAGACAGTTTTAGATGAATATAATTTTGAGACACAAGTTGAATATATAGCTTGTCAACTGAGATATATAATTCTCACTATAGTTTATACCACAGCTAAAGAGCTTTCAACGTTAAATGACTAATCTCTCAAAACCGAAAAGACTGCCACAGTGACAACATATTGTTGTAATTAGTTTTCTACTAATGAAGTTGTAATCAGTTGAACACACTTGTAACTTGCTATTTATAAATATACAAAAAACAAGTACACATACATAAAATCACAAAAAAAAGGTACACATACATATAAGTATATAACATTACACATGGACTACATCTGTACATCACTTAACTTATACACACAAAAATAACAAAAGATATAGTATTATTCTTTTTTCTCGCATAATTCAAACATGCATCAATGCATAATTCAAACATGCGTCAATGGGTTCAAAACATATGCATAGTATAAGTCCAAACGATACAGCTAGATAACCACCCATCACACAGACAAAGACAGCCACATGGCAATATTCATTTTCAAAATACTGCCAACACAAAGCATCATTCAAGATTTCTAGGATTTTTATCCAATTTTAATTTTGAAGACACAAATTGGGTGACATCCCAACATCTAACATTAACTTCATTAAAATGCCGAGTTCCAAAAAGTTGACTACAATCCACCCTAATCTCATAATGGAAAATTGCCGAACACCGTGTAAATACGTTTTTCGGGCAGAAATCAAGGTTAAATATACAACATACAAGTTTGTACCTTCATTGAAATCTAGAGATCTAAGATAACCGCAAAATATTACAAGAATGGGATAATCACCTTGACAAACAAAACTAAAGCCATGGCTAGGGAGAAAGTGGATAATGGGTTCGCCAATGTGCAAGCACCTGAGACACTGCCACTAGGGCCATTTGCAGATGGAGGGAACGCTATGCTTGAGCCAGTTGATGGAACCACTGACCCTGGAAGACCACCGATTGGTGTACCACCGATTGGTGTACCACCGAGTTGGAAAGGTGATGGGGCCGGAGCAAAGCCCATCTCAGGGCTCACCACGGTAGGTGGTGGTGTTAGTGGTGGAACCTGTTGTGGGCCTGAAACACATTTAGCAACCCAAAACACATCAGTTTCATACTGCTTATTATACATAATAACCAACATCAAAACCAATAATTATGTCATTATAAAGTATATTCAAATTATTTAACTTAAATTGTACAATATCAGTAGCATCTTAAATCACTTAAAAGTTCAAGATCATGTCACCTGGGCATCGTGGTTGAAGAGAACTCGACAACCTGCAGAGTAAAGATCCATAGCAAAGTGAGGCCATCAGAAAGAATTGTCATTACCCATTTAACTAATCAAGAATTGCATTCCTTAACTCTCACATAGTTCTGGGAAAATGTTTAACTATATGCATATTGTATAAGATATCATTTTGGTTACGACAGATTAAGGGATCTTTTTGGCTTCATATTTTTCTTTTTCATAATAACAATTAATGGATACAGAAACTTATAACAAAGTTTTGCAATGAAATTTTCGTGAGAGTCTAAAAATCGAAAGTATAGAAAATTACGTAGTTATTATTGTTCCGTTGACAAAGCCACCATAACCACAAGATGTCACATTGCATCCGGCACTACTTTGCTGAACTGTAACATTTCCGAGCATGAGGTTACTGCCTTTGCATTGCATGCTTGAACAAGAAACTGATAATGAAGCTGGTTGGCAATATAACCTGCACCAAACAAAATGGAGATATCAAAAATATATATAAATGTTTAAGAAAACCATCGTCATAAAAGGCACGGATAGTAAGTGTTCTTGTTACAACCTGCTCCCTGGTGTGCAACTACATTCCACACAATGACCTGCGGTGATAGCATAGCCTCCATTGGGTACAGATAATCCATTGTCCGAAGCGTATGTTGGGAAGTTTGAGGCACAAGCTGAAAATAACCCAAAACAAACAATCTTTAGAGAATTTAATAGAGTACAATGCTTTAAAAGATGTGTTGACAAGTACCGAATCATGATGACGGAAGCTATAGTTTCACAAAGTAACGAAAATGTAAACATTCATGTTTTATAACTTATAAGTTGCTCTTTCCATACCAAAAAAAAAATCATAAATATCTATCCTGGTAAGTCTGGTAGTAGTTGCAATGTTCCCTTTTGGTCATTTTTTAAACTAGAATACTATTATCTCACTTTAGTCCTTAGGATTACCTTCATTTCATTAAAAGCTATTCATGACATCTGGAAGCCATATGTTGCAATAGTGAATATGAAGGAGTAAATCATTCAATACTAAAATAGTTGTTTCTTTCATTAACAAAGCCATTGTGCAGAACAACTTAAAACCAGGATGCTTAGAAAAAGGCTAATTTAAACAATGCTCTAAAAAACGTCAATCATCTTACAAATCACAATTAACAATTTCATATCAGGTAGCAGTTTGTACCCCCTTGTATAATGAAGAATATCATAAAATAAATAAGACAGGCGCAACCGCAAAATGGAACATATATTCAAAGAAAGCCGATCCAAATCTCAAACGAAATGTAAAATACTACGGAGTATAAAAAGTTGTAGCTTTAGACCCACGAACACTCTAAAGTTAAAAACCAGCCTGAAACCATTCAAGTAAAAGAGAAAAAAGGGCTTCTTTTTTTCAAAAAAGACACAATTTTCATGATTAGTATTCCCAACTTATGTAGCTCTATAAAACAAACATTACTTTTCCTAAAACCGCACAAACTTTACTCCCTCCAGTAATTCATTTCAATAGCATCAATAAATTCAATATAAGGCAATTTCCAATTCTGACCAAACATTCACGCTAAATTTACCTCTTAACCACTGCCATTCTTACATCAATCAATTTAAAGCGTTCTTTTTTAGTCCTGTATATTCCTTATTTTGTGGTATCTTTGGCATGCTATCTATATTCATAATAAGTCAAAACACCCTCAAACTAAAACAATATATGTCAGGAAAAAGAGATAATACACTTGGCTGGCTGGCTCGCTGTCTGTCAAGGCGTTCGGGCATGCTCTTTGCAATTGCGTATTGCCTATTTAATAATCAGTTTCGGATAAACAAGGTCCTAAAAAGTGGGATAGGTAATTTTATTTACACTTGTCTCAATTAAAGGTTCTCGTGCAATGTTACGTTTTTTTAACCTAATAGTATCCAATTACTCAACATTAGTTGTCGGACATCAAGAATCAGATAATTCACATGTACAAACATGCCTTTAACCAACCATTACGCTTCTAAAGATTGCAAAAAAAAAAAGGAACATGGTAATTGACAGCTCTTACAGAAATGGACAAAAGCTATTTTTGTGCATTTTTGCCCACTACATTGCTATTTATTAACCATAATGGTGACCTCACGATATGCTCCATTTGAGCCATCATGATGTATTGAGAATTATTGTTTCTTTAAAGATATAAGCTCCGATATGCAAAACATAAACCTCATTTAGAAGCTTTCATTACCTATACCTTACATTAATAACCTTGGACCTTCTACAAACTATAATACCCAAATACCCTTTCATAGCTGCTTCACAATAACCACCGTTTCATTATATACTCATTTTACATTTTTCAGCTCCAATGTCCAAATACAAGTACCTAAATCCTCGAAACATATCTTACATACCCTAAACTACAGCCATTTCACAATTTTACCTACAAACAGCTAACTTTGTGATACGAACCTATCCCATACTAGGCTCGTATTGGTTCGTAAGTCCAAGTGTAGAACTCACTCAAAAAGCTAGCTTGTAAGAGGAGGGGACACCTAGGCTTATAAACCACCACCCAATCCCATACTTGGGCGATGTGGGATCGTAACAATACCCCACCCTTTGAAGAACCAACATCCTCGTTGGCCACGGCTATGTTGGTCACGGTTAGCACCCCTCTTTAGGTCCAAGCCACCCTATGTAGTTAACTCGGGCGATATATCGCCGATATATCGGCGAGATCTCGTATATCGCCCCTCAAAAAAATATCGGTTCAAAATATCGCCCCAAAATATCGGATCCGATAATATCGGCGATATTTCGCGATATTTTGGCGATATTTTGAAATCGGCGAGATAAACGATATGGCGATATTTTGACTTTTTCTTTTTTTTTGACTAGATCTGTATTATTGTTCCTCAGTTAAAAAACCGGCCCAATTAAATACATAATACCACTCAATTATTGTTCCTCAGTTTTTCTTTCCTCTTTCTTCTTCTTCTTCTTTATTTCTTTTCTTCAATCCAGGTCTTTAACAGGTAAATAGTTAATTACATTTTTCTTGTCTTTAATTCTTCTTTACTTGATTTATATGCCTATTGATTAAATACTTCTTTTCTTCAATCCTTCTTGACTTGATTATATGTCTACTAATTATATAGTGATAAAAACCTAATTGATTATAAAAAGTGCCTACCTACTGAATATATAAATGTTTTACAAACATTGTTGAACAATATCAGTGATTCAGTGGAACTTGTTTAATGTAAAAAGTGCCTGCGCCTGCTGATATGTTTAAAAAGAAAAAACACCTAACTGATTATAAAAAGTGCCTGCCTACTGATATGTATAAAAAGTGCCTACTGATATGTTTAGCCTTTGTTGTCATTAGCTAGGTAGCTATTGATATGTTTCAAGTATGGAAGGTCAATCTTCGCATGCCTCCACAAAAGCGACTGCTAATACTAATACTTCATCGGATGCCTGTACTGGTATAAAAAGTACGAATGGGGATATGGCTTGGGAATGGGGGGTTAGGAAAGATCCCACAAAACCAAATTTTATTTGGTGTACACTTTGTCACAAGAAAATGTCGGGAGGGGTCACAAGGTTAAAACAACACCATACTCATAAAAAAGGAGATGTAACCGGTTGTCCTAAGGTGACAACAGAAATAACAAAGAGGGTTCTTGCATCAATGCATGAAAAGGATAAGGTAACAAAGGAAAAGAGGAGAAATTCGGAAATTCTAAGGTCCGCAAATACGATAGATTTATCAGAAGATGAGGATGTGGATGATGAGGTACAAGTTAGGAAGAATGAAAGTAAGAAACGAAAGTCTGTAGGTGCTAGTAATGTCCGCGGTCCTCTTGATTCTATCCTTAAGAATGATCATGGAAAAATAAAACAAAGTACATTGGATATAAACAATCCAATAAAACAGAAGTTGAAGATGGTTGCATGGAAAAAAATTGCAGCTTGGGCTTATGCGGTTGGTTTACCTTTCAATGCCGTACGTGACGAGAGTTTTCAAGATATGATTTATGCTATTGGAGACTATGGAAAAGGTATGCCTGCTCCAAGTTATCATAATCTTCGTGTAACTTTGCTGAAAGATGCTTTAGAAGATACGAAAAAATTTGTAGATTCGTTTAGGCCGCAATGGCAGAAATACCGTTGTAGCATTATGTCTGATTTTTGGACAGACGGGAAAGGGAGGAGTTTGATAAACTTTTTAGTCAATTGTCCTACTGGAACGGTATTTCTCAAGTCAATTGATGCATCGGAGCATGTAAAAGATGCTCAATTAATTGTGAACATGATTAATGAAGTGATGAAAGTTGGAGAAGAAAACATAGTGCAGGTACTTTTAATTTTAGTTTCTTAGATGATTTCATAGCTTTATTACCTTTTCAACTTTTAACAATATTGTTTAACTAAATTACTTTTTTTTTTATTTCTTATAGTTTATTACAGATAACGGGTCCAACTTCAAACTTGCGGGACATCTTTTAGAAGAACAACATCCCAAGTTGTTTTGGACACCATGTGCAGCACACTGTGTGAACCTTATGATAGGAGATATAGGGGAGAAAATACCAAAAATAAAGAGTGCTTTGAGTGATGCAAGAGCAGTCGTGGTTTACATTTATAACCACGGGAGGATTTTAAATATGATGCGGAAATTGACAAAGAATAAGGAGTTGCACAGGTCTTGTGTAACTAGGTTCGCAACTCAGTTTTGTACCCTACAGAGTGTGCATGAAAATCGACATCATTTGCAAGTGTTATTTGTGTCCGAACAATGGACCAAAAGTGAATTTGAAAAAAGCAATAGGAAAGAGAGTCGAGAGAATAGTTTCAAAACAAGAATTTTGGGACAATGTTTATCTAGCTTGTCAAGTACTTGCTCCCTTGGTGGATGTGGTTCGGTTGGTTGATACTGGAAGAAGCGTGCATGGGTTATATCTATGATGCCAGAGTAGAGCAAAGAGCAAATAAGCAAAAATCTGAAAGGTGGGCCGAATGAAAGACTAGCCAGTAGAGTTTTGTCTATGATTCAGACAAGGTGGACCGACCAACTCCATCATCCTTTACATGCGGGTATAAAACTTTCTTTAATTAATTATTAATTATTAATTTGAAACTTTCTGTTAGAAACTTTCTGTTTGAAATTTCTGTTTGAAATTTTTGTGTTTGAAAGTTTCTATTATTTTTAATGTGCAGCCGGATATTTCCTTAACCCTGCGGTTTTTCATAGAGAAGATTCAAATCTTGATACCAATAATGAGATTAAGACAAGTCTTTATGTTGCCATTGACCGTCTTGTTCCCGACCCAGAAGAAAATGATACTGTGAGGGAAGAGTTGAATATGTACATTGATTCTATCGGCCAATTTGGAACTGAATCTCGCAAAAGGACTAGAACAAAATTTGCACCATATATTGGTGGCGTTCTATGGGATCGATACACCTTGCTCCAAAGATTGCTATCACGGTCCTTAGTCAAAATGTAGTGCTTCACCTTTTGAACGCAATTGGAGTGCATTTGACAATTTACACTCGAAGAAAAGGAATCGTCTTTTGCAACAAAAGCTCAATGACCTTGTATTCATCCAATACAACACTAGGCTACGAAGGCGATTCGAGTCTATAAAAACCAACAAGTCTTTAGACCCTATCTTGTTGAGAGACGTAGAGGAAAACGACGAGTGGACGATACCAACTGAGAATGAGCTTCAAGACTTTGTTGATGCAGGTGATGGTCTTCTTTGGTCGGATGTGAGAGAAGCGATGGGAGGAAATGAAAACATCGGACCAAGTACAAGAAGTAAAAGGGAGCGCTATAGAGATGACGATGATGAGATTAATATTGAAGAGGAAGATCTTGGTGTAGGTGATGACTTGGAGGCAGAAGTGAATGCTTTAGCAGATGTTGATTCGGATGCTGAACCCGTGGATTGCAATTAAATTCCGTTTGTTTTCTTTTATGTTTTAAGCTTTTAACTTTTATGCTATGTTATGGAACTTATGGTGAACCCTTGGATTGCAAATGGTATCTAATAACTTTTATGCTATGTTTTTTTTTAATTTGTTATGATTTTAATATATATATATAGTTAATATTCTAGATAATATAAAAAACCGATATCTCACCGATATCTCACCGCGATAACCGATATTTCATATATCGGTCCTTGAACGATATGTGATTTTCGACCGAGATAACTACATAGCACCACTCCATAGGCCACCACTCCGAGCTCGTTGGTCACGGCTATGTTGGTCACGGTTGGCACCCTTCTTTTTTCGGGTCCAAGCCACCACTCCATAGGCCACCACTCCGAGTGTTGGAACCTCGAAAGGTAGGGCTAGCTCTGATACCAAATTGATACTTAACCTATCCCATACTAGGCTCGTATTGGTTCATAAGTCCAAGTGTAGAACTCACTCAAAAAGCTAGCTTGTAAGAGGAGGGGACACCTAGGCTTATAAACCACCACCCAATCCCATACTTGGGCGATGTGGGATCGTAACACTTTGCCAAAATAAACGCTAAATTACAGCTCCAACATTTCGCTAAAACGTCGAACTACAAACAAATTTTGTCAAAACAACCCGTTTACCTGCGTAACTTAAACAAAGACCCTTCTTCGTTTACCGGTTTTGCCTTATTACCTAAACTACAAACAACTAATCTTGTCAAAACAAGCCCTAACAACATATCCAAAACAAACAAACAAACAAGCACTTAGTTATACATTTACTAACGTTATTTACGTCATTTCACACTTTTCAGCGACACGTGCAACAACTAGCAGCTAAACTGTACAAACATATATTAAATACCCTAAACAAAGTCCTAAATGAACAAATCCAAAAAAAAACTACCTGACAAAGGAACAGCCAAAATATCACCATCTTCAATCGCCGCATTCCCCAAACTATTAACAGTCATAACATCCGTAACAGTCGTGTTATACCTGGCCGCAATCCCAGCCAAAGTATCCACATCCCTAACCACATACGACAAATAAACCGCAGGCAGATTATTATCAGTCCCATTAAAACAAGTACACGGCAACGGCACCTTCAAATCCATTCCAACATCCAACACACCACCCTCCTCCACATCATTAACCTCCCTAATCTGATCAGACGACACCAACCCTCCATACACACTATCCGCAATACTTGACAGAGTATCAGACGGCCTGGTCTTATAATGCGTGTTCACGGCCTTACGTATCCCGTCAACACACGAACAGATAACCGGGATTTTAACGTATAGCTGGGATGGGAGGATGTGGGATGTGACGTCAGGTGATGACGTCATGTCTATTGAGTTGATTGCGAGGAGATTGTATGGGTCGATTTGGAATAAGGAAGCGAGTTCCGAGACTTTGAGATCGGTGTAGAGTGTGTAGCCCAGGAGTGAGGTGCATGTGTCTGTTGTTGAGCATGGTTCGATTGTTGATTTGGATGTTACGGTTGTTATGAGAATGAGAATGACCGTTACGGTGGTTACGTGATGGAGCATTTTGTTGAATTTTGGGGGTGAGATTAGGGTTTGTGTGTGTGTGTGTGTGTGAAAAGTTGCAGAGTGTGTAAGAAAGAGTGTGAGTGTGGGTTTTGATAAAAATCAATTACCCATACATCCCATATACACTATCACTTTACTAAAACATACTCAATATTTTCTCTTTCTCCAATATGTCCAAGTTGATGCGCACGAATTGGATTTTGGGCACCAAATAATAAAGTATGGCTATACAAAGTATTTTGGCTGAGGAAGAGAAAACATTTATTAAGTACAAGGTAAATGTTTTGGGCACCAAATAATTAATGCTACATCAATTACCTCAACAACCACAACATAATCCGCTTCAAAATAATTTGGTGCGCAAGGTAAATGTTTTGGGCACCAAAAATTAGGTGTCACATCCCCGTTGGTCAATAAATTAATTCTGGTGATTTGTTGAATATTTTGGTGCGCAATAGAGGTGTTTTGGGCACCAAAAATTACGTGTCACATCCCCATTGGTTAATAAAATAATTATGGTGCTTTTTTTTCATAGTTGGTGCTTTGTTTAATTTTTGGTGCGCAAGGGTGGTGTTTTGGGCACCAAAAATATAAGTGCCACATTTTCATTGGTTCAAAAATAAGTCTGGTGCTTTGTTTTAATTTTTGGTGCGCAAAGTTTGGTGCGTGGGCACCAAAAATGACCAAAAATGTTTATACGGTCCAAATACATCCTTTTATGAAAATACCCTAGTAAATACGACCATTTATAAAAATTAGCCTTTTGATAAAGATGAGTGTGTTTGTGATGTTTTTGTCGGTTTAGAATAAGGTATAAGTGTTGATGCATGTGTTGTAAGTGTTTGGAGAAGTGTTGTTGTGGGTTTAGTTTTTGATGTTCTGGAAAGGTAAAGTTGTGTGAATTGGTCCAAAAATTTCAAATTGGGTCAAATTATTGTATTGTATTGTCATATCCTTGTATTTCTCTTTTTAATATACTGGGTTTTCTATATACGGTTTACATACGCAAAAAAAATTAGGTTTGACGAGTAATTATACCTCGATACCTATTTTTAGGGTAAACTGCAAATGACGTCTTAATATTTGTTAAAATTGCAAATAACACGTCGAGAGAAAAAAAAATTACAAATTAATCATCGAGAGTTAAAGTTGCGTGCAAAATAGCTAACGAGCATTAATACTCTCATTAAGTGAACTAAGCCATTGGGTAAAATCGTAATTTCACTATTCCTAATAAGTGGACTCACCTGACTAACTTGTGTTCCCAATGAACGACTTTATTTCAATGGCTAAATTTGCAATTGACTACTTAAGTTCCTCAACACACCTCCTATTTAGTCAAACTCATTTATCATAATCGGCTTAGTCCAGTTAACCGGAAAACTAACGCTCGTTAGCTCTCGGTGGCGATTTTGCACTGAACTTTAGCTCTCGGTGGCTAATTTGCAATTTTTCTCTTGGTGTGTTATTTGCAATTTTGATAAACATTAGGGACGGAATTTGCAATTTACCAATGTTTTTAACTTGTATGATTCTTTAGAAGGGTGTGTCTGGCGACAAGCATATAAGAACATTTGTGAGCAACTAGCATTTAGCATTACAAAGCTCGTTTGTAATGAAGCAGTTAGCATTTATAAAATTATAAAAATGATATGTTATTGGTACTTTTGACTTACCAGAAAATACCAAAAAATACAAAATATTCTTTTTTGTCCCTCTGTTTACAATACAGCACAATTTTTATTCTGTACTTTTTGTTAGTTTAATATTTTTAACTGGTTAAAATTTATATTTTTTATTCCGCATTTTCCGTTTCACAGTTTTATAATATAAACAGAATTATAAAAATAAATAAATAAATAAACTGGAAAAAACAGGAAGAGTTGTCATTTGTAGAAAAGAGGGGTACTTATAATTTTACTATTATAAAAATGCTAGTTTACAAATTACTTAAAAGCGTTTATTTACACATTATTATTACAGTTATTTTACTTAAGAGTAGTGGCACTTAAAAGCAGTATAATTTACAAATTACTTAAATGCCCCCATGCGAAAGTAAATCTACTTATTTAGAGAGTTTTTATTTAAATATGTATATATCTTTACGTAATTTTATACATTATTATTACAACTACAGTTACTTTATCAAACACTGTTATAAAATAAATTGCTACTGCTACTGCTACTGCTTACAGCTACAGCTATTGCTAACTAAACATAACCGAAATATTACGGAATAATAGATTTCAGAACAAATGATGACATATTTAACAAAATTATTTCCTTTGGCTTTATAAAAAAGGTTTGCGCTAGATATATAAATAGCCGAATGTATATGAGCTTGTTTTCCAACACAATCTCAAACCACAACCCTAGATTACAGATTTGATAACAGTCTAAAACAAGTTTCTTATACTAACTAAAACAAGTTTTCTTTTTTTAAATACAATAATACTAATACGTAGAAAGGATTATACCAGTACTGTATAAAGTTTGCAATTCAAAATTAAATATGCTAGACGAAAGGCCGTTCTAAAAATAAAAAATAATAAATAAATAAATAAATACTAGAGGAAAGATATCAAGATGGGCAAGGTATTTAATAAGGATTCCAATAAAAAAAAATTGTTGGCGGCATTTTTTAGACATAAAAAGAGAAGAAAAAATGTGTGTATGTCACGTAAAACGAGTCGTATCAACTTTGATCAACCACATGTTACTTGTAACTTTAATTTTGTACTGTTCAAAATATAAATACGAAAGAAGAACATCTTGTAATTATTATTTTTTGTAAAGCAAAACATCTTATAATTATAATCAAGTATATGTGAACTTTTTTTTTATTTTATTTTTTCTTAAACTTTTTAGAAAGTCAACTTTAACTATCTCATAATATTTACACCATAAATTTATCTTACGTGTCATAAGCAGGACTTGAACCCACAATCATTTGATTAGGAGCTTCTCACACAACATTTAATAACATTGAGACACAAGTCATTTGTTCAAGTATATGTGAATTAGCAATGTAAAACAAGCAAAAAAAAGTGTAAAACAAATAATCCGTATAAGAAAGGTTCTACAAATGCAACGACCCGTACAACCAGGCCAACCATTCTGCCGAGTAAAAAACAACTCGAAGTTGTTTAGTCAAAATGTCAGCAAATTTAAAGTTTAACACATATCAAAAGTTTTAAGAAGACCCTAATAGTAACACATAATGATATTATAAAACCTCTTCTTAGTTCAAGTCTTGAACTATATAGAATGTTGTGTAAAACTATCAAGTATATGAGGATCGATAGACGATTGTCTAAGGAGATTAAATGGGCTATCCATTTGAGGGTTAAGAGTTAAATGCCTATATAAAAAGTGGAACTTATAGCCAAATTGTACAAATTTGTGTAAAAAAATAAAAATTTTATTAATCAATCACATAAATTCATAAAGTAGCTAAAAGTGAGGATACCATATATTTCAAAGAGAACAAATTACCAAAAGCGACCATATTACTATCCATTTTATCAAATTGGACCAAATATATTAAGTTTACCAAAGTGGACCTGACAAGTGGTCCATCATATCACATGATTTATTAATAAGAAAAAATAAGTCACCTCATTTTGTGTGCATGTCATCTTCATCGTTCAAAATTAGGCACCCATTTTCATTGTCATTTTCATTTGCATGTCATCTTCATCATCTCATATTTCCCGATCTCATGACACCACCGTGGCAAAACATGTTCCGACAGCCTTAACCCGCAAACCTCCACCCTCATTTTATGAGTTTTGAAGTTTTGAATCTACACAATGAGCAAGTTTATGGGTATTTATAAAATGAAAAAAAGTAGAAAACTGATTCCACGCCCAGCATGCTCACGCCCAGGCCACGTTCCACGCCTAGAAAACTGATTCCACGCCCAGCATGCTCACGCCCAGGCCACCCAGCACGCCTAGGCATGCCACGCCCAGGGCACGCCCAGCTGCCATGTCACGCCTAGGGCACGCCCAGCCACCCAGGCTCCAAGCCCAGCACCCCAGTTCCACGCCCAGGGCACGCCCAGGCACACTTAGGTCACTCCCTCGCCCAGTACCACGCCCAGAGAATTTGGTGTACACGTGTACGCTTTAAAACCTATTACGCTACCGATCTAACGTACCAGGTGAAAGTGTTCATTTTAGAAAATTGTATGGGCGTGGTTTATATGTGTAAATTAGCAGGTGAAAGTGTTCATTTCAAAAATTTTCTCTAGAGTTTATGCATTGACGGAACTAAGGGTTCTAGGCTTCTAGCTCAGGGTCGTACCACTGATTTGGGTGGCTCGATGTGAAATGACAAATGAGGCTCTGTAGATCACGAAACGCTTAACTATTACGAAAAATAAATAGTTCGTTGATATTACGCAAATTGTTTCATATCCAATTTATGTTTTTCACTCTTTTTAATATGTATGGTGTGGGGCTTTATTGGATCACTTTTTATAGTATTTAAAAAGGACAATAAAAATTCAAAACACAATATACTTAGACATGTAGAAATACTATGAACATATACTAATTTGGAGGCCCCTCGCAAATGGTGGTCTTGTGCGGTTGTCTCGCTTGCACATGGTAATCCCCGCCACTGTTCTCGCGGTGTCACGGGACATCGATGAAACTTTGCTCTGTAGTATTAATTTTTTGCGTAAGCTGCAAATAATGTCTCTGTGGTTTCTCATTTTTGCTAGTTACGAGACTGGCGTTGGTCCGCCGCGTTGCGGGCGGGCGAATTTTTTAGCCGAGTTTTTTTTTCCTGCGCGTTGTAGCAAATGTACTGGCCCAAAACGCAACGTACTGTCGACTCTTATATTCTATGCTCCTTATTTTTTTCGGCAGTTTTAGCCATTTTATTAACAAAAGAAAACAATTATTTATGATTTTGTGCTCCGCATTTTTTTATTTTTTACTATTTTAACTTGTCAATCTTTATATTTATAAATTTTTTATAAACTTTTTATAAACTTTTTAAAACCATTTTTATAAATTTTTATAAATTTTTTTAAACCTTTTTATAAATATCTTATAAATTTTTATAAACTTTTTTATAATTTTTTATAATTTTTTTTTTATAAATTTATAAACCTTATAAACCTTTTTTATAAAATTTTATAAATTTCTTATAAACCTTTATAAACTTTTTTTATAACTTTTATAAACCATTTTAAAATTTTTTATAAATTTTTTTAACCTTTTTATAAATATCTTATAAATTTTTGTAACTTTTTTTATAAATTTTTTATAATTTTTTTTAAAATTTTTTATAAACCTTATAAACCTTTTTTATAAAAATTTTATAAATTTCTTATAAACCTTTTTTATAAAGATTTTATAAACTTTTTTTTTTTTTTTTTTTTTTTTTTGCACTGTAGAGGTACTGTAGCATCCAACATGTAGATGTACTGTAGCGTAGCTGTATGTAGCAAAGTGGGTAAAACGCAGGATTTATTCGAGTTTTAATATATACTTATAATGTCCCTCAAAACTATTAATTACGAAAAATGTCCCGGTGGTTTCTACTTTGTTGTGACTAATCTTTGTTGGATACGATCGTTAAAAATCCAAGTTAGTCAAATTCAAAAGCCACGTGAAATGACTAATTTACCCTCGTCGTCATCCCACAATTACTTTTTTTGAGTTTGCAATTATTATCCCTCCACTATCCTACATCATCACCACCCTCTACCACCACACGACCAGCACCACCACCCTCCACCACCACCACCCTATACCATATGACAAAAAAGGTATTTTATCTTTCGTTTATCTTACTCGTATTTACAATAGATATTTATGGGTATACTTTGTCTTTGCTTCTTCTCCAATTTATTTCTAAACCCACAATAGATCTCTTATGTATTCTATCTTCCATCAAAACATTATAGATTATTACACGTTGACTTACCAAGTCAAAAATCTCAACTTCAATTCCCCTGATCTTATACATAAACATATAAACTCATAGATACCTTTCTAATTTGCTAAACCCTCAAACTATAAGTTCTCATATACGAAGACCGAATCAAAAGTTACAGGAATTTGAACGGGAATTACAACTTTTGAACCAATCTTAGGAGTTTTAAATACGCATAATGCGTATTATCTTGCGGATTGCATGCATTGATTTGCAGATGCAAAATGAAATGTTGGAACAGATGTCGGAAATCTATCAAAGGAGAATTTTCTTCTGAAGGAAAATATCAAAATATTACTGAATGTGAAGCACTACTTGTTAATTACCAAGTTTCCAAAAGCAGAGATGATATCATTTCAGCTGAAAAACAAGAGCTCGAAGATCTTTTACAAGTACAAGTTTTTGATAATCAAAAGAATAGGGTGTCTATGAAGGAAGAAGTAGAAGTTTTAAGATCGGAAATCTGTGAGTTGACTCGATCCAAAGAAATGGTACAAAAAGAACATGATGACTTAAAGAGGAAATTCACGAACAACTTACATGAAATGGTGTCGAAAATGGAAACCCCAAATGGTTCATTGGAGAAGCTTTGGCTTCAAGTTGATTATGTTGCCAATAAGTTCAAAAGTAGTTTAGAATCAGGGAAATCATATGTGGATAAGGGTGAAGTGATTGTATCGTAACTTTTTGATTTAGAGCTCGAGCCGGAAAAGATGTTATCGGAAAATAAATATTGCGTTGAACAAATCAAGGGATTCGAAAAAATAATTTGATCGTATTCGAGTTGAAATCAGAAAATCAAGATTTGAATATTATTGTCGAAAATAAGCATGAGGAATTAAGTAACCTCATTTTGGATGTCGAGATTGATTTGAGAAATAAGCTCGAGACTACAGTTGCACGTTTAACCTCAAAACTCGGAAAGGATTTACCAAAGTGCGTCCTCAAGTGCCCCCTGCGCGAATAGTTTATATATGTATCTTGAGATTAGTGCAAAACTGATGTGCACATTTATGACCATTCTTGAATATGTTGTTTAGCCTCACACGTTCGAACAAATCTCGCACATGATGTTTTTGTGATTTAACTGTAATTTTGTAAGTTTGAAAGACCATCTTGTACTGTTTCATAATATAAATACAAATGAAGGACATCTTGTAGTTATAATTCAACATATGTGAATTAGCAATGTAAAACAAGCTAAAAAGGTGTAAAACAAATAATCCGTATAGAAAAGGTTCTACAAATGTCACAGTTTGTACAACCGTGCCAGTCATTCTGCCGATTAAAAAAGGCCACTTGAAAATGTTTAGTCAAGATGTCAGCAAATATAAAGTTCAACACATCAAACAGTTTTAGGAAACCCTAATAGTAACACGTAATGATATATAAACCTCTTCCTAGTTCAAGTCTGGAACTATATAGAGTGTTGCGTAAAACTATCAAAGAATATGAGGATCGATAGACAATTGTTTGAGGAGATCAAATGGGCTATCCATTTGAGAGTTAAGAGTTCAATGCCTATAAGAAAAGGGAAACCTCACTTAGCCAAATTGCACCAAATTTTGTTTGAGTTTAAGCATAGTAACACGTTTAATATATACAAAAAAATTACAAGTACGCAACGAAAGCAAAGATCAAATACTGCAAGTAAATTAACCTAAACAATATTTACCTTGTTTGCCTCACGTGTGAATGATCAAAGAACAAATCAAGGTTAAGGTTTATGAAATCCTAATATGGATCAAATGAAACACAACCCAAATAATCCAAGAAGTTGATTCCTTTATGTTTTCACACACAACACGTTAAAGCAAAAAAATTAGATTGCTAGATCTTTGATCATTAAAACGAACTAGTAACTTTTGTTCAAGAACGAAATTGAAAACCCTTACATTACAGGGGGATTGGTCGAATGGTTAAGAAGATAAGAAAGAAAGAAGAGAAAACTAACTTGTTAGGGTTTTCAATTAGTGAATAATGAATGCAAAGCCTTCATTATATACTAAACAAAACTTAACCTCCAAGCTAACTATCTACTTTACAAATCCTACACAAATATCCCTTAGGGGCCGACCACTATGAGGAGGGGGATTCTAGATCTTTCCTTTCCTAAATTTACAACCGAGTCCCTTTACCTGTTGTCTAACGATCGTTAGTTAAATATCATTAAGTAACTAACTTACTTAACGACCGTTAGTTTATTTTAGTGAAATGATAATTAATACATTACTTTAATATATTAAATATTATAATTGTTTCTATTTGTTCAAGCTTTTCACCTCATTGGCTCACGTAATTTCCAGACATGCATTCAATGAAATATATTCATATTCCAACAACTTCCACTTGGACATGTTTCAATTAAATGTAATAACATTAATGAGTGTCTAGCTACACGTCAATGCTCCCAGTCGTCACTGTCCGCCGTCCATCCAAAATTCAAGCTTCAAGACGCAAAAACTAGATCATAATGCAACAAGTAAGTGTGTCATTAGCGGACGTCATGATGGGCACACCACTTGGTTTTCATCAATATGTTGATGTACACACGTCACCAACTCAAATCTTCAAATGTGATCGAAGTGGCCTCCTCGATACTAGTCCATTAAGCTTATATCAACTTAGTGCTAAAATTGTGTACTATTATTTCAAATACAAAAAATAACTAACCAACTAATTTTTTTTCTTTCTTTTTTATCGATTTTTTTTAATCATAACCATACAAAATTATATGTGAAAAACTAGAAGGAGGGTTGAATATTTTTACCGATTAAAACTTCGTTTTAAACTATTTAGATCGACTTATGTCAATCTATTTAATGTGTGTGTTAGATGATGATAGATAAACATATAAGTAAGTAATCCAAAGATAAAGAGTAAAGGAACACAAAACCACGACACGAGTATTTATAGTGGTTCGGCTACAAGGACACCTTCCTTGCCCTAATCTACTCACCGAGTTCCCCACTCAAGATTTCGTAAGGACTACACAACACAAGCTCCTTAATGTGGCGGAGAAGCCGTCACAACGTCGCCTACTTTTTATCCGGTACTAGGCTAGACACCGATTTCTTTCACAAGGTAGAACCACACCTATCTCAACGTCGCCTACACTTTATCCGGTACAAGGCTAGATACCGAGTTCCATTACAAAGGAGGAACTACCACCCAGCACTACACTACTACACGACTATCCCAAAGAAGACACACTCCTTATTACAACATCATAGGGATATCAATATCCTTTTAACCCAAACTAACTATCTTGTACATCGATGCACCATATCGAATGTATACCCTTGGCACCTTTCACTAATGCCTTCGACACGACCCTTCGGCACCTTTCACTAATGCCTTTGACATGACCCTTCGGCACCTTTCACTAATGCCTTCGTCACGATCCTTCGGCACCTTTCACTAATGCCTTCGACATAACACTTCTATGAAGGGAGAAAAGAACTATCAACAAGATACACTTCAGTGGTATTGATGATGACGAAGCTTAGCAACTCATGACCTTGAGCTTGCACGTCTTCAAGAGGTGGTGATCTCGCCTTTAAGAGGAACCTAGAGAATCACACAAACATAAAACTACATAGAATTATCCTTTAGATATGAGGTTAGAGATGTTACAAATACTAAGAGAGAGTATGTGTAAAAGTGGTGGTGAGTAAGAGAGAAATGGCTCACTATTTATAGACAAAAATGTCTACTGTCCTACAGATCCCTCCCCAGAGGGATCCTTCTAGTGCAATCCTAGGGATCCGGCTGCTGGGTCAGCTTAAGTCCAAATTTCGGGTTGCAAACCGGGTTATGGGTTATGGGTTATGAACCATGGGTTATAGGTAATATTTTATGGATACCCAACAAGATGCAATGTATCTATACATTGGGTCATGGGTCTTGGGTCATGGATCATGAATAATACCCAATATGACTTCATGCATGATGACATGCAATGGGTCATGGGTTATGGATCAAGCTTCATGGGTATGGGTCATGGACTTTGGGTTTTACCCAACAACATTCATTGTACCTAGTCAATGGATCATGGGTCATTGGTCATGGGTCACGGGTCATGGACTTAGGTTTTTACCCATTACAATATATACAAAGTATATATGTACATTTCCATATTATGTAAACACTAGTTGTTATACATATGCCTTTCTATAATATGTAAACAATATTACTTGTTTAGTGTTTTATATGAAAATGTAAGTGTGTTAGTAAACTATTGGCTCAAACCATTTACGTAGTTTATTTGTTTCGTTAAAATGATTTTACGTTTATTATCGACAAAACATTAGAAGATCGTAAAATATAAATAAACGTTTTTATGGCTTATTTGTATTAACAATCTCCCCCTTTTTGTTTATGACAAAACATAATATTATTTTATGGAAAAACTAAAATTCGTAAAAGTTTTAATTGTAGTTTTTACTGTCTTATCCCCTTTTTTGTCGAAACAAAAAGAGCGTCGAAAAAAACTAACACATTGTTTTGAGAATAACGTGTGAAAAGAAATTATATGAAAAGTAGAGAGTAAGAGGAGAGAAGGATTCTCGTCTTAGCTCCCCCTTGACGGATGCTTCCCTTTGTTGAGGGCGTCAGGTAATTAGGAAGACTAAGCGAGTTTGTTGCAATTATGTTTGCAAGTGGTTTCATCTTTGACGAAATGCTCCCCCTTGACGTGTGCTCCCTTTTTGAGGAGGACGTCAAGTAGTAAAGAAATACTAAGTGAAAGTATTGCAAGTGTTTTTTCAATTGCTTTGCTTTGACAAAAGCTCCCCCTTGTTGAGGGTGTCCAAGTCTTCATGTGTATTTTGAAAATCTACAAAACAAATGTTATAAAGCAAGTATATGGTGCATGATTTCCTGTAAATGAGATTCATATTAGTGATAGAATAAGCTTCTGTTGCATGGATCCCACGGTTCCTTCCTATGAGGGATCCGTCTAGGCAAAACAGAGGGATCCGTGTACCTGCATTCTTATGACAGCAATGTGGGTGTAAAATCTGATGTTAATATCAAAACAAGTTATGTATTATGGCACCAAATATATTCTTATAACCATATAGCACACAACATGTAATATCATTCAATAAAACGAGAGAAATGATGTACATAACTTTAAAACTAAGAAAATGATGTAAACACGAAGTATGATTCCTAGCAAGTCTAAGTTACACCTAAAATGAGAACACAACTTGAATTTCTATGCTTAAGGATGTTTAGATTTGTTGACCTCATTGAAACGTTCGAGGAGGTGATAAAACATGAAACATAGCTCGTTACGTACTTCATGTACTAAGCCTTCAATATGTTGACAATGATAATAATCTTTGTCATGGCTAGGGAATGGTGGTGGTAGGAATGGAGCGGTTTGAGGTGGAAGGTTGGATGAAGAGGGTGGAGGTTCCACAAAAGAAGGAGGGATTTGTGGAGGTAAGTTTGGAGGTGGTTCAACTAAGGATGAAGGTGGTGGAATATGTGTTGATGATGGTGGTAGAGAGATATCTACTTTCATGTGATCCGGTTGTTGATTTTGCTGATTCCTCATAATCCAAAATGGACTATTTGAGGGTGATGGAGAAAAGAATATGGGTGCTAGTGTTGTTTCAATACCAAAGTTTTGTTGTTACGCTATTTTCTCAATTGAGGAAAATGTTGGCAATGGTGGTGGATGAGATGGCCTAGAAGGCAAGTCCTCTAAGTTGTAGAGGTGTGGAGATGAGAGTGGAGTGCTGAAAGAGATAGTTCTAGGTACTAGAAGTGATAGTTTAGTGGAAGTAGGGTGTTTGGTTTAGGAGGTATAGTAGTTTTTGGCAAGGGTTGTCTTGTGGGAACAATCCTTTTGGAAATTGGTTTGATTGGTAGAGTTGGTTGTGAGGGAATTCTAGTGTTTGAGGCTTTAACAGGTGACGATTCGGTTGAAAAGATTTCGTGAAAAACCCGAGCACGTTTCTTGGGAGGTCCTTTAGTGAATGAGTTAACGTTAGGTGCTCTTTTCATGGTGAGATGGTAGAAAGGGAAGGTGTGAAAAGAGAGTTTAGCTACTGAGAATAAGTGTGTGAATGGTGATTTGGAAGTTCTAACAAGGAGGTTTATAAGGGGGAAGGATTTGATAAGTGAATTAAAGCTTAAGCCGCTAAAATCCTTCAAATTGCAATGATTTGCATGCATAAGATTCAAATACAAAGTTGCACTGATCTAGGAAGTCAATTAAGACAAGGTAGAGTGTTCTAGTTAACAAATAGAGCTTGAAATAATTGTTTTAAGTAGGATTAGCTTTGTCTGAGCAACCGGTTCCTATGGATCCTTCAAATGAGGGATCCGTCTAGGCTAAACCTAGGGATCCGACTCTCAGCAGCCAAGGAAAAAAAGATGATGTTTTGTAAGGTCTAGTACCTATACATTTTGAGTGTTTCAGTCTCCTCAGGTGTCTTAAATGGTATGAGACTTACATGTTCAAGTGAAATGAGTGAGGGTAGTTAATGATTGTCTTTTATGGAAATAAATGAGGTTTTTATGAACACCAATAGGTGATTAAAGATGACACTAAGAAATTTTTAGATTGTCAAGTGAAGTCAAATGATCTTAGAGATCAGATGATGATATAAAGAAAAATTAGAAAATTCCTTAAAAATTATAATAAATGAAAAAAAAATAGTTATTAGCCCATTTTGAGGTAAAAATGACAAAAATTAATTTGCTAAAATTGAGAGAAATATCAAGCTAGGTGTTTTGAGATGAGATAAACAATGTGTAAGCATTGGAGCGGAAATGTGGTGAGTTTTGATGAAGTGATAAATCAAAAGCACCTTGAATGTGATCCTAAGGTATCTTTGAGTGAATGTGACACCAACTGAGCTTGAGGAAGACTTAAGTGATCCTAAAGTATCATCTTAAACTAATCTAGTAAGGTATGTAAAATTGGATTGATGTGAAAATGGCTATTCTTGTTGCTCGGATCCCACAGATCCCTTACAGGAGGGAACCGGTTAGTTATAAGTCAGGGACCCGGTCATCTGGGACAGATTACTCAACAGTGAACATGCAATAATTTGTTCTAGATGGTAAGTCTTGAAACTAATGATCTCCACAGTAATTATACAAATAAGACATGGTAAGAGTGGTATGTAAGAACATCAAATGATCAACTAATGATTCATTTCATATGTTATGATTAAGTTACAAAGGAAGATAAACGACAATTCCTAGGGATTGATTTTATTTAAAGAGTGGACTAAATTCCTTATGCATTTTCGTTTGATGGATTGTCGAGTGGGTTGTGAGTATTAGATGATTCAGGAATGAAGAGTGAAGTGATGAGAGATGTGTTCAACGGTTCCATCATTTTGTTCACAAGTATATATAAAGGACTTTGAAATTGAGGATGATAGTACATGACATGATGATAAAGGCGTGTTAGGAACATTCAATATGGAATTAGCTTGTTGTTACCTTGGAGGTTTACAATTCGCCTTGCAAAGAAGTAGGCGAGATTGTATGGTTGCTGAGTTAGGAGACAATAGATTATGTGAGCACAACATGCAGGAAGTATCTCACGTTTTCCTCTAAGACTCCAAACATTTTCACGTAGAATAACTGCGAGAGGTTTGAGATCATCTCAGAGATTATGTGTATGGATTATGTTTGCATTTGAGTAATTGGATTGAGAGGTGCATAAAATGCGAGTTATTTCTTGAGGATAGGGTATGTATGAACAATATGGACTGTTTTCTTCACGGTAGTTAAAGAGAGAATCAAGAGACCAATCTTCAGTTAAGACACATTGTCCATGATTTGGAATTCGGAGAATGTGAGCAAATTGCTCAAGAGTCAAAACAAACTTTTGGTTTTTGATCCAAAACCATAGTGATAGTGAACGATCCTCGTTACGAACGAGTTCAACTTGACGGAAGAATTCCAAAACAAACCGCGGACAAATTTTCTCGTTAATTCCGAGAAGACCTTCTAGTCCTATGGTGCGGAATGAGGTATTGATGACTTCTTGGTATAATAGAGGTGAGTCAATAACACGTCCTTCATGAAAGCAACGAGTTTCGAGATTATTGAACCCACGAACATGATTCCCAAGTGTGTTGGGCTCAAGAGATATATTAGGAATGTAGACACAAGTGAGTTGATGATCGAATTCATATTCATCAGTCATGATGATACCTATAGACATGAAATAAATTATTTACATGAATATGTTAGGACAAAGTAATGTTTCAAGAGTGAGAACGTTTTTGAATGGTGACAACTTAGTTCAATATTTTTTCTTTTTTTTTCTTTTTTTTAATGTTGAAATGATATGATCTCCTAATGTTTTTAAAGACTATTCTATTTTTATTAGTAATGACAATTAACTTACTCTGTTATAATATTCTAGTAGGGTTTTCCCTTTTATGGTAAGTTTTATGAAGTGGTTTTTTAGTTGCATGAGTTTCTGTCACCAGGTCCACGGTTCTGCCGGTTCCCTTTTAAAAGGGATCCGTGGATCTGTAGTTTTGACAGAAAAATGGTCTTGATGTAAAATTGTTTTTTGCAACTTTTATGTTATAAAGAGAAATGTGTTTTAGTCAATGTTACTACTTAAGCATGCATTGGTGATTTCGAAATATGTCAAGGTTTGAAATGTGCGAAAAAGAAAAAAAATAATATAACAAACACATTAAGAGAAATAAACGAGATAAACTACGACATTAATTATATTTCATTTCAATGCTTAAAGCAATACAAAGGATCGGGTAGATGATACAAATGTAGATCAATAAGACAAAGTACATGTCTCCATGAGAAAACTTGATCATGGGATACACGAGAGCGATGAGCGATATGATGATGAGCACGAGGGTGATGTAAACCATGGTAATGGAGATCTTTCTTGGTTTAGATTTCTCAAAGTGAGATGATGAAGAAGATAAAGTTGAATGTGAGTTAATTTGAAAGTAGAGGATTTGAAAAAATGGGGTTTGTTGGTGATATTGGACGATCGGAGGAGATTTATGGGGAAGGAGGAATTTTTATGATTTGTGTTTTGTTTTATTAGTATTTAAGAGGATTTAATTTTTAGGAATTAGGTTAAGACAACACGTAATAATATACATAGGTTTAGACGGATGAGAACACGTATGCACAAAGGTTTTCTAATGAAGCCACGTATATCACAAAAACATATATTGGATATTTAAATAAATGAAAGATAAATATAACCATATAAGTTTCCATTTAGTGATATGCAAGCATACTCATTCTTAGCTAATGTTACTTAGAGATAAGTTTTATGAAAATCATACCTCTAATGCAATTTTGAGTGTCCCTTTCTTTTGACAAAATGTATCAATGCACAACTCCGGTTTCTTCTAGATCTAGTTGGTAGTATGTTTAGACACCCTTTTTAAAAAGGTTATCTTGTTACCAAGGAATCCTGATGGCTTGCTTAATATGAGTTTAACTAAACAAAATGACAAGAAAGGTTAGTGCATTTTGTAATACAAAATAAGATGTAGAAAAATTGATGTTGTCATCCAATCAACATCCAACAAGAGTGTTCTTAAAACATAGTAATTGTTTTTAGAAAGTTTCCTTCTTTGTAGTTTTCAAGTATACACGAATCGTATCAAGTTTTTAAAGTACAATATACTCTAAGAAACTTGGTAACGAAGCTCTGGTACCAATTGTGGAAAACTATATGGGGGGTTAAATAGTTTTACTGATTAAAACTTCGTTTTAAACTATTTAGATCGACTTATGTCAATCTATTTAATGTGTGTGTTGGATGATGATAGATAAGCATTGATCGCTTCCAAAACAGTCAAGAAATATTGACCAAAGGTTTTAGTCAACAAAAGTCAACTATTATGGACTCAATACAATTTCCCTTGGAATATAGTGGATTCCCGGGTCGTTAAGTCCCACGGAGGTTGAATGGTGTTTGAAAACGTTCAGATATAGAATGATCTGTAAGGATTTTGGTTGATAATTACACTACTGATTGTTTGGAATTGTATTTGGATACAGAACTATAAAGCACAACAATCAGATTAAACAAACGTAAATGCGTACGTTTACTAAATTTTACGTAACGATAAAATAAAAAAACGTAAATTTAAAATAATAAAATACCTACGGATATGAAAATGATATTTTTACAATCCTAATAATAAAAGAAAATTATTGGAAAATTAAAATTATTTTTATGACTATTTATTTAATTATTATTAATTAAAAACTATTTTTAACTATTTAATAATAATCTAAAATATAAGAAAATATGAAATAAAGCTAGAAAAGTGAAATTATGACTTAGAAAAATCTAAAATATTAGAAAACTAATTTTAAAATTTAAAAGATATTTTTATGCTTTTTACTTATTTATTATTAATTATTTAATACTTTTAACTATTTTAAATTCTAATAAATACTAAACAAACTAAGAAAATTCTGAAATTTTTTCTATAATTATCCTATGATGACAGAAAGCTAAGAAAATTATAAAAACATAAAGTGCTTAATAATAAGCTGAAAAAGAAAATTAAAAAGCTAATTTATATTAAATAAACGCTATCACTATTTTAAAATGATGTTTTTGATTTTTATTTTTAAACCTATTTAACTAATGATAAGCAACTTAATGAAGACAAAAATTTTAGAACTTGAAAATAAGCAGTTTAGAAGCTTAAGAACTTAACAGTTTAAGCTTTTGAGCTTAAATTGATTTTTAAGCTCAAATAAGTAACCAAATAAGCTAAACAAAAAGAAACAAAAGTGAAATAAGATGAAAATAAGCTAAAGAAACTAGTAATAAGTAATAAATTACAAAGAGTAGCACTGATAAGCTTAGAATAAGCTAATAAGCACTTTCACTAAATCTACCAACCAAACAGGCCTGCAGTCATTTTGTAAGCTAGATTAAGCTAGGGGCAAAAGTTCAGAGGTAAAAAATAAGCCTTGATACAAGAAGTTGGCTTATTGAGGTTCCCAAAAAGCCAAGAATCTCACACTGGGGCCCACTAATGAGCTTTATGAAAGGCTTGAGAAAAAGCTTGTATTACACTGAGTATTCAATGTTCACATGAAATGGGACAAACAAAAGCTAGTAGCGCCCTACCAAATAAGCTAGAAAGTTAAAAATAAGACGGACCTTTGAGACAGCTAGATGGGCTTTCCAAAAAGCTAAGTTTCAATTCCTGGGTCCCACTAATAAGCTCTGTGTGAGCTTGTGAAATCAAGCAGATACAACCAACTCTATTGGTACAGGGAGGTTTTAGAAAAGTGCTTAAAAGAAACCAAGAAATAAGCAGTTTAACTAGCAAACTAAAAATTATAAAAATTATTATGATAAAGATGAGCAGCTAAATACTAATATCCCAAAAGCATAAAACATGAAACTCAAAATTAAATCCTATAGAAAATTATCTATTTTATTCAAAAACTGACTAAGTGAAAATTTGACTGTAACACCCCAACCCGACAAGGGTAAAGATATCGCAAATACGGTTTCATATCAGAACTTTAAATACTATACAATAGCGAAAACCTTTACAAAATATTCAAAAAGAAAATATAAATAGCTAAACTTCAAAATAAATCTAAGATCTCTAAAGGTTAAGTCTTGCTCTCATCTCTACTCTCAACCCAGATCAGCTATCCCATAAGCTCATCTTGAACGCTTAATACCTGCCGCAGGAAAAGAAAATGCGGCTGAAGCCAAGCCTGAATGATATAACAAAACGAAAACTAAACAAAACATATTTAATTGAAACAAAGAAACGAATAACAAAATCAGAGCGGAACGAGAATAATGAATCATTGAGGATTCTCGCAAAACACAATTGCAACAGAAATCCGAACAACAATTAGCAATCAAGGACAAACACATAGCATATTGATGACTCCAACGCAAACACATCAAAATAACCAAACACTTAACATATCAAGAAGAAATAGATTACATATAAACCAAACGAAAAGTCTAAGGCTAACGGAAACACTTTCTAGAAAATAAACATGGCATTCAACAAATTAATTAACCTTCACTTAACACACTTAATTCAATATTGCAGGCGGAAATAGCATTCAAATCATGGCCTCTCACAAACAAATAGAAAACATAGTAGACAAACTATAATTAAATAGACCAAACAAAACATAGCATAACCATTAGCAATTATCAAAACAGATATCATAAGCTAAACCAGTCCTCAGATCAAATCCTAACATCAGAGAGTTTAAGCATGGCGGTCACATAGGCATAAAACACTAACGTATAAGCAAAGTCCACAAAATTAACTGAACAATTTATACATACTAAACTTATAGAATACTCACTTTCACACTAGCACATTCATCTCAAAGATCAACGAATTCACATGACGATAAACTAACATGACATCAGATGACAGCAAGCAATCATATTTAAACATATTAATCATAACCTAGCATAGTAGATCGGTAGTCACAAACATGCAAAAGCATAACCACATATAATAACATATAATAAGCCGAGCACAGAATTATTAACACTTGAACATACCGAATCATAATCAGAATACTTAACATAGAAATAACAGATAAAGATTTAGTTAACTACCACGAGCCCAGAACATATCATATCAAAAACATCATAACTATATAGAAATAATCTTAGAAAATAATTCGGAGTAGCTAGCTCCCAGAGTTTTATGAAGACGCGTATTGCACACGACATCATTCATCTAAACAAATCATATCGGATAACAGATCAGATCTAGGATGCATCCATAAGCCCCAACAAACATACATTGATTATATAATATAACTTGAGCTCATAACATATAAACGTATAGGGACGCGTGAACTTCACTCTATCGCCTAGAGTCATGTCAGAGGTGCATCACTGACACGGACATGGAACCCCCATGACTAGTTACTATTTGGCTCGGGTGTCAAACTAACTTAGGTCAAACAATTTTTCATAAATGACACAGATCATAATCAAACACAAAGTTCAACAGATAACATATCAGATAACTCATATCATAAAGTTCATATTCAACTATTCATAGGTCAAAAGTTCCTATCACAGTCACAATCATACATTCATAATAGAAGTTCATAATTAAACTTATTGAGGTTCAATAAATATGCATATCAAAGTCTTCATAACACAAGTTCAAAACAAATATTTCATGATTCAATAAAACAGGTATTTTACACAATTAACAGATCAAACAATCAGATAGGGTTCATAGCAATGGCATAGGGAATCCTAATAAGTAAAATAGGAAAGCGAACGAAAAGAACATCATAAGGAACCTTTACTGAAAAGGTCAGAATAGCTGTACGATAACATAAATGTCTTAAAGTAAGACAGATAATCCGTACCTTAAAGCAAATGAGAGGAAAGCAAACGAATGTAAGAATATGAAGATGTGACGTCGCGTCTCCTTCAACGAATCTACACGGATTATGGTTTATTTAATATTTATTAGCATCATTAATGTTATAACGGATTCATCGCATTAACATTCTTAGAGTTATAAGTATATTCTCATTTTATAAGCTTCTTATGCATTTGTAAGTGTGTTACCTATTGATATCATATTTTATCTTTCAGTTTCTTAAACTCATATTCGGACCAGACTTTAGCGATTTTTATAAAATACTTACTTAGCTCAAATGAAATCAAGAAAAATCCCAGAGGTTCCCATATGAGTTAAAAGACTCTACAAAAATTGGTGGGTTCTATTTCCATGCTAAATGGCCTATGGAAAATCAAAAGTCCAGACCTATCCAGAAAGTGATCAGAAAATACACCTTAAAAGTTTATGCTTATTGGACCCATTTAGACACCTTGGAAAAATTCCCAAAACTCCCAGAAATTCATTTATATCCTAAATGTCAATCCTGTTAAAGGAGAGCTCCCAATTCATTATGGTTTTGCAAATGAAAAATCAAACAATCCAACTAAATTTCAGACCCGTTTTCTCAGCTTTGACACTTGATCTTGTAAAATTCAAAAATACGACTTAGACGACTCCAAATTCGACCAAACCACTTGGAAAACTTAACTAAGACATAAAATAAACTTTTCCCACAAAAACCCAGATTATTGCACTTATAAAATTCGATCTATGACCCGCACAAGTTCGACATATGATGCTGTCCAGTTTTTAGGGTTTATTAAAACCAATATAAGCACATATTTAGACCATTAATTACACTTAGGGTTCCATTCCAATTAGGGTTTCGAATTTATTAAGCATGATAACATTTATATATGTGGTTCGGTTCTCTTGTGCTCGACATACCTATGATCCGATTCAAACAATACGTATTACATACATGTTCTCTTAATATTACAAGGTTCAATTCATATGGTTTGTTTTTGTTTGGTTTCATATGGTTCGGCCACAAAAAGAAAAACACAACTCGACTAATACAAACATGATACAACATATACTAACGTAAGGTGTATTAAAGGAAGACGAATAAAACATGTTATACCTTAGCTTGTTGGAACAAAAATCTCGACTCCAATGGTTTAGGGTTTCGGTCGAATGGGAAGAAAAAGAAAGAAGAGGCAAAACTAGGGTTCCAAATTATGTTTATGAGTTTGTATATATAGGTGGTGAAAATTTCGGTTCTAGGGCTTTGAGAAGGTGTGTGGGCTTCGGCCTCTTGGTCCAAACGAACGAACAAACACTCGGCCCAAGTTGTTTCCCAAATAACGAAAGACAAGGCCCAATATTTTAGTGAGACGTTTAAATCTTCGTCGTACAAAATCAATCACGTACACATATTCGTTAAATTTTAATTATAGATAAGTTAAGTTTTTAAATTTCGTTAAATGATCATAAACGTATTTTAATAATTTTGATTTCAAGGGTAAAATAGTCTTATTATGCGTTTATATTTTTAGGGTTTTACAACTCTCCCCTTCTAAAAAGAAAATTTCAGAAATTGGACAAGACGAAACAGACGTAAAACAAATGCGGATTTTAGAGTTTCGAGGAATTAAAACGAACACGGAACGCATCTCAGAACAAACGAATCAAAACAATAATCAAATACTTACAACAGACTATCCTATATACATCAAGTAATGGCAGATAACGGATGAGATGCAGAAAATCAAACGACAATTCTAACTTATCAGATATCTAATGACAAGATCAATCATATGCATAGACGGAACTACTCCTAATGGTCTCATTAGTCGCAGATAATCAAACTAAAAGGATCTAATTTTCCTCAAACACTTCACGAAAATCCTAGGACCGCAATAAGGGTACACGGAGACGTACACATATAGAGCAAACATAGCAATCCATAGTTTACACAAATCATAACAATTTCGGTCCAAAACGCACAAAACTTACACGTAACAGATATCGACAAAATCTCACAAATAGGTACAAAATTCCAATCAAACATGAGGAGTGACAAATAACAGGTACAAGTCAAAGTCCATTCACGTATAAACCACAGGCATTTCCCCAGACGTCATATGATTTCAATAAGTTCAAATTATATGATCTCGGTATTATTACGTTGATCAGGCGTCATAATACTTGCATCACATAACAAGTCCTCATTATCATCATATTCTGTCTCGGGTCATGACAAACCACATAACTAATATCAGAACAAAACATATCGCATACAGATAACATACAGCTAGCAAGTAACATACTATAACAGACCAGATCACATACATATAGCATATACGACATCAAAACAACTTACCATACCACAAAAGAAAAGAAGGCCACCAATGCACAAAACAGTTCCTCATGACTCATTACTGACGATCCAGAAAGAAAAGCTGAGTTATACCAGAATGCTAAACGATAAAACTTCACGATTCAAACCGAGTTCTGAACGAATCAAAGAAAAGTAATGCCGATCAAAATCATGTAGCAAGATATCAAACCGCCTCAAAACGCGTGACAAACGAATCAGAGTAACACACGTCGCACCCAAATCATATGAAGTAGATGAACCTTTCACCACCGGTTGAATCTTATCTCCGTATTTTGCGCTTTGGTTGGTCCGTCCAGCTTCCTCTCTAGCAAAGATCCTGAAGTTCCAACAAAGACGGCAGCGGGTGTGGCTTCGCTTCACGAACCTCTCCAAAGACAAGGATGTTGCAAAGAACGCAGGGTCGGCACCATCTTCTTTGGCTTCACGGGTAGTCTCCATCTAACGATCGACAAACGGACGAGCGAAAACAAAATAACAAAATTCGATGCGAACAAAGGAGGGCCAATTCAGTGAAGACGAAAGATTATCGAAGTCAAATCTGAATGACAATCCAAAAGGAATCGAAAGATATCTGAACAGACGGAACCTAAGATCTACCCAATCCTCACAGGTCATAGCCTAAGCTCTAAGGGTCCTAAAACCTAGTCTCTGATACCATAATTGTAACACCCCAACCCGAAAAGGGTAAAGATATCGCAAATACGGTTTCATATCAGAACTTTAAATACTATACAATAGCGAAAACCTTTACAACATATTCAAAAAGAAAATATAAATAGCTAAACTTCAAAATAAATCTAAGATCTCTAAAGGTTAAGTCTTGCTCTCATCTCTACTCTCAACCCAGATCAGCTATCCCATAAGCTCATCTTGAACGTTTAATACCTGCCGCAGGAAAAGAAAATGCGGCTGAGCTTACAAAGCCCAGTGAACAGATATAACAAAAACGAAAACTAAACAAAACATAAATACGAATTGAAACAAAGAAACGAATAACAAAATCGTAGCGGAACGAGAATAATGAATCATTGAGGATTCTGCAGAAACACAATTGCACAGAAATCCGGAACAACAATTAGCAATCAAGGACAAACACATAGCATATTGATGACTCCAACGCAAACACATCAAAATAACCAGACACTTAACATATCAAGAAGAAATAGATTACATATAAACCAAACGAAAAGTCTAAGGCTAACGGAAACACTTTCTAGAAAATAAACATGGCATTCAACAAATTAATTAACCTTCACTTAACACACTTAATTCAATATTGCAGCAGCGGAAATAGCAGTCCAAATCATGGCAGTCTCACAAACAAATAGAAACATAGTAGACAAACTATAATTAAATAGACCAAACAAAACATAGCATAACCATTAGCAATTATCAAAACAGATATCATAAGCTAAACCAGTTCTCAGATCAAATCCTAACATCAGCAGAGTTTAAGCATGGCAGGTCACATAGGCAGATAAAACACTAACGTATAAGCAAAGTCCACAAAATTAACTGAACAATTTATACATACTAAACTTATAGAATACTCACTTTCACACTAGCACATTCATCTCACAGATCAACGAATTCACATAACGATAAACTAACATGACATCAGATGACAGCATGCAATCATATTTAAACATATTAATCATAACCTAGCATAGTAGACGGTAGTCACATAAACATGCAAAAGCATAACCACATATAATAACATATAATAAGCCGAAATACTAATTATTAACACTTGAACATACCGAATCATAATCAGAATACTTAACATAGAAATAACAGATAAAGATTTAGTTAACTACCACGAGCCCAGAACATATCATATCAAAAACATCATAACTATATAGAAATAATCTTAGAAAATAATTCGGAGTAGCTAGCTCCCAGAGTTTTATGAAGACGCGTATTGCACACGACATCATTCATCTAAACAAATCATATCGGATAACAGATCAGATCTAGGATGCATCCATACGCCCCACAGACATACATTGATAATATAATATAACTTGAGCTCATAACATATAACAGATAAGGGACGTGGCAGAACTTCACTCTACTGCCCTAGAGTCATGTCAGAGGTGCATCACTGACACGGACATGGAACCCCCATGACTAGTTACTATTTGGCTCGGGTGTCAAACTAACTTAGGTCAAACAATTTTTCATAAATGACACAGATCATAATCAAACACAAAGTTCAACAGATAACATATCAGATAACTCATATCATAAAGTTCATATTCAACTATTCATAGGTCAAAAGTTCCTATCACAGTCACAATCATACATTCATAATAGAAGTTCATAATTAAACTTATTGAGGTTCAATAAATATGCATATCAAAGTCTTCATAACACAAGTTCAAAACAAATATTTCATGATTCAATAAAACAGGTATTTTACACAATTAACAGATCAAACAATCAGATAGGGTTCATAGCAATGGCATAGGGAATCCTAATAAGTAAAATAGGAAAGCGAACGAAAAGAACATCATAAGGAACCTTTACTGAAAAGGTCAGAATAGCTGTACGATAACATAAATGTCTTAAAGTAAGACAGATAATCCGTACCTTAAAGCAAATGAGAGGAAAGCAAACGAATGTAAGAATATGAAGATGTGACGTCGCGTCTCCTTCAACGAATCTACACGGATTATGGTTTATTTAATATTTATTAGCATCATTAATGTTATAACGGATTCATCGCATTAACATTCTTAGAGTTATAAGTATATTCTCATTTTATAAGCTTCTTATGCATTTGTAAGTGTGTTACCTATTGATATCATATTTTATCTTTCAGTTTCTTAAACTCATATTCGGACCAGACTTTAGCGATTTTTATAAAATACTTACTTAGCTCAAATGAAATCAAGCAAAATCCCAGAGGTTCCCATATGAGTTAAAAGACTCTACAAAAAATTGGTGGGTTCTATTTCCATGCTAAATGGCCTATGGAAAATCATAAGTCCAGACCTATCCAGAAAGTGATCAGAAAATACACCTTAAAAGTTTATGCTTATTGGACCTGTTTAGACACCTTGAAAAAATTCCCAAAACTCCCAGAAATTAATTTATATCCTAAATGTCAATCCTGTAAAAGGAGAGCTCCCAATTCATTATGGTTTTGCAAATGAAAAATCAAACAATCCAACTAAATTTCAGACCCGTTTTCTCAGCTTTGACACTTGATCTTGTAAAATTCAAAAATACGACTTAGACGACTCCAAATTCGACCAAACCACTTGGAAAACTTAACTAAGACATAAAATAAACTTTTCCCACAAAAACCCAGATTATTGCTGATGAGTGTCTAAATACTCATCATTTTTGTGTAAAATAAACTGCAAAATCATCTGAAAACACTCAGAAACACATCAAAATGATCAAAATATCACAAACAAGTGTTTTATGTGTTTTAAATGCAAAATTATCAAAATCAGATGAAAAATGTATCAAGTTTGCAAAATTGGCAGTTTTAGTCCCCCAAGTTTCAAAAGTTGTCAAATCTAGTCCCTGAAATTCAAAAATGTGGAAATTTATCATTCAAGGTCCCTGAAGTATTCTATGTTGTTTAAAATGATCCTTGAATGATTCTTTGGTCAATTGGCAAGAAAGGTCCTCAAACTTTGGAAATTTGCAAATTTAATCCTTGGACCTTTGAAAATGGATTTTATGCAAAAAGGGTTCTTGTTTTATCAATGTTGATCATAATTGGTCCTTGTGAGAAGTTTGAAAAAGTTGCAAGATCAGTCCTTGAAGTTTGGCAAAATTGCACTTTTAGTCCTTGTTATTACTTCTTAAACCAAACGGATCCAAATATATCAAAAGCCCAAAATACAAGCCCAATCCAATTGCCCTTGACCCTTGCACCTTGAGCCCCAGTCCATAACTCCTTTTGAACCCCAGCCACAACCAATTTGGACCCTTTGTGTTATTAATAGCTCGGTCAACAGAAGTCAAACCCACCTTAGCGCGCCCAAATACCAGAACTACTGTAGCATCCTCTCCCAAGCCTGATATCTCCAAAACCAGTCATGGTTTCCTCCTTGCTTTTTCCCCCTCCTTGCTTTTTCCCCCTCCACCTCCTCTAAACTCCAAATAATCATAATTATCTCAAACAAAACCCATTAATGGTTTAAACCTGCTCAAAGAAATAATTGGCGCCAAAATGCAAAGTGTACGGTTTTGATGAGTTTCAGTGATCCAAGGGCTCAAATGTGGTGGGAAACAATCAGAGACATGTGGGAAGGTGGAAAAGTCTATAAAGTGGGAAGAAGATGCATTGTATCAACTATCTAGAAGAAATTTTAGTTTATTATTGTCGTTTTTAGTATTTTTAAGTTTAAGTGTAATTTAAAGCTTTCAAACTTTCTGTTTTGAGTATTTCAGTGTATTGTAAGACTTTTTAAAGTAACAATTTAAAGTTTTAATCACTTCTCAAGTTTATGCAATTTCTCATTTTTATGCAAAATCTCATGTTGGATTAAATGTTGTTGTTTGTTGTTTGTAAGGATTAGAATAGGTCACATAAGCTCCCAAATAGCTTATAAAAGCTATTAGAAACAATAAAAATTAGTTTAGACTAAAAAATCAAAAATTACCAAAAATCCAAATTAAATACTTGAAAAATCAAAAATCCATGGTGAAGAAGATCAAGAAACTGGAGCAGGGTATATAATGGATGGCCTTGGGTTAGTAGCTTATTGGTAAGCTTATAGGGGTGCTCATTGATCTTGGTTCTAAATTTTAAGCTTGGAAGCTATTGTAAGCCTTTTTAAGTAATTTTGCATTTCACTATTGTGGTTGATTAGTTGTTGTAATTTCTTGTTCTTAGTGTTCATTAGTAGTAATTAAGTGTATTTAATCCTTAAAAACAGTTGGTTGATCTTTTAAATTGTTAGTTTACATAAATTTCTTTATAACTGTCAAAATAGCTCTTGTCTTAATTCCTAGTTTTATGTTGTTGTAACTGTTGGCTCATGTTTCTTTAGTCCTAATTAATGATGCTATAAGGTCTGCACTCAAGTTTATGGGTTACAATTGTGATTTGGTGTGAAAAACATCAAAACAGTCAAGTAAGAGGGTGTTTGGTTCTTTGAGTTTGCAAGTACTTTGGTCTTTGGTTTTGTTGGAATTCTGTCTAACTAAGTCTAAATACTTAAGTTCAGTCATAAAAACAAGTCTTTGTTCATTGAAAGTCAAAATTTCATTTGATTGTGCCTTATGCAGTCACTGTTGAGATTTCATGATCCATGATCATCATTTTGTGTTCAAAAGTTGTTAACCTTGCTTAAGTTAGTCTTATCTCACCTTAAAACAACATATTAAGTACTTAAGATCAGATTAAATCTCTTTTTGGTCAACTTTTAGTTTCTGTCAAAAAGTCAAAATTCTCAATGGGTCGTTTTTGAATAAACTTGGGAATTTCACTGTGGGTTTATTAAATAGATTCAGCTTATAATCTCTTGGGGTATTAAAGTTTGGTTGGTGTATAAAAATAGAAAAATGCTATTTCTTGGTTTCTCAGTCTTTTAAGTGCTTATTCAACTGCTTTTTGTGGATACCTGTTTCATATAATCGCCAGTACGCTTTTTAAGCTCATATTGATAAGCCTTCATTGAGCTTATTAGTGCTTCAAATCTTGTGTTCTCTAGTTCTTTGGAAAGCCAACCTGGTCCTCTTGAATTGTCAAGTCTTGTGTTTCACTTTTGAGCTTATTAGCTAGGGCTGCTATTAGCTTGTATCTTGTCCCATTTTCTGTTTTTCACTACATAAGTCAAGTGCTTATTTGCCTATTCTTAGCTTATCAGTGTGCTTCTTTTCATTCTTTAGCTTCATTTCAGTAGATTGTAACTTATTCCATCTTATTCTAGCTTCTGTTTCAGTGTGTAAGCTTGTTTGAGCTTATTGCCACTAAATAAGCCCATTTAAGTACTGTTGGATCAATAAGCCATCAAAACTGCTTATTGGTGTTTTGTAAATTTTTTGTCTTTATTAAAGTTTCATATTATTAGTATATAAGTAGTTTTCAAAAAGAAAAATCACAAAAACATCAAAATAAAAATCAGTGATAGTGTTTATTTAAGATTTTTTAGCTTTTTGATTTTTCTTTTCATCTTATCAATAAGCAAATCTTGTTTTTCTCTTTTTCTTAGGTTTCTGTCATCATATAGGATTTTTAGAAAAGTTTCAGATTTTTCTCTATCTTTTTAGTATTTATTATAATTTTAAATAGTTAAAAATAGTAATTAATTAGTAATAAATAATTAAAAAGTAAAAAAAATATATTTTCTGTTTTAAAATTAGTTTTATCATATTTTAGATTTTTCAAAGTTAAAATTTTATTTTTCCAAGTTTATTTTCTATTTTCTAGTAATTAAGTGTATTTTAAATAATAATTAATTAGTAATAATTAGATAAAAAGTGTGAAAAATATATTTTTAGTTTTAAAATTAGTTTTATAGTATTTTAGATTTTTCAGAATCATAAGTTTATTTTTCTAGCCTTATTTTATATTTTCTTCTAATTTAGAGTATTTATTAAATAGTTAAAATAGTTTTTAATTAATAATAATTAATTAAATAGTGTTAAAAAATAAATTTCTTTTTCTAATATTTTTTCTTTTATTTTTAGGATTCTAAAAATGTCATTTTTATATTTTTAGGCCTTTTATTTCTTAGTTTTCACTTTTTATTTTGTGCGTATACGTAGTTTTAAAACTTACGTTTACGTTTCTTTGATCTGGTTGTTGTGCTTTCCAATTCTATGTCCAATTCTATTCCAAATCAATCAGTAGTGTACTTTCTAATCAAATCCTTTCAGATCACTATCCTTAGTGATCACTCCATCATCTGAGTTTGTTTAACACACCATTGAGTCTCCTTGGGACTAAACGACCCGGGAATTCATTCTATTCTCCAGGACTTCATTGTATTTGTGTTCTAAGCTGTTTTAAGTCTGTTTGACTTGACGGTTTAGCACCAATCAAATTTTGGCGCCGCTGCCGGGGAGGCTTTAGCGTGTGTTTAGCCATTGTCAGATCCATTGTTGCACATACCCATCATTTGTAAAAAGTTTTTGTAAAGTTATAAAAATCAAAAGTTCATTAGCACTTTTCCTAAAGTGTTAAAAACACCAAACAAAATATAAAACAACAAAACAATCGTAACGTTTTCTATTTTGTATTCTCTTTTAAGGTGATTCTTGAAGAGATACGATTTGGATAAACGGGACGATAACAAAAATATTGTCCAAAAGTTTTTGAGCCCATCTGCACAAATCTTACCTACGCCTTTTCAGTGGTACTTAAAATATACATAAAAATCAACCACCGCAAATCAAGGCAAAGGCACTACCTAACCTGGGGTGCGACCATTAATAAGTTCCCGAACCACAGATTTAAAACTTGCCTTTGTGTCACTTGTGATTTGGTGTACCTTTTTCAAAGAAGCCATTTCATCTGTGATTATTGGTTAAGTTCACTTGTGTTTTGCCTCATTTGTTTTGAAAATTGATTTTTATACATAGTGCATGCGACTGTTCTTCCAGCTTCTACAAGTCCACTTTCTGAACTTGGAAAGATTCCTCGTAGACGAGAGACGTTCAGCTCCTTCACCGCGGATCGAGGAACGTCTACCACCCCCACCTCCTGTCGAAATGGCAGAAGACAAACCTATGAATGAGCTTCTCCAAGCACCCATCGAGGGTTACGGAGATGCCATTGTTGTTCCAGCCATCGTGGCTGACACTTTCGAGCTCAAAACCGGGTTGCTCAATCTAGTAACCCAAAGCCAATTCTATGGTTTTGAGCGGGATGATCCTCATGCACACATTCGATGGTTTAACAAGATAGCATCTACCATCAAATATAAGAATGTCCCACACGAAGCTATCAAGCTTCTTCTGTTCCCATTTTCTCTAGAGGGACAAGCACGGAATTGGCTTGAGAAACAACCCCCTCGCTCTATAGAGACATGGGAAGATCTTGTCACCAAGTTCGTTAACGAGTTCTATCCTCCATCCCGAACCACAAGTCTTAAGAATGAGATAATGAAATTTTCTCAGAGATTTGATGAATCATTCGGGAGGCATGGGATCGTTATAAAGAGTTGCTTCAGTGTCCGATCACGGTTTTACCGAGTTAATGCAAATGGATACTTTCTACAATGGTCTCAATCAGACCAATCAAGACTCTTTGAATGCCTCCGCGGGAGGTAATTTCTTGAGCAAGACCACCAAAGAGGCCTTGCAAATCATTGAGAACAAATCTCAGGTCCGTCCCTTCAGAGCTAAGACATATCGCTCATGCTGGACCTTCTTCTTCTTCATTCCCCGTGAGTACATCTAGCACCGATGCTAAGATTGATAAACTCACGACATTGTTCAGTGCTTTGGTTCTTGCTAACCGAAGAAAGTCTCCTTCACTCGCACTCCTACACATGCTGAAGTGAAGAAAGTTGAAGTTTGTGTTACTTGTGGTGGTCCTCATGCTTATTACAATTGTACTGCCACCGATGGTAGTCCTTTTGAAGCAAATGCTTTAGCCGGTAGTTCACAGCAAGGAGGTAATCAATACCGTCCTCAAAATGAACTACACTACCGCTAACACTAATCGGCACCACCCGGTTTTAACCAAAATCATAACATGCAAAACCGGAATCAAAACCAACCAAGAATGAACCAAGGTTATCAAAACCAAGGTAATTTCTATCCTGGACCCAATCAAGGTTTCCAACATCAAGGAAACCTTCATCAAAACCATTTCAATCGAGGGAATCAATTTCAGGGGAATGTGAATCCTAATCAAGGGAATTTTGGCTATAATCAAAACATACGGCCTCAATTTGTCCCTCCAGCTCCTCCCGTCATTACTCCTCCAGACCATCATCCGATGAGTTACTAAAGCAGTTCATGAAATCCCAAGATGAAATGAACCGTTGTTGGTCACCGATTGCTGATCTTAAGAAGTCTTTAAATGATCGACCCTCGGCTCAGTGTACTTTACCTAGCAACACGATCGCTAACCCGAGGGGCGATTCCAAGGCGATCACAACCCGAAGTGGTGTTTCATACACCGACCTCGCTGTTCCTACTACCTCTTCTTCTTCTCTCCCAAAGGTAGTGGACAGTGAACCTCCGACACACAATGGACCTACGACTCCAATGCCCCTCCTCCTGTGGCAATGAGTCAAGTTACCAAGGAAACAACGGACAAAGTGCATTATTCTAGCCCACGAAGTACCGCACACGTCCAACCTTCGATAGTCCAACCTCAAGTGGTCCGTAAACCCAAATTAAATCAAGGAGTTGTTTTGAACCTCCCCAGTAGCTCCTGTTGAAAATCAGAAATCCAAATCTTATATTCCTTACCCATCACGCTTGAATGAGCAAAGCTCCGAGAAAGCTAGTCATCAAATGGATAAATTTTTCCAAATTTTCCAAGAGTTACATTTTGACATAAGCTTTGCGGATGCTATCATGCCGATGCCCAAGTTTGCATCAACTCTCAAGCACATGTTAAGCAATAAGGAAAAGCTGTTTGAAATGGCTAAGACTCCTCTTAACGAGAACTGCCGCAGTTATTCCGAAAAGCTTCTGAAAAGCTTGGAGATCCCGAAATTTCTCTTACCTTGTGTAGTTCCAGGAATGGTTGAATGCTTTGCCCTAGCAGATCTTGGTGCAAGCATAAATCTTATGCCATATTCAGTGTGGAAGAAACTTTCTCTTCCGGAACTCACTCCTACATGCATGACTCTCGAGCTTGCAGATCGTTCCATATCCCGCCCTCTTGGCATTGCCGAGGATGTATTTGTAAAAGTAGGAAAGTTCCATTTCCCACCGACTTCGTGGTTGTTGATTTTGATGCCGATCATCGGGTTCCTCTCATTGTTGGTCGAGGATTCCCGAGAACGGGCCGTGCTCTCATAGATGTATTTGAGCAAGAAATCACATTGCGTGTTGGTAACGGTGTCACCTTCAACCTTGACCAAACTTCGAGGTACTCAGCAAATTATGATTCCGAAGTCGGTTAACCAATAGATATCATTGATATTGCCACTGAAGAGTACTCTCAAGAAGTTCTTGGTTATTCTCATAATTCTGTGAGGGGGGATTCCACCACATCTTCTCAACCTATCATAGCCAATTCTACTCCTTCTATCACTCCTTTTGAGGGAAATGACTCCATCTCGGAAGAGATTGAGGCATACTTGGCTAGTGATTCTGTGCCTTGGGAAATTGATCACGCACCAATTGATATCGAGGGGGATATACTTCTTATTGAGAAGTTGCTCAATGATGATCCATCATCAACCCCTCATCCTAGTGATTCAATTCCAGTTGAGATTAATCAAAATGAGATTAATCTGGAGGGAGATATTCTTCTAAAGAAGTTGTCAAATATGAATACTTCTCCTCCTTCCCCTTCCGTCAAACTTCATAACAAGGAAATCAAGTCAGTTGAGAAAACTGATGAAATTCCTGAGGTTGAGCTTAAGGACTTACCTCCTCATCTCGAGTATGCATTCCTTGAAGGTGATGATAAATTACCTGTCATTATTGCTCGAGATTTGGGTAAAGATGAAAAAGCTGCTCTCATTAAAATCTTGAAGTCACACAAGCAAGCAATTGCTTGGAAACTCTCCGACATCAAAGGTATAAACCCTGAGTTTTGTACCCATAAAATCTTGATGGAGGATGACTTCAAACCCGCAGCTTCAACATCGAGACGAGTGAATCCAAAAATCCATGATGTTATCAAACAAGAGGTTATCAAACTTCTTGATGCGGATTGATTTACCCGATCTCGACATCCTGGGTCAGCCCAATTCATTGTGTTCCGCAAAAGGGTGGCATTACTGTTGTCACAAATGAAGATAACGAATTAATTCCAACTCGATTGGTGACGGGATGGCGTGTTTGCATCGACTATCGTAAGTTGAATGACGCCACCCGTAAAGACCATTTTCCTCTACCCTTCATGGACCAGATGCTTGAGAGATTAGCAGGAAACGAATACTATTGTTTCCTTGATGGTTTCTCGTGTTACTTTCAGATCCCCATTGATCCAAATGATCAAGAGAAAACCACATTCACCTGCCCATACGGAACTTTTGCCTATAAACGTATGCCTTTTGGCTTATGTAATGCTCCCGCACGCTCCAACGATGTATGATGGCCATTTTCCACGACATGATCGGGGAAACAATGGAGGTGTTTATGGATGACTTCGTCATGGGGATTCTTTTCAATCATGTCTCTCCCATTTAGATAAAATGCTTCAAAGGTGTGAAGACACAAATCTTTGTCTAAACTGGGAAAAGAGCCATTTTATGGTCAAAGAAGGCATTGTCCTTGGCCATAAGATTTCAAAGAACGGGATTGAGGTAGATAGAGCAAAAGTCGATGTTATTGCTAAATTACCTCATCCTATTACCGTCAAAGGTATTAGGAGTTTTTTAGGTCATGCCGGTTTCTATCGCAGATTCATTCAAGATTTTTCCAAAATCGCCCGGCCTATGACCCATCTTCTTGAAAAGGATGCTCCTTTTATCTTCTCACCCGAATGCATCATAGCTTTTGAAACATTGAAGAAAAAGCTTACTGAAGCACCCATTCTCGTTGCTCCCGACCGGGACTTGCCTTTTGAGCTCATGTGCGATGCAAGTGATTTTGCTATTGGTGCGCCCTAGGGCAACGAAGAAACAAGCATTTTCAAACTATGACCAAGCTCAAACTCATTACCCCACCACAGAAAAAGAGCTATTAGCCGTGGTGTATGCTTTTGAGAAGTTTCGGCCGTATCTTATCTTGACCAAATGCGTAGTGTATACGGATCACTCGACTCTTAAATATCTCTTTGCAAAACAAGATGCAAAGCCGAGATTGCTTCGTTGGATTCTCCTCCTCCGTGAATTTGATATCATTATACGTGATAAAAAAGGAGCCGAGAATCTAGCTGCTGATCATCTGTCCAGATTAGAAAACCCTCACCAAGATGTCTTCGAGAAAAAGGAAATAAATGAAACATTTCCTCTCGAGACACTCAATGCGTTTCTTTTCGTGGAAATTCTACCACCCCATGGTTTGCTGACTTTGCAAATTACCATGCGGGGAACTTCATTGTGAAAGGGATGTCGACCCAACAGAAGAACAAATTCTTCAAAGATGTTAAACATTATTTCGGGACGACCCTTTCTTGTTCAAAATCTGTGCGGATCAAGTCATCCGACGGTGTGTTTATGGACAAGAAGCTCTTGACATTCTCAAAGCTTGCCATGCCGACCCACCGGGGCCATCATAGTCCAAACTACACCGCGAAAAAGGTGTTTGATTCTGGGTTCTATTGGCCCACAATCTATAAGGATGCCCATGATTATGTCAAAACCTGTGACACTTGTCAACGCATGGTAATATCTCAAAGGAATGAAATCACAAAATGCCATTCAAGTTTGTGAGATATTTGACATATGGGGTATTGATTTTATGGGGCCGTTTCCATCTTCTCGTGGAAACAAGTACATACCGCGGTCGTTGACTATCTGTCAAAATGGGTTGAAGCAAAAGCTTTACCCACCAATGATGCCCGAAGTTGTTGTGAAATTTTAAAATCTCTGTTTGCCGTGTTTGGAACTCCGAGAGCAATAATCAGTGATCGCGGTACACATTTTTGCAATGACCAATTTGAAAGAGTCATGCAAAAGTATGGTGTTACCCACCGCCTTCTATCGCATACCACCCCCAAACAAGTGGGCGGGTGGAAGTTTCAAACCGGGTATTAAAAGGATTCTTGAAAGGACAGAGGCGAAAATCGCATCCCGGTCGGATAAGCTAGACGACGCACTCTGGGCTTTTCGTACAGCTTACAAAACACCCATCGGGTGTACTCCATACAAGCTAGTGTACGAAAAGGCATGTCATCTTCCGATTGAGTTAGAGCACAAGGCATACTGGGCCTTAAAACATGCGAACTTCGATATACTGCATACCGTGATCACAGAAAAGTTCAAATGAATGAACTAAATGAACTTCGTGATCAAGCTTATGAGAACTCTTTAATCTACAAGCAAAAGACAAAGAAGATTCACGACTCCAAGATCAAGAACCGCGTTTTCAACGTTGGTGATCGAGTCCTTCTTTTCAATTCTAGATTGAAAATTTTCTCGGGAAAGCTTAAGTCCCGCTGTCCGGTCCATTCACTATTGCTAAGGTTTATCCTTATGGTACCGTTGAGTTATCTCAACCCGATGGTCCTAATTTTAAAGTGAATGGTCATCGAGTGAAGCATTACTTTGGAGAGGACATTCCTCCCGTGGTTGTCCCGATTTACAAACATTCCCCATGAACCAATGAATGCAGGGATCGAGTCAAGCTAGTGACTCGGTAATCAAAAACATTAGCACGCACCATATGGGTTTTCACCCATATTTCTGTCTTCTTTCTCTATTCTACCACCCTAGTGTGGGGGGGTTGCCCCACATGTTGTGTATATATGCAAATTCAAAAAAAAAACGTTCACAAATAATGGCCGTAGTATTTCCCTTTTACGTTCTTTGTTTCGGCATAACCGCGGTACTTTGAATATTGAGGGCAATATTCATTTCTAAGTGTGGGGGGGAATTCTCACGAATTTCATATATTATCTACCCAATTCCCCCGTTTTTGGCCAAAATTTTTTTGGAGTAAGTGTTCTACACTTACTCATCTTGGTTATCAGTCCGCCTTGTCTGAAGACAAAAGGATTGGCTAATCCAGGAGCAAACGGCTCTTGGTAAAGATTTCTCAAATCCGTTTATATGGCTTGCAATTTGCCCAAAATTGTATGGTTCCTCAACTCCCCATCATCCTCAAAAGATAATGAGTTGGCTAGCCCGCAAGGTTATGGCTTGTGGTAAAGGCAGTGGAAAATCCATAATTGGTAATCGACTCACCAAAGATAATATTGATAATTTATCTAAGAGTTGGCTAGTCCAGAAGGGTACGGCTTCTGGTAAAGACACATCAAATCCGTTATATGGTTTATGATTTGCCAATAAATCATTTGGTTATCGTTGTACCAAGGTTCTTACTTGAATCAAAACAATCGGCTACTCCAGAAGTGATGGCTTTTGGTAAAGAGTCTTTAAAATCCATTAAAGCTTCAAATCATTGCTAGGGACTAGCAATATCTCAGTGTGGGGGATTGATGAGTGTCTAAATACTCATCATTTTTGTGTAAAATAAACTGCAAAATCATCTGAAAACACTCAGAAACACATCAAAATGATCAAAATATCACAAACAAGTGTTTATGTGTTTTAAATGCAAAATTATCAAAATCAGATGAAAAATGTATCAAGTTTGCAAAATTGGCAGTTTTAGTCCCCCAAGTTTCAAAAGTTGTCAAATCTAGTCCCTGGAATTCAAAAATGTGGAAATTTATCATTCAAGGTCCCTGAAGTATTCTAAGTTGTTTAAAATGATCCTTGAATGATTCTTTGGTCAATTGGCAAGAAAGGTCCTCAAACTTTGGAAATTTACAAATTTAATCCTTGGACCTTTGAAAATGGATTTTATGCAAAAAGGGTTCTTGTTTTATCAATGTTGGTCATAATTGGTCCTTGTGAGAAGTTTGAAAAAGTTGCAAGATCAGTCCTTGAAGTTTGGCAAAATTGCACTTTTAGTCCTTGTTATTACTTCTTAAACCAAACGGATCCAAATATATCAAAAGCCCAAAATACAAGCCCAATCCAACTGCCCTTGACCCTTGCACCTTGAGCCCCAGTCCATAACTCCCTTTGAACCCCAGCCACAACCAATTTGGACCCTTTGTGTTATTAATAGCTCGGTCAACAGAAGTCAAACCCACCTTAGCGCGCCCAAATACCAGAACTACTGTAGCATCCTCTCCCAAGCCTGATATCTCCAAAACCAGTCATGGTTTCCTCCTTGCTTTTTCCCCCTCCTTGCTTTTTCCCCCTCCACCTCCTCTAAACTCCAAATAATCATAATTATCTCAAACAAAACCCATTAATGGTTTAAACCTGCTCAAAGAAATAATTGGCGCCAAAATGCAAAGTGTACGGTTTTGATGAGTTTCAGTGATCCAAGGGCTCAAATGTGGTGGGAAACAATCAGATACATGTGGAAGGTGAAAAGTCTATAAAGTGGGAAGAAGATGCATTGTATCAACTATCTAGAAGAAATTTTAGTTTATTATTGTCGTTTTTAGTATTTTTAAGTTTAAGTGTAATTTAAAGCTTTCAAACTTTCTGTTTTGAGTATTTCAGTGTATTGTAAGACTTTTTAAAGTAACAATTTAAAGTTTTAATCACTTCTCAAGTTTATGCAATTTCTCATTTTTATGCAAAATCTCATGTTGGATTAAATATTGTTGTTTGTTGTTTGTAAGGATTAGAATAGGTCACATAAGCTCCCAAATAGCTTATAAAAGCTATTAGAAACAATAAAATTAGTTTAGACAAAAAAATCAAAAATTACCAAAAATCCAAATTAAATACTTGAAAAATCAAAAATCCATGGTGAAGAAGATCAAGAAACTGGAGCAGGGTATATAATGGATGGCCTTGGGTTAGTAGCTTATTGGTAAGCTTATAGGGATGCTCATTGATCTTGGTTCTAAATTTTAAGCTTGGAAGCTATTGTAAGCCTTTTTAAGTAATTTTGCATTTCACTATTGTGGTTGATTAGTTGTTGTAATTTCTTGTTCTTAGTGTTCATTAGTAGTAATTAAGTGTATTTAATCCTTAAAAACAGTTGGTTGATCTTTTAAATTGTTAGTTTACATAAATTTCTTTATAACTGTCAAAATAGCTCTTGTCTTAATTCCTAGTTTTATGTTGTTGTAACTGTTGGCTCATGTTTCTTTAGTCCTAATTAATGATGCTATAAGGTCTGCACTCAAGTTTATGGGTTACAATTGTGATTTGGTGTGAAAAACATCAAAACAAATAAGTAAGTAAGAGGGTGTTTGGTTCTTTGAGTTTGCAAGTACTTTGGTCTTTGGTTTTGTTGGAATTCTGTCTAACTAAGTCTAAATACTTAAGTTCACCATAAAACAAGTCTTTGTTCATTGAAAGTCAAAATTTCATTTGATTGTGCCTTATGCATCATGTTGAGATTTCATGATCCATGATCATCATTTTGTGTTCAAAAGTTGTTAACCTTGCTTAAGTTAGTCTTATCTCACCTTAAAACAACATATTAAGTACTTAAGATCGATTAAATCTCTTTTTGGTCAACTTTTAGTTTCTGTCAAAAAGTCAAAATTCTCAATGGGTCGTTTTTGAATAAACTTGGGAATTTCACTGTGGGTTTATTAAATAGATTCAGCTTATAATCTCTTGGGGTATTAAAGTTTGGTTGGTGTATAAAAATAGAAAAATGCTAGTTCTTGGTTTCTCAGTCTTTTAAGTGCTTATTCAACTGCTTTTTGTGGATACCTGTTTCATATAACTGCCCTGTGCACAGTTTTTAAGCTCATATTGATAAGCCTTCATTGAGCTTATTAGTGCTTCAAATCTTGTGTTCTCTAGTTCTTTGGAAAGCCAACCTGGTCCTCTTGAATTGTCAAGTCTTGTGTTTCACTTTTGAGCTTATTAGCTAGGGCTGCTATTAGCTTGTATCTTGTCCCATTTTCTGTTTTTCACTACATAAGTCAAGTGCTTATTTGCCTAGTCTTAGCTTATCAGTGTGCTTCTTTTCATTCTTTAGCTTCATTTCAGTAGATTGTAACTTATTCCATCTTATTCTAGCTTCTGTTTCAGTGTGTAAGCTTGTTTGAGCTTATTGCCACTAAATAAGCCCATTTAAGTACTGTTGGATCAATAAGCCATCAAAACTGCTTATTGGTGTTTTGTAAATTTTTTGTCTTTATTAAAGTTTCATATTATTAGTATATAAGTAGTTTTCAAAAAGAAAAATCACAAAAACATCAAAATAAAAATCAGTGATAGTGTTTATTTAAGGTTTTCTAGCTTTTTGATTTTTCTTTTCATCTTTTTAATAAGCTAATCTTGTTTTTCCATTTTTCTTAGGTTTCTGTCATCATATAGGTTTTTTAGAAAAAGTTTCAGATTTTTCTCTATCTTTTTAGTATTTATTATAATTTTAAATAGTTAAAAATAGTAATTAATTAGTAATAAATAATTAAAAAGTCTAAAAAAATATATTTTCTGTTTTAAAATTAGTTTTATCATATTTTAGATTTTTCAAAGTTAAAATTTTATTTTTCCAAGTTTATTTTCTATTTTCTAGTAATTAAGTGTATTTTAAATAATAATTAATTAGTAATAATTAGATAAAAAGTGTGAAAAATATATTTTAGTTTTAAAATTAATTTTATAGTATTTTAGATTTTTCAGAATCATAAGTTTATTTTTCTAGCCTTATTTTATATTTTCTTCTAATTTAGAGTATTTATTAAATAGTTAAAATAGTTTTTAATTAATAATAATTAATTAAATAGTGTTAAAAAATAAATTTCTTTTTCTAATATTTTTTCTTTTATTTTTAGGATTCTAAAATGTCATTTTATATTTTTAGGCATTTTATTTCTTAGTTTTCACTTTTTATTTTGTGCGTATACGTAGTTTTTAAAACTTACGCCACGCTTTTGATCCGGTTGTTGTGCTTTCCAAATTCTGTGTCCAATTCTATTCCAAATCAATCAGTAGTGTACTTTCTAATCAAATCCTTTCAGATCACTATCCTTAGTGATCACTCCATCATCTGAGTTTGTTTAACACACCATTGAGTCTCCTTGGGACTAAACGACCCGGGAATTCATTCTATTCTCCAGGACTTCATTCTATTTGTGTTCTAAGCTGTTTTAAGTCTGTTTGACTTGACGGTTTAGCACCAATCAATTGCACTTATAAAATTCGATCTATGACCCGCACAAGTTCGACATATGATGCTGTCCAGTTTTTAGGGTTTATTAAAACCAATATAAGCACATATTTAGACCATTAATTACACTTAGGGTTCCATTCCAATTAGGGTTTCGAATTTATTAAGCATGATAACATTTATATATGTGGTTCGGTTCTCTTGTGCTCGACATACTGATCTGTGCTGAAAACAGTCAAGCTACCTCACACAAACCGGCCACTTGTGAATGGTTTAATCGTAGAAGCTTAAAACCGCTTAAAACACAAATACAATGAAGTCCTGGAGAATAGAATGAATTCCCGGGTCGTTTAGTCCAACGGAGACTCAATGGTGTGTCAAAACAAACTCAGACGATAGAATGATCACTAATGATAGTGATCAGAAAAGATATTGATGGAAAATTACCTAAAGAAAAGATCTACAAATTAAAGCGACTTAAATGCAAATTAACAAAATTAAAAAAATAATAAAAATATATTAAATAAACGCTATCACTATTTTTACAATGATGTTTTTGTGATATTATAAAATAAAATAACTTAAATAAACTATATTAAGTAAAACGTAAACTCAAATTATCTAAAAACTAGATTTAAAATTAAAACGAGCGTTACGTTTAAAAATTACGCTGGAGCGCAAGCAAAAACGTAAAATTTATGAAATAAAAGGCCTACGAATGTAAAACTAATTTTATTACGTGCTATATGACAAAAGAAAATTTTAGAAAAAAGATTTATATTTTTTAGACTTTTATATTTTTATTATGAATTAATTACTATAAAACACTAATTAAATGTTTAAAAATACTAAAACAAATGAGAAAAATCTGAAACTTTTTGTAAAAATACTTTATACTAATACAATTTTATAAAAATACAAACACTGAAAAAACTACTTTGAATAAGCTCTAAATAAGCTAAATAAACTTAATAAGCTAAACGCCAAAACGTTATAAGAGTATGTTGTGCAAGTTATGACAGTCAAAGACCCAAGGGCGCAATGGTATCCAGGTACACACTAACACTCTCCAAAGGGGGAGGTCTCAGGTTCGAGCCTGCCTACCCCCTTTTTGCAAAAACATTTTATTTTTGGAATTTTTCTTCACAAATTTGTTTATCACAAGAAAATAAGCACTTTTTCTAACTATGACTTTTTGTGAAAACCACTAATAAGCTCAGTATGAGCTTATTAATTGCAACAGTGGACAAAAACTTGGAAATAAGCAAAATATTAAGCCAAAATGGCTTATAAGCTAGAAATAAGCAAAGGAAAACTGGAAATAAGCTATACTACCTTAAATAAGCTGAAATGACAACTGAACAAGCTCAATAACTTGAAAATAAGCACTGATTAAGCAGAAATAAGCACTTATCACTCTAGTGTTGAAAAACAGAAAATGGGACAAGCTTTAAGCTACTTGCAGCCCTAGCTATTAAGCTTCAAATTAAAAAACAAGAGTTGGAACCTCAAGATAGCTTGGTTGGCTACCCAAAGAAACAAGTATCACAGGATAAGACTAAAAATTAAGCTCTGTGCAAGCTTTTCAAAATGGTGCAATTCACTGTGCACAGGGCATGGTTTTCAAACAGGTACCACAAATAAGCCACTTAAAAAGCACTTAATAAGCTAGACAGAAGAGATCTAGTATTTTTATATTTTTGTTTAGCAACTAGACTATAATACCCTAAGAGCTTTTAAGCTAAAACTTATTATTGAACACACAATAAAATTCCAAAGTTTATTCAAAATCGACCAAATGAGAATTTGACTTGTTGAGAAAAACTCAAAAGTTGACCAAGATGAACTTTGAATTGATTTTAAGCACTGAATGTGATGTTTTAAGGTATATAAAGACTGAATTAATCAACACTAACAACTTTCTAACACAAAATCATGAGTATGATCCATAAACATCCAACAGTAAGCACCAAAGATTAGATCAAATGTAATTTTGACTTTGGATGAACAAAGATTGGTTTTTCTGGTTTCTTTGAGCTAAATGGACTAAATGAGAAACAGAACAAGCAAACTCAAACAACACCAACAAAGTCTGTTACAGTTTAAACAGGTAAATCCAAACACCCTTTACTTGTCTGATATGGAACTTTTTCAAAGCAGATTCCAAAGTTAAACCATGAAACTGAATTCAGACCTTATATAATCTCTTTATAGGACTAATGAATCATTAAACAACACCTCATTACAACAGTAACTAAGAAATGATGAAGAAGCAGTTTTATCTGTTATAACTAAGTTTTTATAAACTACAATTTTGAAAGAACAACCACTTGATTTTAATGTTTACATACACTTAATTAAGGCTAAATAACACTAAGAAACATAAATTTAAGCTAATTAACAAACACAACAGTGAAATGCAAAATAGACAAAAAGGCTTACAAAAGCTTTCCAACTGAAAACTGAGATCAAGGATCAATGAACACCCCTATTAGCTTACCACTAAGCTACTAAACCAAGGCCATCCATAATTCACCCTGCTCCAGCTGTGTACACCATCTTCTTGTGATTTTTGATTTTTTGAACTATTTAATTTGTATTTTTTGGTGATTTTTTTTATTTTGCTTCTAAACTGAATTTTAGTATCTCTAATAGCTTAGAAAAGCTATATGGGAGCTTATGTGAGCTAACTCAGTCCATACAAACAACAAACAACAACATTAGCATAAATTGAGATTTTTGAATGAAAAATGCATAAACTGAAATTGATACTGAAAACTTGAAATTTATTATTGAAAAGGATTCAATTACACTTAAGAAACTTAGACAGAGTACTTGGAATTGAAATCATACACTTAGAAAGCTTAGATAAAAAAAACGACTAAAGAAAATTAAGATTACACTAGATACTAAGATACATTGCATCTCTCTCCTTTATAATGACTTTTTAGCACTCCTTGATATCTTCTGAATCTTTCCCACCAAATTTGAGCCATTGGATTGGCTAGAACCATCATATCCGTCCAAGTGTCATTTTGGCGCCAATTATTTCTTTGAGCAGGTTTGAGCCATTAATGGGTTTTGTTTGAGATAATTAAGATTATTTGGGTGTTAGTGGAAGAGGAGGGGGAAAAAGCAAGGAGGGGGAAAAAGCAAGGAGGAAACCATGACTGGTTTTGGTGTTACAGGGGTTGAAGAGGTAGTGCTACAGTGGAGGTGGTTTTTGGGCGGGGTGAGTGGATTTGACTTCTGTTGACCGGGGCAATAATACTAACGGGGTTGGGCTTGGATTGGGCCAAGGGATTATGGATTGGATTTGGATTGATATAATCAAAAGGGCCGGTTTGGTTTAATAGTATACAAGGACCAAATATGCAAATTCTCCAAACTTGAGGGACTGATCAAGATACTTTTTCCAATGTTATTACAAGGATCAATTTTGACAAACTTTGATAGAACAAGGATCCTTTTTGCATAAAATTCATTTTAAAAGGTCCAAGGACTAATTTTGCAAATTTTCAAACTTTAGGGACCTTTCTTGCCATTTGACCAAAGAATCATTCAAGGACTATTTTTGATAACTTAGAATACTTCAGGGACCTTGAATGACAAAACTTCACATTTTTGAATTCCAGGGACTAGATTTGACAACTTTTAAAACTTGGGGACTAAACCGCCAATTTTGCAAACTTGAATCATTTTTCATCTGATTTTGATATTTTTGCGTTTAAAACACATAAAACACTTGTTTGTGATATTTTCATCATTTTGATGTGTTTCTGAGTGTTTTCAGATGATTTTGCAGTTTAGATTGTACAAAAATGATGAGTATTTAGACACTCATCAATCCCCATTATCGAGATATTGCTAGTCCCTAGCAATGATTTGAGAAAACTTTTGATGGATTTGAAAAACTCTTTACCAAAAGCCATTACTTCTGGAGTAGCCAATTGTTTTAGTTCAAGTAAGAACTTTAGTACAATGATAACCAAATGATTTTAAGCAAATCATAAGCTTTCAACGGATTTGATTTTGTCTTTACCGTGGTTTAAGCCGCACTTCGGACTAGCCAACTCTTAGATAAATTATCGTAATTATCTTTGGTGAGCTAAATACCAATTATGGATTTTCCACTGCCTTTACCACAAGCCATAACCTTGCGGGCTAGCCAACTCTTCACTTTTTAGGATATGGTGAGTGGAATACCATACAATTTTGGGCAAATTGCAAGCCATAAACGGATTTGAGATATCTTTACCAAGAGCCGCTTTGCTCTGGATTAGCCAATCCTTTTGTCTTACGTACATGGCGATGATAACCAAGATGAGTAAGTGTAGAATACTTACAAAAAAAAAAAATTTTTTGGCCAAAAACGGGGGAATTGGGTAGATAATACATGAAATTCGTGAGAATTCCCCCACACTTAGAAATGAATATTGCCCTCAATATTCAAAGTACCGGCGGTTATGCCGAAACCGAGAACGTAAAGGGAAATACTACGCCATTATTTGAAAGATTTTTTTTTTATATACTTATATACAACAAGTGGGGCAACTCCCCACACTAGGGTGGTAGAACGAGAAAGAAGATGTAAATATGGGTGAAAACCCATATGGTGTGTGTGCTAAAGTTTTTGATTACCGAGTCATTAGCTTGACTCGATCCCCGCATTCATTGGTTCATGGGGAATGTTTGTAAATCCGAGACAACCACAGGAGGAATGTCCTCTCCAAAGTAATGCTTTACTCGATGACCATTCACTTTAAAATTAGGACCATCGGGTTGAGATAACTCAATGGTACCATAAGGGTAAACCTTAGCAATGGTGAATGGACGCACCAACGGGACTTGAGCTTTTCCGAGAAAATCTTCAATCTTGAATTGAAAAGAAGGACTCGATCACCAACGCTGAAAACGCGGTTCTTGATTTTTGAGTCATGAATCTTCTTTGTCTTTTGCTTGTAGATCAAAGAGTTCTCGTAAGCTTGATCACGAAGTTCATTTAATTCATTCATTTGAACTTTTCTATGATCACCAGCTGCCTCAGATATCGAAGTTTGCATGCTTTAAGGCCCAGTAAGCCTTGTGCTCTAACTCAATCGAAGATGGCATGCTTTCCGTACACTAGCTTGTATGGAGTACACCCGATGGGTGTTTTGTAAGCTGAACGAAAAGCCCAGAGTGCGTCATCTAGCTTATCCGACCAAGAGGCACGGTTTTTGCCAACCGCTCTTCCGAATTCTTTTAATACCACGGTTTGAAACTTCCACCTGCCCACTTGTTTGGGGGTGGTATGCAGTAGAGAGACGGTGGGTAACACCATACTTTTGCATGACTCTTTCAAATTTGTCATTACAAAAATGTGTACCACGATCACTGATTATCGCTCTCGAGTTCCAAACCCGGCAAAAGAGATTTCAAAAACTTCACAACAACTCAGGCATCATTGGTGGGTAAAGCTTTTGCTTCAACCCATTTTGACAAATAGTCAATAGCCACGAGTATGTACTTGTTACCACGAGATGAAGGGAATGGCCCCATAAAATCAATACCCCATATGTCAAATATCTCACAAACTTGAATGGCATTTTGTGGCATTTCATTCCTTTGAGATATATTTCCGTGGACGTTGACAAGGCCACAAGCTTTGACAAATTCGTGGGCATCCTTGTAGATTTTGGGCCAATAGAATCCGGAATCAAACACCTTCTTGGCGGTGTAGTTTGGACTATGATGGCCCCCGGTGGGTCCAAAGATGGCAAGCTGTGAGAATGTCAATAGCTTCCTGCCCATAAACACACCGTCGGATGACTTGATCCGCACAGATTTTAAATAAGAAGGGGTCGTCCCGTAATAATGTTTAACATCTTTGAAGAATTTGTTCTTCCGTTGGTCGACATCCCTTTCACAATGAAGTTACCCGCATGGTAATTTTCAAAGTCAAAGAAACCATGGGGTGGTAGAATTTCCACCTAAAAGAAACCGCTTGGAGTGTCTCGAGGAAATGTTTCACCTTTTTCTCGAAAACATCTTGGTGAGGGTTTTCTAATCGACAGATGATCGCAGCTAGATTCTCGGCCCTTTTTATCACGTATAATGATATCAAAGAGGAGGAGAATCCAACGGCAATCTCGCTTTGCATCTTGTTTAGCAAAGAGATATTTAAGAGCCGAGTGATCCGTATACACCACGCATTTGGTCAAGATAAGATACGACCAAACTTCAAAAGCATACACCACGGCTAATAGCTCTTTTTATGTGGTGGTGTAATGAGTTTGAGCTTCAGTCCATAGTTTTGCTTTGCGTAGTGGATAGGCTGAAAATGCTTGTTTCTACGTTGCCCTAAGAGTCGCGCCGATAGCAAAATCACTTGCATCGCACATGAGCTCAAAAGGCAAGTCCCGTCGGGAGCAACGAGAATGGTGCTTCAAAGTAGTTTTTCTTCAATGTTTCAAAAGCTATGATGCACTCGAGTGAGAAGATAAAAGGAGCATCCTTTTCAAGAAGATGGGTCATAGGTCGGGCGATTTTAGAAAAATCTTGTATGAATCTACGATAGAAACCGGCATGACCTAAAAAACTCCTAATACCTTTGACGGTAATAGGATGAGGCAGCTTAGCAATTACATCAACTTTTGCTCTATCAACCTCAATCCCATTCTTTGAAATCTTATGGCCAAGGACTATGCCTTCTTTGACCATAAAGTGGCTTTTCTCCCAGTTTAGACAAAGATTTGTGTCTTCACACCGTTTGAGCATTTTATCTAGATGGGAGAGACATGTTTGAAACGAATCCCCAATGACCGAAAAGTCATCCATAAACACCTCCATTGTTTCCCCGATCATGTCGTGGAAAATGGCCATCATACATCTTTGGAACGTGCCAGGAGCATTACATAAGCCAAAAGGCATACGCCTGTAGGCAAAAGTTCCGTATGGGCAGGTGAATGTAGTCTTTTCTTGATCATTTGGATCAATGGGGATCTCGAAGTAACCGAGAAACCATCAAGGAAACAATAGTATTCATTCCCTCGCTAATCTTTCAAGCATCCGTCCATGAAGGGTAGAGGAAATGGTCTTACGGGTGGCGCCATTCAACTTACGATAGTCAATACACACACGCCATCCCGTAACCAATCGAGTTGGAATTAACTCGTTATCTTCATTTGTGATAACAATAATGCCACCCTTTTTCGGAACACAATGAATTGGGCTAACCCAAGGACTGCTCGAGATAGGGTAAATTAATCCTGCATCAAGAAGTTTGATAACCTCCTGTTTGATAACATCATGGATTTTGGATTCACTGTCTCGATGTTGAATCGCCGTTTAAAGTCATCCTCCATCAAGATTTTATGGGTACGAACTCCGTTGATACCCTTAATGTCTGAGAGTTTCCAAGCAATTGCTTGCTTGTGTGACTTCAAGATTTTTATGAGAGCAAATTTTTCGTCTTTACTCAAATCTCGAGCAATAATGACTGGTAATTTATCATCACCTTCTAGAAATGCATACTTAGATGAGGTGGTAAGTCCTTAAGCTCAACCTCAGAAATTCTTCTTTCTAAACCACTTGACTTCCTTGTTATGAAGTTTGATGGGAGGAAGAGGAGGAGAAATGTCATGATTTAACAACTTCTCAAGAAGAATATCTCCTCCGATTAATCTTATTTTGATTAATCTCATCAGAATTGAATCACTAGAGTGAGGGGCTGATGATGGATCATCATTAAGCAACTTCTCAATGAGAAGTATGTCTCCCTCAATGTCAATTGGAGCGTGATCAATTTCCCATGGAAGAATCATGGATAAGTAGGCTTCAATCTCTTCTAAGATGAAGTCACTTTCTCAAAATGGGGTAAGAGATGGAGTAGAATTGGCAATGATGGGTTGAGATGAATGAGTGAGATTATCACCAAGAATTATGAGAAAACCAAGAACTTTTGAGAGTACTCTTCGAGTAACATCAATGATATCTATTCGATTAACCGACTCGAATCATAGTTTGCGGAGTACCTCAAGTTTGATCAAGGTTGAAGGTGACAGCTTCATTAACACGCAATGTGATTTCGCTCAAATACATCAATGAGAGCACGGCCCGCTCGTGAATACTCACCAACAATGAGAGGAACCCTATGATCGGCATCAAAATCAACAACCACGGTCACCTGGAAATGGAACTTTCCTACTTTAAATACGTCCTCAAATGCCAAGAGGACGGGATATGGAACGATCAGCAAGCTCAAGAGTCATGCATGTAGGAGTAAGTTCCGGAAGAGAAAGTTTCTTCCACACTGAATAAGGCATCAGGTTTATACTTGCACCAAGATTCGCTAGGGCAAAGCATTCAACCATTCCCCGAATACACAAGGTAGAGAAATTTCCCAGGATCGCTTTTCTCGAAGCTTTTCTAATAATCGCAGAGCGCTTCTCGTTAAGAGGAGTTTTTGCCATTTCAAACAACTTTTCCTTATTGCTCAACATGTGTTTGAGAGTCGATGCAAACTTGGGCATCAAGATGATAGCATCCGCAGCTTATGTCAAAATGTAACTCTTGGAAAATTTGGAAAATTTGTCCATTTGATGATCGGCTTTCGCTGAGTTTTGCTCATTCAAACGTGATGGGTAAGGAATAGAAGATTTGGATTTCTGATTCTCAATGAGAACTATAGGAGGTTCAAAACAACCTTGATTTGACTTGGGTTTCGGACAACTTGAGGTTGACTACCAAGGTAGGACGTGCTGTATTCGTGGGTTGAATAATGCACCTTGTCCGTTGTTTCCTTGGTAACTTGACTCATTGCCACGTGGAGGGCATTGGAGTAGTAGGTCCATTGTGTGTCGGAGGTTCACTTTCCACTACCTTTGGGATAGAAGAAGAGGTAGTAGGAACAAGAGTCCAGTATGAAACACCACTGGGTTGTGATCGCTTAGCATCGCCGGGTTAGCGATCGTGTTGCTAGGTAAAGTACCTGAGCCTGAGGGTCGATCATTTAAAGACTTTTGAGATCAGAATTTGGTGACCAACAACCTGTTCATTTCATCTTGGGATTTCATGAATTGTCGTAATCATCGTGATGATGGTATGGAGGAACAATGACGGGAGGAGCTGAAGGGATAAATTGAGGCCGTATGTTTTGATTATAGCCAAAATTCCCTTGATTAGGATTCATATTCCCTTGAAATTGATTCCCTCGATTGAAATTGTTTTGATGGAGGTTCCCTTGATGTTGGAAACCTTGATTGGGTCCGGGATAGAAATTACCTTGGTTTTGGTAACCTTGGTTCATTCTGGTTGGTTCGATTCGTTTTGCATGTTTGATTCGGTTAAAACCGGTGGTGCCTCGATTAGTGTAAGCACGGTAGTGTAGTTCATTTTGAGGACGTATTGAGTACCTTGTGTGAACTATCGGCTAGAGAATTGGCCTCAAATGGACTACCATCGTGGCAAGACAATTGTAGTATGCATGAGGACCACAAGTAACACAATCTCGACTTTTTTATCAAAGATGTGTTGGTGTCCGAGTGAAGGTCACTTTCTTTCCGTTAGCAAGAACCAAAGCTCGAACAATGTCCGAGTTTGTCAATCTTAGCATCGGTGCTAGATGCACTAATGAGAAGAAGAAGAAGGTCCAAAGATGAGACTGATATGTCTTGCTCGAAAGGGCGGACCGAGATTTGTTCTCAATGATCCAAATTTTTGTGGTCTTGCTCAGGAAATTACCTCCCGCTGAGGCATTCAAAGAGTCTTGATTGGTCTGATTGAGACCATTGTAGAAAGTATCCATTTGCATTAACTCGGTAAAACCATGATGCGGACACTTGCGAATCAACTCTTTGTAACGATCCCATGCCTCCCCGAATGATTCATCAAATCTCCGAGAAAATTTCATTATCTCATTCTTAAGACTTGTGGTTCGGGATGGAGGATAGAACTCGTTAACGAACTTGGTGACAAGATCTTCCTATGTCTCAATAGAACGAGGGGGTTGTTTCTCAAGCCAACCCGGCTTGTCCTCTAGAGAAAATGGGAACGTAAGAAGCTTGATAGCTTCATGGGACATTCTATACTGATGGTAGATGCTATCTTGTTAAACCATCGAATGTGTGCATGAGGATCATCCCGCCCAAAACCATAGAATTGGCTTTGGGTTACTAGATTAAGCAACCCGTTTTGAGCTCAAAGTGTCACCACCTATGGCTGGACAACAATGGCATCTCCGTAACCAATGGGTGCTTGGAGAAGCTCATTCATAGGTTTCTTCTCGCCATTTCGACAGAGGTGGTGGTGGCAAGACGCCTCGGCCACGTGAAGGAGCTGAACGCCCTTACGCTCACGAGGAATCTTTCCAAGTTCTAAAGTGGACTTGTAGAACTGAAGAACGAAAAGCATGCACTAAGTATAAAAACCAATTTTCAAAACAAATGAGGCAAAACACAAGTGAACTTAACCAATAATCACAATGAAATGGCTTTGAAAAAGGTACACCAAATCACAAGTGACACAAAGGAGTTTAAATCCATGTTCGGGAACTTATTAATGGTCGCACCCCCGCTTAGGTAGTGCACGCCTTGATTTGTGGTTGATTTTATGTATATATTAAGTACCATCAAAAAACGTAGGTAAGATTTGTGCCGATGGGTTCAAAAACTTTTTGGACAATATTTTTGGTATCGTCTCGTTTAACCAAATCGTATCTCTTCAAGAATCACCTTAAAGAGAATACAAATAGAAACGCCACGATTGTTTTGTTGTTTTATATTTTTTGGTTTGTTAACACTTTAGAAAAGTGTTAATGAACTTTTGATATTTTATAATTTTACAAAAACTTTTTACAAATGATGGGGTATGTGCAAGAATGGGTCCGAAATGGCTAAACACACGCTGGCCTCCCCGCATAAGGCCAAAATTTGATTCAGGCTTAAACAAGCTACTCACACAAACCGCCACTTGTGAATGGCCGATCGCAGAAGCTTAAACCGCTTAAAAACACAAATACAATGAAGTCCTCGGAGAATAGAATGAATTCCCGTCGTTAGTCCCACGGAGACTCAATGGTGTGTCAAAACAAACTCAGATGATAGAATGATCACTAATGATAGTGATCAGAAAAGATATTGATGGAAAATTACCTAAAGAAAAGATCTACAAATTAAAGCGACTTAAATGCAAATTAAGAAAATTAAAAAAAAATTAAAATATATTAAATAAACGCTATCACTATTTTTACAATGATGTTTTTGTGATATTATAAAATAAAATAACTTAAATAAACTATATTAAGTAAAACGAACTCAAAATTATCTAAAACTAGATTTAAAATTAAACGAAGCACGTTTAAAAATTACTACTGAGCCAGCAAAAACGTAAAATTTATGAAATAAAAGGCCTACGAATGTAAAACTAATTTTATTACGCTATATGACAAAAAGAAAATTTTAGAAAAAGATTTATATTTAGACTTTTATATTTTTATTATGAATAATTACTATAAAACACTAATTAAATGTTTAAAATACTAAAAAATGAGAAAATCTGAAACTTTTGTAAAATTACTTTATACTAATACAATTTATAAAAAATACAAACACTGAAAACTACTTTGAATAAGCTCTAAATAAGCTAAATAAACTTATAACAAACTCAAAACGTGTATAAGAGAGTATGTTAAAAGTTATGATGTACCAAAGACCCAAGGGCATAAATGGTATCCAGTACACACTAACACTCTCCAGGGGAGGTCTCAAAGTTCGAGCCCCTACCCTTTTTGCAAAAACATTTTATTTTTGGAATTTTTCTTCACAAATTTGTTTATCACAAGAAAATAAGCACTTTTTCTAACTATGACTTTTTGTGAAAACCACTAATAAGCTCAGTATGAGCTTATTAATTGCAACAGTGGACAAAAACTTGGAAATAAGCAAAATATTAAGCCAAAATGGCTTATAAGCTAGAAATAAGCAAAGGAAAACTGGAAATAAGCTATACTACCTTAAATAAGCTGAAATGACAACTGAACAAGCTCAATAACTTGAAAATAAGCACTGATTAAGCAGAAATAAGCACTTATCACTCTAGTGTTGAAAAACAGAAAATGGGACGTTTTTGCTACTTAAAGCTAGCTATTAAGCTCAAATTGAAAACAAGAGTTGGAACTTCAAGATAGCTTGGTTGGCTACCCAAAGAAACAAGTATCACAGGATAAGACTAAAAATTAAGCTCTCAGGCAGCTTTTCAAAATGGGCTTATTCATCAGTAATGTGGCATGGTTTTCAAACAGGTACCACAAATAAGCCACTTAAAAAGCACTTAATAAGCTAGACAGAAGAGATCTAGTATTTTTATATTTTTGTTTAGCAACTAGACTATAATACCCTAAGAGCTTTTAAGCTAAAACTTATTATTGAACACACAATAAAATTCCAAAGTTTATTCAAAATCGACCAAATGAGAATTTGACTTGTTGAGAAAAACTCAAAAGTTGACCAAGATGAACTTTGAATTGATTTTAAGCACTGAATGTGATGTTTTAAGGTATATAAAGACTGAATTAATCAACACTAACAACTTTCTAACACAAAATCATGAGTATGATCCATAAACATCCAACAGTAAGCACCAAAGATTAGATCAAATGTAATTTTGACTTTGGATGAACAAAGATTGGTTTTTCTGGTTTCTTTGAATAAATGGACTAAATGAGAAACGAACAAGCAAACTCAAAACAACACCAACAAAGTCTCAGTTATAGTTTAAATGTAAATCCAAACACCCTTTACTTGTCTGATATGGAACTTTTTCAAAGCAGATTCCAAAGTTAAACCATGAAACTAATTCGACCTTATATAATCTCTTTATAGGACTAATGAATCATTAAACAACACCTCATTACAACAAGAATTCAAGAAATGATGAAGAAGCAGTTTTATCTCAAGTATAACTAAGTTTTTATAAACTACAATTTTGAAAGAACAACCACTTGATTTTAATGTTTACATACACTTAATTAATAGGCAATAACACTAAGAAACATAATTTAAGCTAATTAACAAAACAAATGCTGAAATGCAAAATAGACAAAAGGCTTACAAAGCTCCAACCGAAACCTAGATCAAGGATCAATGAACACCCCTATAGCTTACCACTGCTACTAAACCAAGGCCATCCATAATTACCCAAATTGCGGTACACCATCTTCTTGTGATTTTTGATTTTTGAACTATTTAATTTGTATTTTTGGTGATTTTTTTATTTTGCTTCTAAACTGAATTTTAGTATCTCTAATAGCTTAGAAAAGCTTATAGGAGCTTTATGAGCTAACTCACCATACAAACAACAAACAACAACATTAGCATAAATTGAGATTTTTGAATGAAAAATGCATAAACCGAAATTGATACCTAAAACTTGAAATTTATTATTGAAAAGGATTCAATTACACTTAAGAAACTTAGACAGAGTACTTGGAATTGAAATCATACACTTAGAAAGCTTAGATAAAAAAACGACTAAAGAAAATTAAGATTACTCTAGATACTAAGATACATTGCATTCTCTCCTTTATATGATTTTTAGCACTCCTTGATATCTTCTGAATCTTTCCCACCAAATTTGAGCCATTGGATTGGCTAGAACCATCATATCCGTCCAAGTGTCATTTTGGCGCCAATTATTTCTTTGAGCAGGTTTGAGCCATTAATGGGTTTTGTTTGAGATAATTAAGATTATTTGGGTGTTAGTGAAGAGGAGGGGAAAAGAGGAGGGGAAAAGCAAGGAGGAAACCCAGGACCGGTTTTGGTGTTACGTGGGTTGAAGAGGTGGTGCTACAAGGGAGGGTTTTTGGCCAAAGCGAAGTGATTTGACTTCTGTTGACCGCAATAATACTAACGGGTTGGGCTTGATTGGGCCAAGGGATTATGTATTGGATTTGGATTGATATAATCAAAAGGGCCGGTTTGGTTTAATAGTATACAAGGACCAAATATGAAATTCCAAACTGGGGACTGATCAAGATACTTTTTCCAATGTTATTACAAGGATCAATTTTGACAAACTTTGATAGAACAAGGATCCTTTTGCATAAATCCATTTTAAAAAGGTCCAGGACTAATTTTGCAAATTTTCAAACTTTAGGGACCTTCTGCCATTTGACCAAGAATCATTCAAGGATCATTTTTGATAACTTAGAATACTTCAGGGACCTTGAATGACAAAACTTCACATTTTGAATTCCAGGGACTAGATTTGACAACTTTTAAAACTTGGGGGACTAAAACCGCCAATTTTGCAAACTTGAATCATTTTTCATCGATTTTGATATTTTGCAAAACACATAAAACACGTTTGTGATATTTTCATCATTTTGATGTGTTTTCGAGTGTTTTCAGATGATTTTGCAGTTTAGATTGTACAAAAATGATGAGTATTTAGACACTCATCACATCTATGATCCATTCAAACAATACATACATACATGTTCTCTTATTACAAGGTTCAATTCATATATGGTTTGTTTGTTTGGTTTCATATGGTTCGCCAAAAAAAAGAAAAACACAACTCGACTAATACAAACATGATACAACATATACTAACGTAAGGTGTATTAAAGGAAGATTTAATAAAACATGTTATACCTTAGCTTGTTGAACAAAAATCACCCAATGGTTTAGGGTTTCGTTTAATGGGAAGAAAAGAAAGAAGAGGCAAAACTAGGGTTCCAAATTATGTTTATGAGTTTGTATATATAGGTGGTGAAAATTTCGTTCTAGGGCTTGAGAAGGTGTGTGGGTTTTGCCTCTTGGTCCAAAACGAATCGAACAAACACCGCCCAAGTTGTTTCCCAAATAACAAAAAAGACAAGGCCCAATATTTTAGTGAGACGCTTAAATCTTCGTCAGTATTGAAAATCAATCACTTAATAATATTATTCGCTAAATTTAATTATAGATAAGTTAATTTTTTAAATTTCGTTAAATGATCATAAACGTATTTTAATAATTTTGATTTCAAGGGTAAAATAGTCTTATTATGCGTTTATATTTTTAGGGTTTTACATTGACTTTTTAAGATAAACACTAAAGTTGACTTAAATGAACTTATGATTGATCCTACTCACTGATTATGTTATATTAAGCTATGTTAAGATGAATTTAGGCTAGATGACCAAGTTCTAAGCAATCAGATGAATTTTACACTATAATCCTAAAAGCAACAACTAAGGTGATTAAAGAAGATTTGACTTTTATCAAACAAGAACTGTTTTTATTGTTTCTATGAGTTATTAGATACTAATATATATAAAACAAGCAACAACACAAACAAATTTCTAACACGTATAACAAAGTAAATCCAAACAACCTTTTAGAAAACTGTTTTGAAGCTTTAGGCACTAAAACAGATTTTTAAACCAAAAAATCTATTGATTAACTTATAATAACTATATTTGACGAATTGCTAAAATTAACACACTTTAAACAAGTAAACTAGGTGTTTGAGAAATGCTTACAATTGTTTCCAAATTCACAACCGAATCAAGGATCAAGAACACAACCTATAGCTTCCCAAGAAGCACTAAACCAAGGGCAATCCAAAATTTACCCTGCTCCAGCTGTGATCATCTTCTTGATTGATTTTTGATTTTCTAACTAATTTTTGTATTTTGGTATTTTGTTTTTGATACTAACAAAGTTTTAAGGTTTCATAGCTATTAACATCAGGAGCTTATATGAGCTTATAAATCCAAAACAACATCTAACATTAAAACATATTGAGGATTTAAGCTTGAAAAATGCATAAACCTAAAATGAGACTAAACTTGAAATTAATCAATGAAAAAGATTCACATGCACCTAAAATACTTAAACAAAGTGCTTGAAAGCCAACTAATGAAATTTAAACAACATTAATCGACATAAGCTGTTAATTTACACTAGATATCTTTCTCCTCTCGCTTCTTCTTTATAGACTTGAGACTCCACTAGCACTCTGTCAAATCCCACTTTACTTCATGGCCCTTGATCGCAACTCATCTTAGCCCTTGAATGCAATTTGGTGCCAAAATATCAAAAGGTGTTTAAAGCATTTAAAGAATTTTGGAGATGAGGTGGAAGGAGTGGTTATACAGTACCTGGGTTTGAGGTGGAAGGTGGTGGTCCACCGGGTTTCTCAGCTTAAGGCCAGCAGAGATAAATGTTGATATGTGGTTTGACTGGGGTTTGACCTGACTTTTTAATAATAGTGAGGGTCAAATTAGTGGGGGTCAAGTTGGATTTTGAACCGCCTGTTGTGTGGGATTGGGTTGGGCTTATGACTGGCCAAATAGCTGGGTTTGTGTTATTTATTTATTTTTCGGTCCGGTTTGGTTTAAGCTTATTAACACAAGGACCATTTTTGTAATTTTTTGATTTTTGAGGTTAAACCCTGACTTTTTCCAAAGTTAACACAAGGACCAATTATGCCATTTATGAATAGTACAAGGTTTACTTTTGATTATTTTCACTTTTTTTTAAATTCACCAAGGACTATTTTTGACAATTTTTAAACTTTAGGGACTAAAGTTGTAATTTTGTAATTTTTAAACTTTGGAGGGTTTGTTTTGACAACTTTTGAATCCCATGGACCTTAAATTATATTTTGTTTTTATTTTGATTTACCAGGACTAGTTTTGACAACTTTTGAAACTTGGGGACTAAACGCCAATTATGCAAACTTGATATTTTCACCGCTTTTGGTATTTTGCATTTAAAACACATAAAACACTTATTTGTGATATTTTTATCATTTTGATGCTTTGACAGGTGTTTTTGGATGTTTTTGGCATTCAAAAGGTATAAGAATGATGAGATTTGATACTCATCAATCCCCCACACTAAGATATTGCTAGTCCCTAGCAATATTTTGAAACTTTAATGGATTTCTCCTTTCAAAAGCCATTACGGAGTAGCCAATTGTTTCAGTTCAAGTAAGAACTTGGCATGATAACCAAATGATTTTGAAAATCACCGTCAATCGGTTTTGATTTGTCTTACCGTAGCCGCTTGCTTCCGACTAGCCAACTCTTAGATAAAATATCTATATTTGGTGAGTCGATTACCAATTATGGTTTTCCAACTGCCTTTACCACAAGCCATAAACTTGCGGGCTAGCCAACTCTTCACTAATTAAAGATATGGTGAGCTGAAGACCATACAATTTTGGGCAAATTGCAAGCCGTCAACGGATTTGAGATATCTTTACCAAGAGCCGTTGTCCTGATTAGCCAACCTTTTGTTTATTAGACATGGCGGATCGATAACCGTAGTTTGAGTAAGTAAAACACTTACTCCACAAAAAAAATTTTGCCAAAAATGGGGGAATTGGGTGGTATAATTACATGATAAAATTCGTGAGAATTCCCCCACACTAGAAATGAATATTGCCCTCAATATTCAAAGTACCGTTATGCCAAACTTAGAACGTAAAAGGAAATAATACGCCATTATTTGAATTTTTTTAATCGATGAAAACTTATATACAACAAATGGGCAACCCCCACACTAGGGTGGTAGAAAGTAGAAAGAAGTCAGAAATATGGGTGAAAACCCATATGGTGTGCTACTGTTTTGATTCCCGAAGTCGCTAGCTTGACTCGATCCTCGCATTTATTGGTTCATGAAAGTTTGTAGATCCGACAACCACAGTGGAATGTCCTTCCAAAATAGTTTCAACCGATGACCATTCACTTTAAAATTTGGACCATCGGGTTGAGATAACTCAATGGTACCATAAGGAAATACTTTAGTGATGGTGAATGGTCCACTTTCGATTTTAGTTTTCCTCAGAAAATCTTCAATCTTGAATTGAAAAGAAGGACTCGATCACCGACGTTGAAAACGAGGTTCTTGATTTTGGAGTCATGAATCTTCTTTGTCTTTTGTTTGTAGATCAAAGAGTTCTCGTATGCTTGATCACGGAGTTCATTTAATTCATTCATTTGAACTTTTCGTGATCAAATTGCCCGAATATCGGTTGGCATGTTTCAAGGCCCAAGATGCTTTGTGCTCTAGCTCAATCGGTAGATGACACGACTTTCCGCATACTGCTTTGTATGGAGTACACCCGGTGGTATGTTTATCGAAGGCCCGTGAGTGCGCCATCCAGCTTATCCCACTGTGAGGCACGGTTACCGCCCTTCCGCAATTCTTTTTATACCTCGATTAGAAACTTCCACTTGCCCACTTGTTTGGGGGTGGTATGCAGTAGAGAGACGGTGGGTTGCACCATACTTTTGCATGACTCTATCAAACCGTCATTGCAGAAATGCGCACTACCATCAATGATTATAGCTCGTGGAGTTCCAAACCTAGCAAAAAGAGATTTTAAGAATTTCACAACAACCGGGCATCATTGGTAGGCAAAGCTGCTTCAACCCATTTTGACAAATAGTCAACGCCACGGTATGTATTTGCTCGAGATGATGGAAATGGCCCCAAAGTCAATGCCCCATGTCAAATATCTCACACTTGAATGGCGCGGCGCATTTCATTTCTTTGAGAGATATTTCCGTGACGCTGACAAGCGCCACATGCTTTGACAAAATCGCGGCATCCTTATAAATAGTGGGCCAATAAAACCCTGAATCAAACACTTTTTGGCTGTAATTTGGACTATGATGGCCCCCGGTCCAAAGATGGCAAGATTTTGAGAATGTCCATAGCTTCCTGTCCATAAACACACCGGCCGATGACTTGATCCGCATGTGATTTTGAATAAGTAGGGTCGCCCCGTATAATGTTTAACATCCTTGAAGAATTTGTTTTCCGTGGTCGACATTCCTTTCACTATGAAGTTACCCGCATGGTAATTTCATAAGTCAAGAAACCATGGGGTAGTAAAGTTTCCACGAAAAGTAACCGCATTGAGTGTCTCGAGAGGAAATGTTTCATTTATTTCTTTTTTCTCGAAAACATCTTGGTGTGGGTTTTCTAAACGACAGATGATCGCTAGCCTAGGTTCTCAGCCTTTTATCACGTGATAATGATATCAAATTCTGCAGTGAGGAGAACCCAACGGAACAATCTCGGCTTTGCATCTTGTTTTGCAAAGAGATATTTGAGAGCCGAGTGATCCAGATACACCACGCATTTGGTCAAGATTGGTACGTTTAAACTCTCAAACGCATACACCACGCTAGTAGCTCTTTTTTTCCGTGGTGGTGTAATGGGTTTGAGCCGGTCATAGTCTTACTTGGTAGTGATAGGCTGAAAATGCTTGGTTATACGCTGCCCCGGACCGCACCGATAGCAAAATCACTTGCATCGCACATGAGTTCAAAGGTAAATCCCGCCTGGGCAACGAGAATGGGTGCTTCCGTAAGCTTTTTCTTTAATGTTTCAAAAGCTTCATGCACTCAGTGAGAAGATAAAAGGAGCATCCTTTTCTCAAGGAGATGAGTCATAGGTCGGAAATGATTTTAGAAAAATCTTGTATGAATCATGATAAAACCGCATGACCTAAAAAAACTCCTAATACCTTTGACGGTAGTAGGATGAGGCAATTTAGCAATAACATCGACTTTTGCTCTATCGACCTCGATCCCGTTTTTGAAATCTTATGGCCAAGGACTATGCCTTCTTTGACCATAAAGTGGCTCTTCTCCCATTTTAGACAAAGATTGGTGTCTTCACACCGTTTAGCATTTTTTCTAAATGGGAGAGACATGTTTGAAATGAGTCCCCAATGACCGAAAAGTCATCCATAAACACCTCCATTGTTTCCCCGATCATGTCGTGGAAAATTGCCATCATACATCGTTGGAACGTGCCGTGAGCATTACAGGCCAAAAGGCATACATCCAGAGGCAAAAGTTCCGTATGTGTGGTCTTTTCGATCCCCGTGGATCAATGGGGATCTGAAAATACCCCGAGAAACCATCTAGGAAACAATAGTATCGCTCCCCGCTAATCTCTCAAGCATTTGGTCCATGAAGGGTAGAGAAAATGGTCTTTCGGTGGCGCCATTCAACTTGCGATAGTCAATAACACACATCCCGTAACCAATCGAAGTTGGAATTAACTCGTTTCTTCATTTGTGACAACAAGAATGCCACCCTTTTAGAACACAATGAATTGGGCTAACCAAGGACTATCTCGAGATCGTAAATTAACTCGCATCAAGAAGTTTGAGAACCCCTGTTTGATAACCTCATGAATCTTTTGATTCACCCTCTCGATGTTGGATCTGCTGGTTGAAATCATCCTCCATCAAGATTTTGTGAGTAAACTCCGTGTTGATAATTTAATGTCGAGAGTTTCCAAGCAATTGCTTGCTTGTGTGACTTCAAGACCTTTATCGAGCAAATTTTTCATCTTTACTCAAATCTCGAGCAATAATGACTGGTAATTTATCATCACACTCAAGAAATGCATACTCGAGATGAGGTGGTAAGTCCTTAAGTTCACTCTCGAGGATCATTAGATTTTCAATGGTTTTGATTTCTTATGAAGTTCTGAGGAGGATTGATGAAGGATCATCATTGAGCATCTTCTATGAGAAGAATATCTCCTCGATGTCAATTGCGTGATCAATTTCCCATGAAAACCAATCACTAGACAAGTATGCTTCAATCTCTTCCAAGATGAAGTCACTTTCCTCAAACGAGTGAGAGAAGGAGTAGAATTGGCAATGATGGGTTAGAGAATGAGTGAGATTATCATCAAGAATTATGAACATAACCGAGAACTTTTGAGAGTACTCTTCGTAGCAACATCAATGATATCTATTCGGTTAACCGAATTCTAATCATAGTTTATGAGTACCTCAAGTTTGATCAAGGTTAGGTGATGCTTCATTACCCACACGAATGTGATTTCTTGCTCAAATACATCAATGAGCACGCCCGCTCGTGAATCCTCGCCCAACAATGAGGGGAACCCGATGATCGGCATCGTCAACAACCACAAAGTCACTGGAAATGGAACTTCTCCACTTTCATCGATACAGAGGATATCATCCAAGACACTGAATGAGGAGAATCGTGCTAAGTTGCAATTCAAGATCGGCTAAGCAAGGCAGCATTCAACCATTCCCGGAAATACACAAGGTAAGAGAAATTTTCCAGATCTCCAAGCTTCTTCTGAAGTAATTTAACCTGGCCGGCAGCTCGTCAGAGGAGTTTTAGCCATTTCAAACAGCTTTTCCTTGTTTCTTAACATGTGTTTGAGAGTTGATGCAAACTTGGGCATTAGCATGATAGCATCCACAAAGCTTATGTCAAAATGTAGTTCTTGGAAAATTTGAAAAATTTATCCATTTGATGATCGCTTTTTTCGCGAGCTTTTGCTCATTTAAACGTGATGGGTAAGGAATAGAAGATTTGGGTTTCGGGTTTTCAACCGAGATGTCATGTGAATCAAAAACAACTCCCGGCTTACTTGGTTTCAACAACTTGAGGTTGACATTGTTGGTACCTCTGTTATTAGTAGGAAGTTCCTTGTCCTTTGTCGCCTCATGTTCATGTTCCACTACCTTAGGAGAAGGAGAAGAAGAGGTAGTAGGAATAGCGGGTCCATCATATGAAGCACCACTTCGGGTTGTGATCGCCTTTGCATCGCCTCGGTTAGCGATCGTTGCCGGAAGTTTTCCCGAGCCCGAGGGTTGATCATTTAAAGACTTCTTAATGTCGAACTGCTAACCAACAACCTCGTTCATTCTTGGGATTTCATGAATTTCTTCAAAAGCTCATCGATGTTGATAACGGAGGAGGTGGGGGAATTTTGAGTCAGATGTTTTGATTATAGCATTGTTGTTGAAATTCCTTGGTTAGGATTCATTTCCATGAAATTGATTCCCACGATTGAAATTGTTTTGATTAAAGTTTCCTTGATGTTGGAAACCTTGATTTGGTCCGAGATAGAAATTACCTTGGTTTTGATAACCTTGGTTCATTCTAGGTTGGTTCGATTCGCTTTTGCATGTTAGATTTCGGTTAAAACCGTGGTCCCCGATAAGTGTTAGCACGGTAGTTTGGTTCATTTTGAGGACGGTATTGATTACCTCCTGATGTGAAGTACCCGCTATAGCATTGGCTTCAAACGGACTACCATCATCTGTGCGCAAGACAATTGTAGTATGGATGAGGGCCACCACAAGTGACACAGACCTCGACTTTCTTCACTTCACCATGTGATGGTGTCTCAGTGAAAGTGACTTTTTTGGTTTGCAAGAACCAAAGCTCAATAGCATCCGTGAGTGTGTCAATCTTAGCATCGGTGCTAGATGTACTCACGTGAGATGAAGTAGAAGGTCCCTGATTAGGATCAGATGATATGTCTTTGTTCGTGAAAGGCGGACTGGACTTGTTTTCTATGATTTGCAAGGCTTTTATGTGTCTTGCTCAGAAATTCGGAGGCATTTAAAGAGTCTTGGTCAGCTTGGCGCAGATCATTGTAGAAAGTATCCATTTGCATTAATCGAAAACCATGATGCGGACACTTTCCGAGCAACTCTTTGTAACGATCCCATGCCTCACCGAATGATTCATCAAATCTTTGAGTGAATTTCATTATCTCATTCTTAAGACTTGTAGTTCGATGATAGAATTCTTAACAAACTTAGTGACTAAATCCTCCCATGTCTCAATGGAACGAGGGGTTGTTTCTCAAGCCAAATCCGGCTTGTCCCTCTAAAGAGAATGGGAACAAAAGAAGCTTAATTGCTTCATGTGGGACATTCTTGTATTTGATGGTCGATGCAATCTTGTTGAACCATCAATATGTGCATGAGGTCGCCCCGCCAAAACCATAAAATTGGCTTTGTTAAAGATCAAGCAACCCGTTTTGAGCTCGAAGGTATCGCCCATTTATGGCCGGGACAACAATGGCATCTCCAGAACCCTCATGGGTGCTTGGAGAAGCTCTTTTCAGGTTTATCTTCGCTGCCACGCATGTGGGTGGTGGTGCTAGACGCTCCTCGCCACGGCCGGGAGCGTAACGCCCTCTACGCCTACGCGGAATACTTGCAAGCTCGAAAGTGGACTTGTAGAGTCGAAGAACGAAAAGCGCATGCACTAAGTTTAAAATCAGCCAAAACAAATGCGAGGCAAAATGACAAGTGAACTTAAACCAATAATCACAAATGAAATGGCTTTTTTGAAAAAGGTACACCAAATCACAAGGACACAAAGGCAAGTTTTGATCTTTAAGATTGGGAACTTATTAATGATCACACCCCGTTGGTAGGTGTTCCGCCTTGGTTCAAGGTGGTTGATTTTATGTATTTATTAAGTACCACTAAAAAGACGGAGGTATGGATTTGTGCTAAGGGTTTAAATACTTTGGACAATATTTTTGTATCGCCTCGCTAACCAAATCGTACTTCTTTAAGAATCACCTTAAAGAAAAAAAATACGTGATAGAAAATGTTACGATTGTTTTGTTGTTTTATATATATATTTTTTTGGTGTTGTTAACACTTCAGGAAAAGTGTTAATGAACTTTTTGATTTTGATAACTTTACAAAAACTCGTTTAAAAAGGTGGTATATGTGCAAGTATGGTCAAAATGTTTAAAACACACGCCTTAAATTTCCTAAGCACAGCCCCCAAAATTTTGATCGCTTCCAAAATACCAAGAAATATTGACCACAGGTTTTAGTCAACAAAAGTCAACTATTATGGACTCAATACAATTTCCCTTGGAATATATTGGATTCCCGGGTCGTTAAGTCCTACGGAGGTTGAATGGTGTTTGAAAACGTTCAGATATAGAATGATCACTAAGGATAATGATCTGTAAGGATTTTGGTTGATAATTACACTACTGATTGTTTGAATTGTATTTGGATACAAACTATAAAGCACAACAATCGATAAACAACGTGAATGCTACATTTGCTTACTAAATTTACGTAACGATAAAATAAAAACGTGAAATTTAAAAAGAATAAAATACCTACGGATATGAAAATGATAGTTTTACAATCCTAATAATAAAAGAAAATTATTGGAAAATTAAAATTATTTTTATGACTATTTATTTAATTATTATTAATTAAAAACTATTTTAACTATTTAATAATAACCTAAAATATAAGAAAATATGAAATAAAGCTAGAAAAGTGAAATTATGACTTAGAAAATCTAAAATATTAGAAAACTAATTTTAAAATTTAAAGTATATTTTTATGCTTTTTATTTATTTATTATTAATTATTTAATACTTTTTAACTATTTTAAATTCTAATAAATACTAAACAAACTAAGAAAATGCTGAAATTTTTTCTATAATTATCCTATGATGACAGAAAGCTAAGAAAATTATAAAACAGAAGTGTCAATAATGTTTAAAAAGAAAATAAAAAAGCTAATTTATATTAAATAAACGCTATCACTATTTTTAAAATGATGTTTTTGTGATTTTTATTTTTTAAACCTATTTAACTACTGATAATAAGCAACTTTAATGAAGACAAAAATTTTGGAACTTGAAAATAAGCAGTTTAGAAGCTTAAGAACTTAACAGCTTTTAAGCTTTGAGCTTAAATTAGCTTTTACATAAATAAGCTAAACAAAAGAAACAAAAGTGAAATAAGAAAAATAAGCTAAAAAGAAACTAGTAATAAGTAATAACATAAAGAGTAGTAATCTGATAAGCTTAGAATAAGCTATAAGCATTTCACTAAATCTACCAACCAAAATGTAGCTCAAGTCATTTTGTAGGCTAGATTAAGCTAGGGGCAAAAAGTTCAGAGGTCAAAATAAGCTTGATATAAGAAGCGGCTTATTGAGGTTCCCAAAAAGCCAAGAATCTCACATGACCGGGGCCCACTAATGAGCTTTATGAAAGGCTTGAGAAAAGCTTGTATTAATCGAGTATCTGTTCACATGAAATGGGACAAACAAAAGCTAGTAGCAATTCTACCAAATAAGCTAGAAAGTTAAAAATAAAGCACCGGACCTTTGAGACAGTTAGATGGGCTTTCCAAAAAGCTAAGTTTCAATGCCTGGGTCCCACTAATAAGCTTTCCAGCAGCTAGAAATCAAGTATACAACCAACTCTATGGTACAGGGAGGTTTTTAGAAAAGTTTAAAAGAAACCAAGAAATAAGCGCTTTAACTAGCAAACTAAAAATTATAAAAATTATTATGATAAAGATGAGCAGCTAAATACTAATATCCCAAAAGCATAAAACATGAAACTCAAAATTAAATCCTATAGAAAATTATCTATTTTATTCAAAACCGACTAAGTGAAATTTGATTTTTTAAGATAAACACTAAAGTTGACTTAAATGAACTTATGATTGATCCTACTCAATGATTATGTTATATTAAGCTATGTTAAGATGAATTTAGGCTAGATGACCAAGTTCTAAGCAACTCTGATGAATTTTACACTATAAATCCTAAATGCTTAACAACTAAGGTGAGATTAAAAGATTTTGACTTTTATCAAACAAGGTTCCGTTTTTATTGTTTCTATAAGTTATTAGATACTAATATGACATAAAACAACAACAAGTAACAACACAAACAGCTTCTAACACGACATAACAAAGTAAATCCAAACAACCTTTAGAAAACTGCTTTGAAGTTTTAGGCACTAAAACAAACATTTTAAACCAAGAAATCATTGATTAACTTATAATAACTATATTTAGACGTAATTAAGCTAAAATTAACACACTTTTAAACAAGTAACTAGAAATGCAAATTTTGAGAAAATTGCTTACAAATTGTTTCCAAATTCACAACTGAGAACCAAGGATCAAGAACACAACCTATAGCTTCCCAAGAAGCACTAAACCAAGGGCAATCCAAAATTTACCCTCAAGCCCACCGTGATCATCTTCTTTTGATTGATTTTTGATTTTCTAACTAATTTTTGTATTTTAATTTTGCTTTTTGATACTAAACAAAGTTTTAAAGGTTTCTAATAGCTATATTAGTTATCTAGGAGCTTATATGAGCTTATGAATCCAAAACAACATCTAATAACAACATTAAAACATATTGAGGATTTGCTTGAAAATTTGCATAAAATCAAAACAGACCTAAACTTGAAATTAATCACTAAAAAGATTCACACCTAAAAATACTTAAAACAAAGTGCTTGAAAGCTAAATTTACAATCGAATTTAAACAACATTAATTCGACATAAGCTAAGAATTTACACTAGATATCTTTTCTCCTCCCAGTTTCTCCTTTCTTTCTTTTAGATTTTTGAGACTCCACTAAGACTCCGTCAAATCCTACTTTACTTCATGGCATTGGATCACTTAATTCATTATCTTAGCCCTTGAAGCTACCATGCCAAAAATATCAAAAGCAGGTTTAAAGCATTTAAAGAATTTTGGGAGGATGTGGAGGTGGAAGGTGTTGGATGTTGGATTTCACAAACACTCTAAACCATGATCAAAGTAGGCGTATAAGAATGTTAGAGAGAGAGAGTTCTAGTGAGAGAAAGGAAGAGAGTTGGGAACTATAGTGAGAGAAAAGAAAATATTATTATGAGCTCCAACTCTCTACCTTGGGAGGTAGAGAGTATTTATAGTCTTACATAAAATGCCCACAACGCCGTGGATCGCATGTTAAAGACTGGTCCGCCCTCCACGGTGTTACTTAACAAAATACTACTTAACATAAAATAACTATGACTACGAGCTAACGACACATATACTTGAGGTGACCGACTTTTAATACCGGAATTTCTAATTCTAACAATCTCCCTAAGGAGGTCACCTCAAATATATACTAAAATTACATTGAATACAAACAGATATGACATTAACAATTGTTCTTGCATTCTTGATGTAGTACTTTGTTCAAGTCTAGAGTCATTGATTCTTCTCATTGCATGTTAGGTTACTCTGAAGGAGGTCTTTACGATCCACGTGATAATAAATTTGAGAGCTTTTGAGATCATCACCTAATGAAAATCTCGAGACATTCATTGTGGTGTTGGTTTATGTGATGTTGTGATTCGGACCGACATGCTCACATTCGATCATGATATCTTCTCATCGTGAGTAAGGAAGCTTTAGTTGATTCATGATATTGGCAAAGAGCGTGAAAGCGTAACATGGAGTGAAAATATCGAGTCATTGATGCACTAATCATGATTTCTTTGAGATGAATGTGTTGGTGAGCATGCGCTATGGATTGACCGCTTCATTCTGATCACCAAACGCCGGGTGTACTCGATAAGACGCTTAGCAATAAAGCGCACTAAAGTGTTTTGATCACATGAATTGAGGTACACGCCCACGGTTCCCGCTGATCAAGACAAGTATCGCCAGGATCGTATAATTTCAAGAATTTCCTTGACAGGTTTTCGCACTTGCTCTAGTCGCTGTTCTCAAACCGAAACGTCTCAAAGAAGACAACACGGAGTGAGTGAACCAGCGAATTTACGTCTACTGATTGATGAAAAGAGATTTGAAAAACAATCGTGTATTGCTCAATAGAAATTTTTTTTGCAATATAACGAAGGTTTTAATGAAAATCAATTATCAATCATAAAACACCTTTTGATTTGAAAAATTAGTACACCGTCGACATGCTAATGAAAAGAGTTTTAAAGCACAAAGACCGGTTTTTCAAAGGTATCCGGCAATCCATAACTCGAAATGTGATTGATTCAAAAGATTGAATCGCCCCATTGTTTCGCTCGCTTGTCACATGGTTGATCTAGATAATAGATCTCACATGCCACCTACCGTGAGCTTGTTAGATGTTGGCTCCGTAAGGCTTTCCATCTTCACAAAGGAATATGTAAACACATCACTCGGATGTTTCCGCAATACCACAAGGATAATGCGTAGGACTCAAGATATAATCTCTTTCCACATTGTGTGAAACAGAGAGTCTTCATTGAAAGTGTCCTAATGAGATTTATTGATGATCTCGTGGCACTAGACTCAATTTGTGCATATTTGGATCCTATATCTGAGACTAGGGAGAGGGTCTCCTCCTTCAATATCAACAATCTCTAAGAGAAAGTCGATAGATAATGTCGGTTCCCGTGAGAATGAAACAAGTCCTTTTAAGAGGAACTTGAGTGGTTTGGAAAGTTAGTGCAAAGGCCACCGGGTCCATGACGTCTTGTCTTCAATACCGATGTTACCATCAAGAGCATATGAATTGAACCTGCTTCTAAGGTTGAATAAATAGAGGGCTATTTGTTTTCACCCTTTTCTCATTCAATTTTTAATTCTTCAACCCCTTCAGTGCTTACCGAGATTTCATAACTAGAACCTTGTTGGGTTTATTCCGTACTAGCTCACCATCCAAGACTCTTCCCATATCTTTTTTTTCTCCTTTTATCATCATACCTAAGAACTCTACACTAACTAGTGGATAGTCCTGGTAGATCCTCCGTTCTCAAGGATCATGGGAACATATTCCTAACCTTATCGTCCTTATATCACCATACATAATGTAAAGTTGGTCGGTCTTTTGGTATTGTTCATCTGCCATAGGAACCAATTGAAAACCATTTGAAAATCAATCCGGATACTTATGATATTTTATCAAAGCATTTTGTACCTGAATTGTTTTTGATATTTTTAGAATAAGTGCCCCCCTCAACATGTGCATCAAATGTTTGAAATCGTTTTGCACACGGAGGCAAGAGAAGAAATTACTTTGATTACCATTTTCTAAAGATATCAACATCACTTCCTAAACCAAGACAAGTAGATAAAGCATTTTGGGAAGGATGAGGTTTTCAAGTTTTGCTCCCCCTTAATATGTGCCTTAAGATTTGAAAAGAGTTTTGCACATACTAGAGGGAACTCGACATTGAGATAAGTGATCACGCTTCAAATCATAGGTTTAAGATAGATGCTCCCCCTCAACATGTGCATGGAAAATTTGAAATCGCTTGTCACATGTGGGAAGAAGAGCATGTACATCCTTATAAAACCATTTACCTAATTATCAATTTAAATCCAATTTAAATCACACATTCTCCCTCGATCACAATTATTAAATCATTTGAGATTTGTGATCTCTTATAGATTTAAATTGATTTTGAAAGCTTTAAGGAGAATTGTGACTTGATTATGAAAGCGTTTTAACCGATAAGGATCGGATGTTAAGACTTTAAACTCCATTGATAAAACATGCATGTATATCTTTTGAAAACAATTGAATGCCAAATAACTTTTTAATTTAATTGAAATCATTCTCCCTCAATCAATGACATAGGTTGTTGATTGAGAGATTGATATTTTGACAAATAAGTCCAGATGATTATCAAAAATAGAGACCGAGTTATTTTTCAAAGCAGTTAGTTTTCAGTAGATAAATGTTTATAGAATCAGAGCATGGAATTTGTTGATAAGAAGGCTTTTGATGAACGTTCAAACAAATTCTCAAATCTTGAAAAAACATGAAAAGCATGGCTCTGCTTTCTTTGAAAAGCGGTTACCTCCGAATCACAATTTTCAATATTTTCTCTCAATTTTTTTAATGAAAATTCGAACAACATCTAAAGTCCCGTGTCATTCTTTGAATGACAACACAAAGACCGTAGATATTATCGAACCGAAACAAAAACAATTTTTTTTTTTTTTTTTTCAAGTTTTTCAAATTTTATGGATTTTTGAAGGTTTTATAATTTTGTATTTTGATTTTCGAATAGATATATACAAGAGATAGATGAAGATAGACTTTACTCCTCGCCTTCCTCCTGAAGACGTTTGAGTGTTTCTGGTTGAAGGCTTTTCAAGCCAAGTCGTGGAAGAATAAACTCAAAGCGTTCTCTTGGAAGAGCTTTGGTGAAGATGTCGCTAACCGATATTCGCATCTCACAAAATAGAGTTCCACCACACCTTTTTCCACTTGTTCCTTGATGAAATGATGTCGTATGTCGATATGCTTTGCTCTTGAGTGTTGAACGTTGTTGCATGAGAGAGCAATAGCACTTTTATTATCAAGATAGGGATTTTGTTGAATTCAAAGCCATAGTAGATAATTGAGATCTCATCCATAAGATTTGAGCACAACATGATGACATGGCTATGTATTCCTCTCTGAGAGGAAATAGAAGTACTCATTTGCTTCTTTGAAGACCAGCTCACAAGCTTATCACCCAAAAAATGAGCACCTCCGGACGTATTTCGACGTGTATCTTGACAACCTCGCATGATCAAGATCTGCGATAGGCCGTTAGTGATATACCGGTGTCTTTCGGGTACCATAGTCCCATATTGATGGTTCCTTGGAGATACCGAAAGACCCGCTTACCTTCAAGGTGCTTTTAGTAGGCTTAGCCTCGTATCTAGCACACATGCAAACAAGAGAACAAGATGTCCGGCTACTAGGCTGAGGTACATCGTGGATCCAATCATACTACGATATTTTGTTTGGTCAATCATGATCCCCGAGTGGTCCTCATCTAGTTTGGTTCGATCAATCATGGGGTGTCACAGTGGTCACTTGAATCAATTCCAAATTTCTTTAAGATCTCAGTTGCATATTTAGATTGATTTATGAAAATGCCTCCTGGACTTTGTGAAATTTGTAATCCCAAGAAAATGACATTTGTCCCATCATTGACATTTGAAATTTTGAACTCATTTCATTAGAAAAACGATCACATTCCATTGGATCACCAAAAATAATATCATCAACATAAATTTGAACATGAATTAAATGTTTGCTCGACTTCCTCGGTGAACAATGTTGGATCAATTGCTCCTTTGCTAAATCCGGTTGATAGAAGAAACTTTGACAAAGTATCATACCATGCCCTTGGAGCTTGCTTTAAACCGTAGAGGCCTTCTTCAAACGATAAACGTGAGTAGGATGCTCTTGATTTACAAATCCTTCAGTTGGCCGACGTGAGACGACTTTTAAGATCTCCGCTCAAATGCCGCCTTCACATCCATCCGATAGACTACCATGTTCTTACTAGCAGATTAGCCGAAGATTCTGATTGCCTCGATTCGAGAAAGAGCAAAAGATTCTTCAAAGTCTATACCCTACTCTTGACGGTATCCTTTAGCAACTAATCGAGCCTTGTTCTTCAACACATCACCATGCTCATCAAGTTTCACTTTGAAGATCCATTTTGAGCAATAATCATAGCATAATCCGATGTACTAACTCCCATACATCTAGTCGATCGAACTCATGAATTTCATCTTGCATAGCATTGAACCACCTATCTTCATTCATGGCGGTTTTAACATCTTTTGGTTCGATCTTAGAGAGTAAGGAGTTGAAGAAGCACCATAAGGCATCGGTTGCAAGTTGTTTCCGTGTGGATACTGGACGAGAGGGATTTCCAATGATGTTGTCTAATGGATGATCGTAGTCCATTTTCTCGAGGTGTTCATGTGGTAGTTGTTGAGGGATGAAGTAGCAGAGTTGATGTCTCCCAAGAAGATGGTTCGATGAAGATTCGTGAGCAAATATGTTTTTAAATGGAGCATCTTCAGAAGTAGCAAAGGGATTAACTTCATCATTGATGCCAGAAACAGTTCCATGATGTACATTTGAAGAATGATGATTTGTTGATGAGACCGAAGGATCAGCAGCAGGTGCTTCTTGACTTAAAGATATTGAGACTGAGGGATTGACTTCATTCACCAGAATATGAGCAAATTCTCTTGTAGGGATCAACCCCTCATTAGTACTCGGATCATAAAGTTCATCAAACATAGGATCAAACAATTTCTTTAAATCATCTTCGGATGGAGGTACATATGGAGTTTCTTGAGAAGAGTTTGGAACAAGGATGAACCAAGACTGCTTTGAAGCGGGTCCGTGAATCAATTGTTCCAGAGCCGTTTGACCGGAAAGCTCATCAAACGTAACGTGAATTGTTTCCATGATGTTTCGGGTTCTTTTGTTGTAGATTCGTATCCCTTTTTGTTTGGTGCATACCCGACAAATACTCCAATGTCTGCTTTAGCTCTTAGTTTGCCTAAGTCTTGACCCTCATTAGTTGGATAGCACAATGCTCCAAACACACGAAGGAAAGAGAGATTAGGTTTTCGGTTGTGGACAAGTTCATATGGTGTCTTTCCATGAACAGTGTGAATCGTGGAACGATTTTGTGTAGCATGCAGTGGCAATATTTCACCAGAGAAACATTGGAACTTATGAGTAAATCAGCATTGTTCTAGCGGCTTCTACAAGAGTTCGATTTTCAACTACACCGCTCATGAGGAGTTCGTGGAAAACTTCTTTGATGGCTGATTCCAATGCTTTCATAAAATTCACTAAGTTGTTTGTTAACAAACTCAGTTCCATTGTCCGTCCGATAATTGACGGTTTTGTTAAGTCGAACTCCGCAACTGCTTGATGAGTTTGATGATGATATCGTGAGTTTCATCCTTTGTCCTTAAGAACTTGACCCAAGTGAATCTAGAGTAATCATCAACTACAACTAACACATATTTCTTCCCAAAGATATTCACTCTCATCCACATAAATCCATATGAATTGTATGAAGAACTTCGCGGACAGAGTTAGTAGGTTTGGGTTTGTGGGCATACTTCTTGCTTTTTCCCAATTGACATGTGAACAAAGATGATCCTTTTCATACTTTAGTCTAGGTAAACCTACAACTAAGTCCTTTTCTGGAGAGATCATTGATGGTGCCGAAGTTCAAGTGATTGAGACGATGATACCATAACCATGACTTTGTTTTGAAGCCTTTGACAGCAAGCAAATTGGAGAAGACTTCATCATATCTTCTATAGAGATGGTGTAAAGATTTGAACCACGAGTTCCTCTTAAAAGTTCCTTACCATCAAGTTCTCTAACAAAACAAGTATGTTTTCTCAAGGCTACTTCTAGATCGTGAGTCAATCGGACAGAGAACGTGATTATGACCAAGACCTTAAACATAGTATACTCTAGAGATAACACTATCACCAACAACATAATCACCATAACCCATAATTGCACCGAAATGATCATTACCGAATCTAATCGTCTCATGAATTTGCTCACGGTTCATGAGCCGCGACCGTCTCCATTCATATTAAATGTACAGTCCAGTACGAATTTGAACGATCTGCAGCTGAACACGCATAAGAATGGATAATCGGATAATTGGGATCCCCATGCAAGAATGGGTTCCACTTGGTTAGTAATGAATTGGAACACCCACATCAATAATAGAAACATCCATATCAGAAGTAGAAGCAATGGAATCATTGGGAATAGATGCAATGCTGGTGTCTGTATTTGACCTATTCAAAGTATGTTCACTCCTTAAGGGAATAGTTCTACCAGTAGGCATCCATTTTCTAGTGGGCATAATCTTAGCAGTTTGAGAACAAACCTGATTATTCTTATGGCCAAAAGGTATCCAATAATAACCTATCTTTATAAAAGTTCTTCCTGTGGTTTCAATCGTTTTCTAACAATCTTTCGTTTTTGCCTTTCTTTTTGCCTTCTTTGCACGATTATTAGCATTAACAATTTTAATCGGGCATTTGACAAAGATTAGACAAAGCATTCACACCACATTCATGATTAGCAAATGTAATTCAAGCATACATCATTACAAGGTTTGCAAATAGTATCGTAATTCAATTAATGCAAGCCTAAGGCTAATACAAGAATCAACACGATTCGTTTTATTCAACTCAAGCTTAAAGTTCCTAGGTTGGTCTTCTACTTTCTTCCAATGCACATTTTTAGCTTGCAAGGTCCTATCATTCCTTGTATTGTCTTGAGACTTTGACTGTCTTTAATGTCATTGATTACTCCTGTAGAGGGAATTGTGGGAACATTAGTTGGTTGATCTACTTTTTGCATTCCCTCAACTAGACGTAGGATCTGTGATACTAGACGCACACATTGATGTATACTTCTTAAACTCCGGGCCTAGAATGGTTTGCTGCCCGGCACTAGGCATAGAACAAGGCATCACAGCTTTGCCTTTGCACCTAAGGTTAAGGATTTGGGACATGTGGCAATTACACATTCTAGCAACTCTTGAGATCGCTTTGGCCGGAGGCAAGCAAACCTAATTCCACTATCAAGAGGTTTGTTAATGAAATCCTCTTCAACAATCTCACGGAGACATTCTAGACTATCCTTAAGGTGAGCAAGATTCATGAAAAGCATGTTCATTATTCCTAAGATGAGGAGGAATATATTTAACTATCACAGTGTATTTGCAGTCTAAGGGTGACTTTGAGACAACATTCTTATTGAAAACAAGTGGCGTTTCCCATTTCCCCTGACTTCTGATTCTCATTTCCTTTTGTAAAGACGTTATTTTTCGTTGTTTTGGTCAAGGTGACTTTTATTGAATCATATAACTCTTTAAAGTGTCGCTTAACTTTTTCATTTTTTTTCTAGAAAACTCTCGTTTTCCTTTTGTAAGGCATCAACTAAGTTTTGAAGATGAAAAGTTTGAGAATTATGAGAATCTAAAGGAGGAGGCATTTGGGAGCCTGTCATATTGTTCGTTTGACCCTTTAATTGAGAGATTTGGGCTTTCAACTTTCTCGATCGTTGCACCGAGCTTGAATCTGTTCATCACGCTTGTTAATTTGAAAAATCGTGATCAAACTCGAGCATCCGAGGATGTCTTGATATTTGAAGTTTTGACATTTTCTTTAAGATGTTGATATTTTAGTTGTAAATTAAAATGCTCAACTTCCGGTTTAGAAAAATGTTTAACCAAATTGTCGGATCATCCAGCCAATTTTCTCGCTAGTTCAATTAGTTTTTCAAGCTCAATGACACGATCATGGGAGACTTTCAGGGCAACCGATAATTCATGAAATTTGGAAGCATTAATGGAACAATTTGTAGCAAGGAAAAACACATCTTGAGTAATACATTGTAAATCGTGTTCTCATTTAGTGTATGAATGTTCTTCCTCTCAATCTCATTATATTTTAGTGCTCGCTCATAGTCACTAACTTCAACTATCATTGCATCAAATTCCTTTTCCATTCCCTTAATATCGGTTTCTATCCCCTTTTTAAGACTCTCAAAGTGATCTTTTAGAAGTTTAAAGAAAGGCATGACCTCGGTTAAATAACATTCTTTCATTTGCTCAAAACCCCTTTCTCCTTCCGTATGTGATCCTTTTCTTTCAAGTTTTCTCAAAATCAACAAATAGTTGAAGTATAACATATTGGCTAATTAAGGTCTTGCTTTTAGTGGCAATTGTTCTAGGAACAAGATGCATTGGTGTATTAGGAGGATACATACGCTTCTAGGCATTTTCCAAAGAGGAGGGTTTGTTTCAACAATATTTTCAAATCGCTTATCTAAATCCATTTTCCGTAAAACTTGTTCGAGTCAACAATGTCCGAGGTTTAAACATGTTCAAGAAAATCCAATTTTCCTTCTTGTAATCATGGGGTGTGATCTTTATTTTCTTCTCTCTACATTTAGGATCATCTAATTTCTTGTTCATTTTTTTCCTAGTGACTTCATCCGATTTCTTATCTTCCCTCGCACTCAACGCAACTAGGTTTCTGTCTAGGTTTAAGGATTTCATTGCCATCATAAAGAACCTTATGAGCATTTCTAGCCTTTTAATGACCTCTCGGATTTGGTTCCTAACAAGGGAATGCTATGCTTATCGCTTAGGACCCTATGCTTAGTGATCATGTGAGCAAATTAATGGTGTTCCCTTGTATGTACAACTTGTTTTCAAGTTTGTTTTCAAAGTTTTCAGATTAGAAAAATCTTTCAAGAGTTTTGATTCCTTTGCATTTAATTCTTGCTTAAGCATTTTCACATTTTCTTGAAGTTCTTGTTTTTGCTTAGCTTTTAGAAAGCTTTTCTTGCAAGGAATTTAACTCTTGTTTTAATACTTCTTCTCAAAATTACTTTTCTAATAATTGTACGACTTGGTCATCCATTTCTCGCCACGAGTGGTCAACTCAATCTTAGCACGTTGTTCATAAATAGCAACACGTTCTTTATAGGCATTTAATTCGATATTACGACTATCAAAAGGCACATGCAAAGGTATTCATCAAAAATATAGTCATTGTTCCGTGAGATGCATCACTTGATTCAATTTCACTTTCACTTTGTTTCACATATTGATCATATGGGACAACATTGATATTACCCATATTTTCAATATTTGACAAAAGTTTCAGCTTGATAGTACTTTGTCATGCATCTTTTGCACATCAGGATCATCGTATAGTTTTAGTACCTCTGAGATGAGTGTGTCTTTGGATGGGCAGCTTGTGGTGAAGAGGAGACCTTGGGAGAAACCATTGGAGAAATGCTAGCCATAAAGATTGTGCTGGCAGAGGTCCATCATCCACATCGAGTCGTATGCATCACAATCACGACTTGAAAGGCATTCTGATGATTGTGACCTATCTCCTGAATAGGCCGCTCATCCACATCTGCATCATAGGTCTTGGCATTGCCCTCACCTAGAAACAACAATTCCTCTTCATCCAAAGCAAAGACCATTATCCCGAGCTTGCACAAGCAGCATCTTATCTCCGAATCAAAGATTCTCGTGGACGCTTTGGAGCTGTGCAGTTCCTTGCAATGTGTCCCTCACCACCACAATTATAACATTTGATCGGCTTAGCTTGACCTTGATTACCATTCCTTCCTCGATCTGATACCAACATAACCTCTACCACTCCACCTCTTCCCTCGATCATACTGCTTTCCTGAATCTTGCACCACGATCCTTCCATCTTTAATAGTAGCTTGATTGTGTGGGTTAGATGCTGTTCTGAGGTTGTTATTGGTTTGTGGGAGAGAATTCATGTTTTGACTAATCAGAAGAGCTAGTTGATTAATGAAATTACCCCGCGCATGCAAAGACGCCTTGTTTGAACATAGGATCAAGAATTAGTTTGTGATTACCATTTCCCATGGGTATGACTTGTGAGGCTTTGGTTGTGATTCCGATGTTTGAGTAGAAGGCGGTTGAGTCATTAGACGAGCTTGTCTCTCCCTGGTTGGTTTTGAACCGATTAAGAACCAATTTTTCAAACATAGCATGTCTCTCATTCTGAAGGAGGAAGGCATAGAGTTGCTCATAGTTTGTATTCTTCAATCCTTTAGTGAGCTTCACGGAGGTGACAAACTTGTGCCATTCGGGATTCATGTTGTTCACAAATTTTGAGTTCAATTGAATGTTAGGCATAGTCATTCTGATGTTCCTCATGTCATTCACCAACTTATGAAATCTCACATAGTACTCATAGACACTCTCATCCGGTTTCATCTTGAAGTGTTCAAATTCATCATAGAGTTGTGATCTCTCTGCCTTCCATAGTTAATTTCAACCCTGAGAAGCATCTTGACATTATCCCATACCGCCTTTGCTTCAGTGTTGTGATTGATCAGCTTGTAGATGTCTTTAGGAAGACCTTGAAGAACAATGTTTGAAGCCCCGATACAAGATCGAATCTCTTTTTCTCCTTATCATCAAGCTCATCATACATCTTTGGTCCGGCTCCATTCCAGAAATCGAGTTCCATCTTCGCAGTATCAAGTACATATCTAGTCGTCTCAACTCGATACGGTCCTTCATCAATGGATTTGAGAATGTTGACACCATTTTCCTTTCCAAGGCAAGATAATCGATTCGTTGAGCCCAAGAATCGAGTCAGTTTCACAAGCACGAAGTATCCCGAACTACTGCTTGAACATCCTCAACAAAGTGGAGATGATAGTAGGAACGCTTGTAGACATGTTTCAAGCTCTACGGATTTTGCAATCTTTGATTAAACCGAGAAATTGATTCTTTCACAGGATTTTACTAAACCAAAAGAACAACCGTAAGAACGTAACACCTAAGAAGAAAAGGTCTAAATGAACAAGTCGCTAAACACACAACTTGCATAAGTACCAACTCGCAACACACTCAACTCGCTTAATTAATCAAGTCGCTAAATAGCCAACTCGCATTAGTCTCAACTCGCAACACAATCAACTCGCTTGAACACTAAGTCGCTAAGTTAACTTCGCTAACGCTACAACTCGCTGTAGCAAGTCGCTTAGATCTCAAGTCGCTTAAAGAAACAACCGCTAGAACCTAAGTAGCATAAATATCAACTCGCTAAGTGCTAAGTCGCATGTACCAACTCGCTAAATAAAACAAAGCAACTACTTTGAAGAAACACAAGTCCGAGACAACTCTCGCTTAGTCCTTTTTTTCAAAAATAACCACTTTATCAATCCAAAACAACCAAACCACAATGATTAAGGCTTCCAATTCAAAACATAAACACATATGATGATCCTAAACACAAAAGTACAAGCAAAATTCAAACTTTAACACAAGAATTTGTCCAAATGAATCAAACTCTCCTAAACCCTTTACCAAACTTATGAAATCCACCTAAATAAAGAGCATGAAAGATGAGTGATCAAACCATGGCTCTTGATACCAATTGTTGGATAGTGGATTTCACAAACACTCTAAAAACATAATCAAAGTAGGCGATAAGAATGTTTAAGAGAGAGAGTTCTAGTGAGAGAAAGGAAGAGAGTTGGGAACTATAGTGAGAGAAAGAAAAATATTATTATGAGCCCAACTCTACCTGGGAGGTAGAGAGTATTTATAGTCTTACATAAAACGCCACACAACGGGCTGGATCGTACAAAGGGGTAAAGACCCGTCTCATCCTCCACGTGTTACTTAACAAAATACTGCTTAACATAAAAATAACTATGACTACGAGCTTTCTAACGATTACATATACTTGAGGTGACCGACTCTTTAATACCGGAATTTCTAATTCCTAATGTAAGGGAGTGGTTATACAAAATTGGCTTTGAGGTGGAAGGTGTGTGGATAGGTGAAAAGTGAAAACCACCCCGTTTCTGGTTTTGGCGGCCGGTGAGAGAGATAAACGTTGACAAGGCCTAATCAGTTTGACCGGTTTTTAATAATCAATGAGGGTCAAATTAGGTCCATGGGATTTTGAACTGCCTGTCTCGTGTGGATCGTTGGCTTATGACCGGCCAGCCAGTTTGAAGTATTTATTTATTTTGGGTCCGGTTTGGCTTAAGCTTATTAACACAAGGACCATTTTGTAATTTGGCTGATTTTTGAGGGGTTAAACCGTATACTTTTCCAAAGTTAACATAAGGACCAATTATGCCATTTATGAATAGTACAAGGTTTACTTTTGATTATTTTCACTTTTTAAATTCACCAAGGACTATTTTGACAATTTTAAACTTAGGGACTAAAGTTGTAATTTTGTAATTTTTAAACTTGAGGGTTTGTTTGACAACTTTTTGAATCCCATGGACCTTAAATGATATTTTGCTTTTTTGATTTTACCAGTGACTAGTTTGACAACTTTTTGAAACTTGGGGACTAAGACCGCCAATTATGCAAACTTGATACGCCACCGCTTGGTATTTTTGCATTTGAAACACATAAAACACTATTTTGATATTTATCATTTTGATGCTTTGATTGTGTGTTTTTGGATGTTTTAAGCTCCTAAAAGGTACAAGAATGATGAATATTTATACCATCAAGCATATAAGTAAATGCAAAGATAAAGATAAAGGAACACAAAACCACCCACACCCAGTATTTATAGTGGTTCAATAGGAAACCTTCTTGCCCTACTTCACTCCCGAAGTTCCCATCGAGAGTTCGTAGCACTACACAACACAAGCTCCTTAATGTGGTGGAGAAGCCTTCACAACGCCGCCTACTCTTTATCCGATACTAGGCTAGACACCAAGTTCTTCCACGAGGTAGAACCACACCTATCACAACGCCGCCACACTTTTATCCCATACAATAGATACCAAGTTCCATTACAAAGGAGGAACTACTACCCAACACTAAACCACTACACGACTACCCAAAGAAGACACACTCTTATTACAACATCATAAATGATATCAATATCCTTTAACCCAAACTAACTATCTTGTACATCGATGCACCATATTGAATGTACACCCTTGGAACCTTTACTAATGCCTTCATACCTAATTCCTTCTCGGCACCTTTCACTAATGCCTTTGACACGACCCTTCAAAGACCTTTTACTAATGCCTTCATTTATCCTTCGGCACCTTTCACTAATGCCTTCGACACAACACTTCTATGGAGGGAGAAAAGAACTATCAACAAGATACACTTTAGTGGTCTTGATGATGACGAAGCTTAGCAACTCATGACCTTGAGCTTGTATGTCTTCAAGAGGTGGTGATCTCGCATTTAAAAGGAACCTAGAGAATTACACAAACATAAAACTATATAGAATGGTCCTTTGGATATGAGGTTAGAGATGTTACAAATACTAAGAGAGAGTATGTGTAAAAGTAGTGGTGAGCAAGAGAGAAATGGCTCACTATTTATAGGAAAAAATGTCTATTGTCCCAACGGTTCCCATGGATCCTCTCCTAGAGGGATCCGCTAGTGCAATCCTTAGGATCCGGCCGCCGGGTCATCTTAAGTCCGGATTTCGTGTTGCAAACCGGGTTATGGGTTATGGGTAATGTTTTATGGATACCCAACAAGATGCAATGTATCTAGACATTGGGTCATGTGTCTTGGGTCATGGATCATGGATAATACCCAACATTACTTCATGAATGATGTCATGCAATGGGTCATGGGTTTTGGATCAAGCTCTGGGTGGGTCATGGACTTTGGGTTTTACCAACAAATTCATTGTGCCTAGTCAATGGATCATGGGTCATGGGTCATGGACTTAGGTTTTACCCATTACAAGATATACAGTATATATGTACATTTCCACAATATGTAAACACTAGTTGTTATACATATGCATTTCTATAAGATGTAAACAATATTACTTGTTTAGTGTTTTATATGAAAATGGAAGTGTGTTAGTAAACTATTGGCTCAAACCATTTACGTATTTTATTTATTTTTTTAAAATGATTTTTATGTTTGTTATCGACAAAACATTAGAAGATCAGAAATATAAATAGACGTTTTTATGGCTTATTTGTATTAACATTATATCATCCCCCTCACTTGAGATGAATCATATATGAGAAACTTTGGGGGGTCTTCAATGATCTTCAAATATATGTTCGACATAGGCGTAATTCCCGAATCTCTCTACTTGAACCTTAAACTTGAGCAAACGGTAACTTCCCAATCATGAGGTAAGACTACACGGTAGACTAAGGTGAATAGGTGTATTGAAAAAATATTGACAAGGGTATGAAATGAAAAGAATGGCTCTGGGGGTGTATCTAGGGAATCTTGCACTAAAGGAAAGTGCAACAAAAGGGTTTTAACACGGGGTCAAGAGTCGAGGTGACTAGTCGATAAACGCACACAATTATATACACATATGGGTTATTTGGGTGTTAATCCTAAAAATTGCCTTCGAATTGTCTCTTCCAAATGTATCAAGCTAACTCGATACACTACTCGTCTATGGCCTCGAAATGATGTAAAATCCAAGTTCTAAAGTTTACATACTACCGGCACACTCAATATTTGGTGGAGTTGAGGTAAATAAGGAGAAATGGAAAGGCTAAATCTCACCATGGAAATCAAGGGTTATAGTGTGCTCGGCTAAGGTCTGTTCTAGTTAGGTTAGGAAAAACATGTCAAAACTTTAAAAATGGCATAAATTTTCAAAATAAACTAGAAAAATGAGGGCAAGCAAGTTCAAGTTAAAATTCTACCCGTCCCCCACTTGAAATGTACAAAATCCCTTTTGTACTAAACATGAAATAAAGATGAGGTAAAGTAGAATTGGAATGAGAACTCCCCTGAAATTTGCTCTAAAATGAAAGAAGGATCACGTTGAACACACGTGCCTTCGTCTTTCCTCCATGAGCATACTTCAACCCCTCAAATCACGACACTACCAACAAGCATAAATCTAAAATAAAAAGGAAAAATAAAACAAACAAAAACTTAACTCAATTTAGAATCACGTTGCATTTAGCGATGCAACAAGTTTTTAAACCACTCGGTGTCCCGAGTGGACGAGTGAAGTCTCATGAGGGTTTACAGGGAACACACCCACAAATTTCATTTAAAATTAAAGGGTGTTTAATGTAAGATTAAAATTAAAATTTGGTTACAAGATAGGTTATGGCGTAAACTCATGACTGAGTTACGCGGTAATTGGTGAAACCTAGAGTCATCCGATATCGGGAGGATGGTTACAACGTAACCATAGACTTGGGTTACGTCGTAAAATCTGCACATAATGGAAATTCCAGTTTGGTTTCATCTTCAGAGAGCTTTACGCTATCCTCTTTGCTCCAATTCCCGCAAAATATAAAACAAACATACCAAACCCAACTATACTAATAAAATGGAAAAGAAAAGGATAATTCGGGTTGTCTCCTAAAAGAGCACTTTTGTTTATTTTATGAGTATTTAAGTTACACTCAAACCTGCGGCCACTACGCATGGACTTCACCGTCCTTGTCCTTACTCACAGTGGTAGAAGATTGGTCCCAAACCATTGGAGCTATAGAGGGCGAGATATCGATCTTCTCGCATACAAAATTCGCTTTGACCCATTCATCACGATATTGAATCTCGATCTGATTATTTAGTTGAACATCTCCAAACCTTACTTTGACACAATTTTCAAAAGATATCCCATGGTATCCGATCGCCCTTCTTATGCTCATTAAAACATGTCCATTAGTTGAGCATATTTTCTTCATGGAATTTTGCTCCATTACATTTCATTAGAAAAGGGATCACATGTAGGCCAAGCTTGTGTCGTTCCTCTATCGTCATAATACGGTTTACAAAAGTGAACCGCCCATTCAACCTTCTCGTTTAAGTTAGTGCTCATGAAGTGGTTACGGAACCAAGTTTATTTAATCACACTTTCATCTTCAAAGCACCACCCAATGTGTGCTTCCTTCTTTAATCGCCTCAACCTAAATTGGCCCCCTCCATTGCAATGTTTGACAAAAGGGTCACATGTTGGCAGAGTTAGTTTTGACCCATCGTTTATAACTCGCCACAAAGAATGTAACCTCCCCTCCACGCTATCTAAGCTCTTCCGCTATCTCCTTCATCTAATGCTGAATCTTCTTCATCTCTATCATTCCTTCCAAAAGATTCGCCGCTAGTATAGGAATTAATTTCCTATTCATATCTTAAATTCAAGGGTTTCATAAGCAAATAGGTCATTGGAAATTTTGAATATTTCCGCATGCTTTTCTTCAACAACCATGTCAGTAATGCATGAACTAACTACTTCCTCGTTTTCTTGATATAAACCTTTATTTATTTTAAACACAACCCTATCGTTATTAATTCCAAGAGAAATTTCTTTTTCAAAAACTTTAATTCGGGCGTGTGAAGTAGCAAGAAAAGGTCTTCCTAGGATTCGGCGTTCCATAGGAATATTTACCATATCAACAACAACAAAATCACAGGGAATAAAATCTATCAACCTTGATTATCACATTATCCACAATCCCAACTGTAGTTGCTCTAGTCATATCCGTCATTTCAATGTTCATATTGGTTTTCCTTAGGCTTGTCATCTTAAGGTTTAGAAATAGCGATAGTGGCATTACATTTACTGGACCCAAGATCGCTAACACGTATAAGTCGCAGTTACTAATAATGCAAGGAATTTTTGTATAGCTTCATTTGGCTTAGTGCTATCCTGTAAAAAGAAAACTACGCATATTTAATTAGAATTATGGAAGTTTTTGTTGGAGCCAACCTCTTTATCAAATAAAATGCTTCGCAGACTCCTAAAAATTTATTACATTGTACCTCAGGTTTTCCCATTGCATTCCTTTTATACACATCTTCACTAAGCTTTCCAATCATTGCCTCGAGGTTATTTAAAGACTCATCATGGCTAATGATACTTTTGTTAGTGCTCTCTTGAAAGCTCTTTAACCATTCGTCTTGTTCTTTTTGCTTCTTGGTTGACTCTCTTCTAACTATTTGTTGATGGTCTCCTCGAGGCTAGACCTTCTTCCCCGTAATGCACGATTGCAGACCAAAGTGGTCCTACACGGTATCCATTGCTATTACCATTGTTCCCTTGAAAAGGTCTACCTTCTCCATACTTGACCTCTTCGACTTTTTATCTTCATCGTTCAGGAGCAGCTCTTTGGCTAGATGAGCTCATCCGCAAGTGTTGCATCCTACTTGTATAGCATACACATTTTCCTTCGCCTTTTTCATATCCCTGCCAAGACTCTCAAGTTTTTTAGTAATAACAACTGCGTCTGCCCAAACTTCCTTCAATGCTTCGGCTGCCTCCATCCACATCATGCCACTCTTGGCAGTGGTCTTCCATGTCATGAATAGCCTCAAGAACTAGAGTATTAGTCATTCCGAGGGCTCACCTGAGAATCGAGCATATGCGTTGTTTGCGATGTTAATACCTTTGTAGAATATGTTGACCTTCGTTGATTATTAAGGTCATGAGTCGGCACTCAGAGAAGATCATTATACCTATCCCAAGCTTGGTATAATGTTTCACGCCTTCTTGGCTGAAATTATGGATCTCCTCTAGTTGTTTGCCATCTTCGGCGGCGTAATACCGTTGTATGATTGATCTCTTAAGGAGATTCCACGTGTTGATGGTTCAGTGGCAACCTATCAACCCATCTTTAATGGCTCCAAAGAAGTGTCACCGAACATGCAAGATAGCATCATGAGAAACACCTGTGATGTTGAAGAGACTCACGTTGTACAAGACATTTTCCACATGCTCATAAGCATCTTCATCTTGTTTCGAAAAGGATTTGCACGTAACTCCCTCATAACTTGGTTCTTGATCTCGAAATGGACATCCGCTCCAATGGCCGGCCTAACAAGCCCCGACCCTTGCTCTTCTCGAGTCATAGCAAGGTACTCTTCAAGAGTAAGTATCAATATCACAATGTCATCGAATCTCGAAACTAGAAGAAAGATGTGAGATAAACAAAAATTAAACAAAAGTTAAAACGTAAAAAATCTTAATATAGCTCCTCAGTACGCCAAAAACTTGATGCATTTCGACTGTGTTTTAATATTTATATAAGTTACTCATCTACCTATGGTCACCTTATGCACTAACGCGAGAACCCGACGTGTGTAGTGTAGTATTCGGTAAATTCGAGGTCGTCTCAAGAGCTATGTGAATGTGGATTCTAACTTAAGTCTATGTCACATTTTAAAGGGGTTTCAGAAATATTTGATTAATTAACTAAAGAACATAAATGAAATGTTGAAAGTAAATAAAGATGAAAATAATAGGGAGAAAGTGTGCTAGCCTAGTTGTTCATCTTATCATGTAATGACTATGTTCTCTAATTAAGCTTTCTAACGCTCTAAGTGGGGCATAAGATTCACTAGACTCCTATGGTCAATTCGCCTAGCCTATCTCCCTAGAATCCTACTAGGACACCAAAGGTTTGCATCCTTATGGTCGTCAAAGCTTACAAGTAGACTAGTTTGAGTCATTAAGTGCCGCTACATGCTAGATTTATTCTTTGTGTAGCCCGACCTCTCGGATCTTAGACCACACATCTAACTTCTTAAGTTCATCCAACCCGGAGGGTGAGCCTATGGTCAATTATCACACAAGGAATTGGTAGTCCTATGGTCAATTCTTACCAACCCTCAAAACCAATCACACTAGGTCCTATGGTCAATTCTCTTAGTGTAATAAGTACAATCGGTCTTCAAAACTACCAAAACTAGAGGATCTAACAAAAACTAAGCTGCGTACCACACTAGAAGCAATAATAAAAGCATGAAAACATAATCAAATCAAGAAAGAACTATAATTCAGGGTTAGCAATCTCAAAGGTGTTTAATGATTCCTATTAAAAATACAAAAGATTTATTTAGC